>JAMZAV010001040.1:0-350413 GCA_024449915.1 Sweltsa coloradensis | reverse complement strand
ATTGCAGACTATGAGAGTTCATAGTGTCCGTTAATAACGTGCCAAGAAGCAAGAACACGACACTTTCACACAGTTATAGGTCATCATAACCCTCTGTTGAGAGATGAGATCGTTCATAATGTCGTTATAGGAAGTGATTACAGTGATATCTGAGCTCCTTAATTATAAACGACCAAGTTATTATTTTTTTTCGATCGACATCACTCCCGGGGCAACCCTGAATTTGATTATCAAGATTTGATACACCTTGGTCACTGCATGCGTTCACATGCCTGACAAAAAATATATATGCACACAATTCACAATGCAGAAGTCTGGGGTTCGATTCCCTCTAAGTCAGAAGTTTTTTAACTTTTGATTTGGACTTAAGTCCATCAGTTCTTGTCTCAGAAATTTGTAAACGGTGACTTTGGAGCCGTCCTAGCAACAAGGCACATAATATCTTTATAGTTGTACTGAATGGGCCTTGTTGATTCTGGCGTTGATCCTCTGATGTTCGCACTGTCCATACCACTGATTGCTATATTTCCTATTAAAAAATATCGATTTTAGTTGGTTATCGCTCACTCTTCGATTGCGTCGGGGCCTATAGGGTTGGCTTGGTCGCTATGGTTTACTGTCCCCACTGAAAATCAGTTACACATCAATAATGGCCAATATGTTTTTGGATCAAAATCCTCCAAGGTCACGGGGCATAAATATCGTCCCCATGTTATTTATTATGGGAGATTTTTGCCGATGGGACCTAGCTCGAAAAATGTCATGTTTGACAATTTTTTGGGAGATCATGGTGGCCCCAATAATTTTTCTGTTAATTGCTAAATTCATTACTAGTTAAACTGAATGAAATATATTTTTTGAGTTCAGCGGTTAAATACCCCTTTAATATGCGTATGCGATAAAGGTAAATAAGATTGAACAGATTATAAGTATTCCCCGAATATCCATAACCGACGCGACTGACACACGTTAGCGCCATATACTCGCCTGTTTGGAATCACAATTACGCCAGCCATGTTGTGGCGCAGAGTGCCGCCAGTGCTGCGATCTACATGTAATGAAACAAGCTATTTCACAAATACAATTACAAATAAAACGACTTAAAGTTTGCCACGGCTGTCAGTCGGTAGATTCAAGAGTTGAAATTTTAATTAAAGTAAACTGAAATGCAGAAATGAGTGGGTGGGAAAAGACAACGGAAGGTTTACACAATTAAAAAGAATAGTTTCAAATAACAAGTATAATGAAATTAAACAGATTTACAATAATCATACAAGTTAGTTTTAAATTTAAGTTCTCCAGTTCTTCAAATCCAAATTTATCAAAGTTCTCAAAAGTTTATATCCAAGTGCTCAATATTAAAAGTTCTCAATGTTTATCCAGCCATTTAGTTTTAGTATTTGAAAGTTCGTATTCGTAGATTTATTAAGCGAGCGTTTTGACTCTGCCGGAAAAATAGTCACTATTTTTTTTTTTTTTGTATGTCTCGCCATAACGTTCGAACGGAGGTTCGGATCGAGTTGAAATTTAGACCATCCGCAAGCTTCGATCTGGATTGAATGCCAGTATTTTGTGTCAAAATCGTTCAAAAAGTTTCAAAGTTACATTAAAGTTAATCGAAAGTTTTTTTTTTAAACTAAGCGGCGACAAAATCTGAGGTGGCGAATTCATTTAGATGTCCGTCCGGTCACGAATATGTTAATTTTATTTTGATCCAATAAGTATTGTAGATGGAAATTACATTTTAACAAAAGTAACGTTACCATGGCAACGAAAAGTCGCACGAGGTTTCTGGCTACTATGCACTGCCTCCTAGAAGTAATCAAAATACTATCGAGGAGACAGTGTATTATTTGTTACCACCAGAGTCGATAAGAAGTTTCCCCTTTGGGGAGGTCCCCTTACTCCCAAGTCAAAACGGAATCTAACGCTTTGCGCGCTGAGGGCGGCTCAAATGTGAAACTAATAAAAGCACTGCACGCTAAATACGGTCAGTAGATTATCGATGTGCAGTGACGCTGAAATCAACAAATAACAGACGAAACGTCAAACTTCAATTTTATTTCAATCATATTAGCCCTGGGCCCTTGTCTTTTAAAACGATTTACATTTGATGTATTATTGTACTATAAAGTGTTGCGCAGGCGTCACTGACATTTTCGTGCAAAATAATTTGAGATATGTCTTGTTCAAGCCTAACGGACGCAAGTGTAGCCTAGGCCCAAGGCCACAATACAGTTTTCAGACGTAAGTACGCCCTTGGCATTCAAATCGAAATTTTGAACAATACATATTGTCGGCCTAGGTCCTAAGCTTAGGTCTACTCCATCAGAAATATCCTCATCAATAAAGATAGTTTGCTTTACTCCAAAACATTCGCCAACATTCGATCGTATTTAATATTTTGACTTTTCCGCCATTTGTCCTCATCGACTGTTAACTACTAGTAGAAAAGTGACGTAGTTTTATTGAAATAGTTCCATCAATCGTCACACAGATGTCGCGCGGAACGTTAGATGCCAAACGCCAAAAACCGACTTTTTATTTAACCCAGGGCGGTATAGGGAGTTGGAGGAACTCTCCAACTGGGAAACTTCTTTATCGACTCTGGTTACCACAGAGTTAAAATAGTTTTCCCAAGGAAATGATGCCAAGGTCCTCTAGATGGCGGTGGATTTTATCCACAAAGTAAAGGTTTACCCACGGGTTTACCCAAATACCTTACCAATAATAAATAATATTGGAAACATGGCCCCGTAGACAGCGAACGTCACAAAATTTTAAATTTAAAAAAATGTGCAATGTGGGTCTAGCTATAGCACGTGCTTGCTTATCAACGCGTCCAGCTGAGCGTTTCCTAGTTTAAAGAAAGTTTGTATTACCGTGATATCGCCGATAGTTCTGTTTGTGTATTATGTAGATTGTAGCTAATTAGTGTAGTATTCGTAGAATAGTGACCTGGGAATCCAATAAGTCAAGCCGGAGATTCTATCCGGGAACGTCTGGTAGTCTTGGGCCTGAATTATAGTCGGGCGCTAGTCTAGCCCGCGGAGATGTGATGTCCGGACCATGTCCAGACCCATCGGTCGCCCAAAGACGTGGTGTATACCTCGATAGCCCACAGAAGAGTGATTCCTTCTTCGCTCCCGATTGATTGAAAGAAGATATTTGAAAATTTGCTGCGTGATGTAGGGCGGAGTTAGTCTTTTGATTGGCTAAATTATTGTCACTTGCGTCATTAGTTGTCATGACAACGGAGAGGGAAATTACGTTGCAGTGAGATTGATAAAGATTCCAGTTCTCACGATTTAGGAATGTGTGACGTCAATTAATTAGGCGTTGCAAAGTTCTCTCGCACATAGAAGAGATTGTGACGTCAATGGTTGGGGAATCACATTGGCATTGAGTTGCGCAAGAACATCTGGCTTGAGATAAGTCGGCGGAGAAATACTAGTTCATGATGTGTCATGTGGCTGTATTATTTTATACAGACACTCGATCGATGGAATAGCATGACATTGAAATAAATATTATTTGCTGAAATATTTGTTTTAATAAGTAAATTATGATTAATATTTAAATGAATAGACTTGAAGTGTCACAATGTCGATCGAATGCCTATACAGACGGTCATAAACTGAGGTATCATACGTTATTAGGCAAGTATTCAATTGCTTCAGGAGTTTTAATTATGTACTTGTGGCTTGTCTTGTGGTAAACCAGTGAAAAACGATTCAATTAGGCCTACAATAGCAGATCGTTGCTGGGGAGGGAGGGGTAGGGAATGTGGAACGGTTTGAGTTATAGGTCGTGAACAAATCGCCTGGGGCTGGGCCCCAGAATGACAGGTATAGTCTTGAACATAGAGACGGTACCTATTTTATTATTGATTTGCTAAACCTATACATACATAATATTATGTTGCAGACAAGTGCAAGGAATTTAATTGTCCGGTTTTAATCCTTTGTGTTTGTTTTTGTTTGTAATTTTTCATTGTTTGTAATTTGTATCATAATTAACCAACTTCACCTCTCTCTCTCTGCTCAGATGAGTTATGTTAACCTCGCATTCCCTCCCTCTCAAAAGCCCTAGGTATCCACATCATTTTCTCCCCCTGCTTCCTCCCTCAATACCTTCTCTATGAACCTTCCTATCCTACAAGACCCAGCCTGTCTCAGATGTAGTCCGTCTCTGCCCAGATGAGTCATGTTAACCCACGGCCTCAACTCTACAAACCTCGCACCCTCCGCCTCACAAGCCCTATGGATCGCTCTGTTCACCATGTCGATAAATATGTCCCGGAAGTGCCACCTATCTACGATCCCCCCCATCACGATGTGCGCCCCTTGGTACACCCTCTTCGCAACAGCCAGCAACCCTCTGCAGAGCTCTTCTATCTCCGAGACCTCCACGCCGTAGCTCAGATCATTCGATGCCACATGGATGTACACCGCTTTCACGCCGCTTACATGCTTCTTATTATGAATTATGCGTGTAATATGTCCGATCTGGGCCCCTGGGTAGGACTCAACCTCCATGTCACCCCCACCAAACAGATCATCTACTTCGGCCAACATGGAGTCGCCGATAGCCACCATTTGCCGATGTCCACTTTGTTTTCTGTCTGCAACTTCGCACTTTACTTCATCCGGGTCCTTTTGGAACCAGAAAGGCACGGACTTTTGGAATCTTACGTACAGAAGCGGCAGCGGACCTTCGCGCACAGGATCATCGTGTCCTTGGTGTTCAATATAAACCTCTCCCTCTGTAACTAATAACAATACATATTTGTACCGATTTAAAGTCCCCCTCTGAATACTCTGCAGTCACCTGTATTGGATGCCAGATAATCACAAGTTTATAAATCAGTTTACCTGGAATCTGCACCTCAACATCTTTGGACCTTCCGGAGTGATAAACATCTTCCTCTGTAACTAATAACAATACAGATTTGTACCGATTTAATGTTGCCTTCTGAATACTCAACAGTCTCCTATATTGGATGTCAGATAATCACAAGTTGTTATTATTATAAATCTATTTACCTGGAATTTGCACTACCACATCTTTGGACCTCCCAGAGTGGAGAGCGATGAAGACCAATACGGTGAATACTACTCCCAGACATGGGAGGATCCGCGTCTTCAACAAGGTCGACATATTATGAAAGCACTTGTGCTGCTCTTAATCTAATAACCAGACTACTTGATAGTGGGAGCAATGTTTATATACACTCTTGAAATCGCCCGCTAACTATGACTACTGTTAGTCTTTCTTTCAATTAATTTGACGTTTTATTTGCAAACAAAAAATGACACTTTTGTAAATTTTTTTTTAAACACAAATAAAATATTTTTTCCGTTAGCCTATTTAATTAGCATACTCGTTATTACCAGTTATTGCAGTTTTTGAATACATTATTCTGCTTTAAAACAATGCTTTCTTGTGATTGCAATTTGTTCACGTTTAGCCCAGCTGAGATCTAAATCAGAAATTTTGACTCTACTTAGCGTGTTATGGGTTTGATTCTCATTCGTCTCAAACTTTGACGATAGTTGCTAAACCTCTATGTTCTTTGAATTATTTTTAATAAAACAAATAATATCTCTTCGTAGGGCTACGTATGGCAATTTCTTAATTATTTTTAACTCTACTCGTTTACTCGAACATGAATGATAAGACACTGTGTGACACGTCTGTCGTCGATATAGCCACGTAACCAACCACATAAGTAACCTTGCAAAGAAACGGACTATAAAAAGGTCAGAATTGCGTATGAAGAAAGATAATAACTCGCTAATTATTTGACCTCGTTTTTATGGAATGGGATTTTCTATCAGGGGTGTACCTACGACCTGGTCGTTACCGGGGCCCCAAACTAATCAGCAATCATTGCTCATGAATTATACCGTCGTCTGGAATGAAAGTAGTGTCTGGTATCGGCTCGAACCCCCGTCCCGTGGGTGTCTTCACTCTTCTTGCTTCTGCCTTCGTTCAGCTCCCAAGCGGTTCTCCACAGTTTGCCGTGCTACTCCCGCCGTAGCGGGGGCACTCGGAAGTTCTTCTTTCTTCAGGCTCTGCTCACCTTCCTCTGTGACTTCTCAAACAGAAACAGGTTTGATCTACCTTCTGCACAAACGTAACAATGTAATAGGTAAAACCTGTGGCACCTGGCTTCACCTGGGTTGGAATACCTTTCAGACAAACTCAGAAATGCATCCATCTCACGGCGACGCCTTTGGTGGCAGTAAATTTAGTGACATGCTGGATATACTGAATTACTTTTTGTTGGCTTGTTTTGCTTAACATTCTCAATCTTGCATTCGTGAACAGTTCATAGACGATCGATTTTTAAGTGTATTATACCTTGTGCTTAGCTCACTACTTGTAGGGCCTATTTATTTTTACGATTTACATTACAAAAGTTGGTAAGAATCGATTTTGATCTTCAATCAATTACATTTCCCTCATTTAAACTACAACGTATCATTTAAAATGTTGAGAACTTTCGAATGTTCACCGAAAATTTAGTTGCTCGAAACCAGAGAAGGGCTATATCAGTTTGTCAGTGAGCGAAAAAACATGCTAATCAGACTGACTAGCTGTTTTCCATGGTGTTCTCTCTATCTTCTTCTCATCGGAACGCTTTGTCCGTGAGTGGCAATGTAAATGCCGGCCTCTGATGGCCATAAATTACGGTTTGATCGGGGTGCCTGATGATGAGAACGCGGAGTTGTGGATTTTTCCAGACTATGATTGGAAAGGGGGGGTTTAATTTGGGGAAAAGCGGATCATCCGCCAGATAATTGTACAGTATGATGTGGGTGGGGGGCAACTTTTTTTTTTTTTTTTTTTTTTTTTAATACAAATTTATTTTTATTGTCATAGAACATAGAACATACATGACTCATACACCATAGCAAAATTGTACAAATAAATAATTAATGTTACATAGGCCTACAGAAATAAATCTAACAAGAATATAATCAAAAAAACCCACAAAGCCTGAAAAAGGCTTAACTGTGGGGTAAAGACAATTAATAAATTATTTAAGATGGTGACAATACAGAGAACGGAACATATAACCAAAATAAAATGAAAAACATGTATTATAAATACTTTGGTTGCATGACATATTCAGTTAATTTGTGAAATCCAAAAAATTACAGACAAAGAACAAAGAGCTCAGAAAAATAAATAAATAAATCGGAAAACATTGTCAAAAGGGGTGTCAGAAAGAAGATAAGATTTTAGTTCAGTTTTAATTTTTGAAATGTTAGACAAGGTTTTCAGTGAGGAGGGCATCAAGTTGAACGTAGAAGGAACCGAGTAAGAAAGTGAACGTTGGCCATATTTGTTGTTAAAATTGGGAATTTTGAATGCCCGCGCCACTTTTTAGCCTTGTATCCTTGCACGAGTCTAACAGAATCTTGAAATCTGATTTAAAATAGAAGTGTAATATAAATCTATATATGAACAATGAAGATATTGGCAGCACATTACAAAAGAAAATATTTGTTTACGGGAGAGTTCAGAATCGGTTTTAAAAGTCACACATTACCATTTTTAACATTTTTATTTGTAAATCTTCAACCCTTTGAATGTGACACCGAGAAGCATTGCCCCAAGCTAAAATGCCATACAAAATCAAAGATTCGGCTAGGATTGATACACGGTTCTAAATAAGGAAAAAGGTAATACATATTTTAGAATATAAAGCGAGAGGAGCAAGAGCGTAGTCTGTTACATATAATTTATCAATATGATATTGTCACACTATGAGGGACCTAGGCCCTTTGGCTGTGGCGTTACTCTACCTGGGAGGCTGTACTAGGGACGTAGCGACCTTCCCTACTAGGACATAACTCCACCTAGGTCCTGAACTCATAGGATCGACCGGGACCTTGGTTGATGAGGATTCTAGAGGATGCGGGGTAAAGAGCAGCACATAACTACAGCTTTCAATTCAAAGAAGGGGCACTGTATTGAATAAACACCACATTCCTATTCTGACCGAGGGTTAAGCCTGTGCATGCCGTTGCCTGATTGACGTGTTGGGTTCCCACAATTACTCTCTTAGTTACTCTTTAGATGTGAACACATGACCTTACTTTTATTCCCTCAGGACTGTGGTAGGACGACTCTACGAACGGACTGCCCCTTTGGTTGGACCGCTCTCCCTCTGTGGACGCTGGACCCTCTGGAGTGGCCTGTAGTCGAACTCCTTCCCTCTTGACGGCTACTCGAACGCTTCTCTCCATGTAGGTCTTGAGTCTTCACCGCATAGACTTATCCTCTCACGGCTAAGTACCGGCTTCAAAACCTACTCGGACCCGTCACTCTAGCACGTCCTTGCTCAAGTGTGATCTCCCTGGACTCCCCGGCTGGCGACCTTCCTCGTCCACGGGAGAGCTCGTCCCCCTCCCCGCCAACCAAACCACGTGTCCAATCGGCCAATCCGCGCCTCTTCTCCCCCTCTCGGATCCTCAAAGCGCACATAGTTTCACATAATTTCGCCAAATAAACATTCAACTCAGCATAACTATTCCATCGAAAATCCAAGATTGTTATACTAACTAGCTTGTTGAAAACCATCCGTCAGTCCTTTTTTCCCAGTAAACACACACCTCGTTATTCGGGTCAGTTTGGTTACTTCACAACACACATTGTGCTGACTAACTAGGTCAACATCGCACATGACGTCAAACCATTAGGTAATGTCAAAGTTATCATTCCCAACTAATAAACACCTCTTGCTGCAACTTGATGTGTCTTAACCGAATAGAACTCCAGATATTCGGATAAACTATCCAAATATATGACAATATTTCCACGAAAAGTGCCTATCTACAGTTAATCCCAGGTACTCATAAGTATTTACACATTCAATTTTCCCACTACATTCACAATCGGTCAATTCAGCCATAGTATGAATGCAGTTGAAATCGTGATAAATAATATTAATTGGAAAATCTTTTTCGTGGGTTGTGGGGTGTGCATATATGTACAATTTTGGTTTTAGAAGAGTTAATTACTAGTTCTTTATCGTGATTCCAACGTAAAAGACTGTTAAAGTCAGACTGTAGCATAGCATGCGCAACACGAATATTAAAATGCACCGCGAGTAAAACAGTATCGTCAGCATAAGAAAATATAAAGCAATATATAAGACCTTTTGACATAAAGTTAACATATATCAAAAATAACGTAGGTCCTAATATAGACCCCTGGGGGACTCCAGAATCACAATGTTTTTCTTCACTAACGTGGCCATTTACATGCACTTCCATGAATCTATCAGTAAGATAGTTTCTAAACCAATCCAACGCAATACCACGAATGCCAATGGACTCTAAAGCTTGTAGAAGTTTCTGGTGGTTTATCGTGTCAAATGCTTTACTAAAATCCACAAATAAAGCAAGAATGTGCATGTTGTCGTTTAATTTAGAATTTACAAAATTAGAGAACTCTAATAACAGGGTAGAGGTACTTTTTCCTTTTTGAAAACCAAACTGTTTACTATTCAGAATCCCATGTTTATTTAAGTACTCCACCAAGTTATTAGCAACATGCCTTTCTAAGAGTTTCTCAATACTTGGTAATATAGCTATAGGCCTGTAATTTGAGTAAACTTTATGGTCACCCTTCTTATGTATAGGTTTAATAATTGCTTTTTTGAGTCGCTTAGGAATGATACCGGTCTCAATAGATTTGTTTATCAATACAGCCAAAACAGGAGCAATAGAAGCATTGACAAATTGAAGGTCTTGAACACGTATACTATCAACACCCGGCTGTTTATTTACATTCAGAGAATCGATCATTGCTCTCATATTAGTAAGAGTAACTGGTTTCATGAAGAACGAATGATTCACTTGAATATTTCATTGCGTGCACGCTGAAATGTTACAATGTTGCAATCATGTTTCAATGTACTTATCTCGTCAACAAAAGAGTTAACAAAATGATTGACGACTAAGTTCGTATTCACGTCTTTACATAAATATTTAGATATCACGTCATCAACTGAAATACGTTTCTTTTTTCCAGTAATTTGATTAATAATTTGCCACGTTCCTTTTACATCTCCTCTCGCATTGAATATTAAATTACGGTAAAACTTTATCTTTGCTTTATTGATTTCTTTTATTACTCTATTTCTGTAAGTATTGTACTCTTCTCTTAGACGGGATTTTTTTTCGCCAAAGTCTTTACAATTTTTCCAATCTTTAAAAAGTTTATCTCGTCTTTTTGTCATAATAACAAGGTCGTCGGTGACCCATATTTTGCGAGGCCTTTCTCTTGGTCTGGAAACATTCTTACTCCTAAAAGTAGATTTGTCGTAAGCTTTTGAAAACTCTCCGCATATTTTTGTGTAAATTTCCTCAGGATTATCATTGTCGCAAACATAGTTCCAATTGATACGAGACAAATAATTTTTTAATGTTCTTTCGTTCAACTTAATTGGGAGAGGAACTTGATCACTTATCAAGTTTTTATTCTGCGAAACTACGTTAAGAGACCTTCCTATAAATTGAACGCATGTGAGCACCATATAGTGGTCAGATACTTTAGTAGTAAGGATAGCGGAGTTGCATAATGAGTATCTTCCGCGCAGGTAAATATGATCAATACAAGATGATACAAACCTACCTGACTTATACTCTTCGCGTGTACTTTTATTTATACATTTAATGAAGCCACATGCTGCCAACACGTCTTCATAAATTGCAGTGTTCCTGTCCAAAGTATCAAGCAAGTTAATATTTATATCTCCTATTATGATCCCATTAGCACCAATGTTTTTTTCTAAAAACACATCTAATTCTTCAATAAATCTTAAGCGACTACAATTAGGAGGACGATACAGAGCTAACAAATAAACACACACATCATTAAGGTAAATCGTACCGCATAGCGCTTCTGCATGCACAAAATCAACGTTTATCTCAACAAATTTCACTGTTTCCCTGACAAATACAAGTAAACCACCACCAAGTTTGCTTTGATATTTTGCTATACCCTTGCAAATTATATAAATTTACGTCACAATTAGAAATTTCACTTATAACTATAACATCGATTAACCCTATGACATCTTGCAAAATACAACACAACTCGTCCCAATGTTTATTTATAGATCGAATGTTTATGTGAATAATTTTCGAGATGATTGACAAACCACGGTCACCGCCCGCATACCAACCACTAATGTCATCGATATAAGTACAGTCAATAGTACAGTAGGAACGGTTTTGTTATTCCCGTCTCTTCTTGGCGGGCGGTGGAAGACCTCCTTGGAACATCGGGGGCCGCTTTCGGTTGAGATGACGAGGTGGTATGGTGAGAGGTGTTCTGATTGCTGCTGATATTGGTCTAATATATATGTCATTTGGGCTCGGAAGGAACTGTGTCTGCGCCTGGATGGTCGGATTTCTTCTGTCTGGTAGGTCATTGTAGAATGTTGGGGAGACATCGCAGAGGTGCTCGGCTATTGATGCCATTCCTAGGTCTTCGTGGAGAAGGTGGATGGGAGTTTTGCGCGGGGCGAAGGACACCATTCGCAAGATTCTATTCTGTAGCCGTTGTAGTGAATCAAGATTGCTGAGTGTCACACCGGACCACACTGGGCATGCATAGGCGATGGCGGCCGGTCGGAGAATCTGTTTGTAGATGGTCAGACGGTCAGATAAATCAATTTGCGGTGAAGTAAGTAGAGGGCGTAGGGCTGCCGCTTTTCCAGTGACTTTGCGATGGATGTTTTGAATGTGGTTTAACCAGGTAAGGCGCGCATCCATCTCCGTACCAAGGTAGTTGGCAGATGCTGACCAAGGGATCTGTACTCCTGCTAGCTCCAGATAGGGCAGTAGGGGCTTCCGTCGCTTTGTGAAATAAACCGCTTTCGTTTTGGATGGGTTGATCGAAGTTCGCCACTTGGCATATTTCCATGGTGTTAAACCATGTTAAATCGTCGCTACCCTCATGCTTTTCTAATAAGACTTCACATTTAGTAAGATACCCAATATATAAATAAAACAGGCCGAATGCGTTCTTCTTCTTCTTTTTCTTTTTCTTCTTCTTTACCTTCTCTATAAACGTCCCTAACCTACAAGCCGCAGCCTTGGCTCAGATATAGCTTTTCTCTACTTAGATGGTCTCAGTAACGTACCTACGGCGTTAGGGGGAGCAGGGCAAGGACAATTTTGAGGCAAGAGTTTGTGAACTGGCAATAAAACCGTCAATCTTATAAATAGCACACAAAACCACGCATAAATCTAGTAAAATACCTATGCGCTCCAGACCCGCACTAGTTTTTGATCGTCCAACCCAGACCCCGCTGTACCACGTGACATTGTACCTGAATGGCCAATTGAGCGACCTAACCTCGTGGTACTCGTGCCCCACGGCGGTAGCCAATTGTACCGAAATTGGCGGGCTAAGCCCTTAGTCCGACTTAAAAGTCTCACGTACTCTTATTTATTCTCGGGGTTTTAAGTACGCCACGTGCATCACCGGGTACTTTACAGTAGAGGACAAGCTCTGACCTAACTACCTACGAAACTATTAGAATGAAAACGAGATATCCTAGCAAAACAAGTTGGTACAAACATGGGTAATGACAGAGGGGAACACAACTCAATACAACTTCTTCCCCTAGGGGTAGAAGAGGTACCTGTATCTGGCGCGCTATAGTGTCGAGCCTCATCGCACCCAGAGAGCTGCAGACGTCCTGGGGTTGCTCGCAGGTTCCGCTCTTTCAGCACCTAGATCCTGCTTATTATTAGTACCCAATGTTAGCGTAAAATTGCTGAAGGCTCTGAATATTGTATTTAGAGGAGTATTCCAGGACATGCATGCAATAGTCAGTAATGAGATTGGTTAAGGTAAGTTTCGTTATAATTTAGACATTTTTCAAATACTAAGTACTGACATCCGGTTTGAGAATTTACATTGGATCCAACTAGCAAATAAAATAAACATTTAAAAGTCCTAGCTGCAAATACAGAGTTAAAATCGTCTTATTATAATAGGTATTTCCGTAGGTTTTCTCTATCGTTGCTTGACTTCTTGATGTTGGGTGAGGGGGAGGGCGATGCTTGCTTGAACAGCGATGCACGACGGTGGCCGGGGGAAGCGGGGTGGCCTTGTTGAGCTCGCCCGTGGACGGACGGCTGGTAGCCTGGCTCCTGCGGCAGTATTTAGGTCAGCCTCCAGTGGCGGACCAAATACCCTGCACCCTACGCTCTGTGCCGTTAGGCCCCTGCGATGAACCTCGAAGTTCTCAACTTCTCGTACGAAATGGGAGGAGGTATAACTATTGGGACTAATACAGCTTACTTGCGTAGTTGGTGATACTTGAAGATGATGTAGCTTGCGGTCTTGGCTGACCCACGTGGCTGGTCATGCCAAGTTTGACTTACTTGCGTAACTACTGGTTATAAAAAGAAGAAATATACTTTAGGTGCATTTTCATGCCACTCCCGTATAGTGTTGAGAGAGAATATACCATATCAATGCGGTTGTTATATATTAATCGCGCATGGTCACTGTACTAGACCATGTGGCTAGCCTACACTAGGCTATCACGAAATCGACGTTGAACTTAAATCAAAAGATACATTTTATAACTTCGGCATATTTACCGACCTCACATCGAGGTGTAGTGGCGCGTTTGCCATGCTATTTAGAGGGATACTTCCCATGCTGGTAAAACACACGATCTTTTGCACTCGACTTGTAGACTCGACTGGTCTCCTCTGCGAATCTTGGCTAAGTGGCCGAGGTATCTTCCTGATGCCATACACTTGTCGCTTTACCTACCCCACCTCCAAGAAGGACTACTTTCCTCCCTCTGATTGGGCCAGGACTCCCACGAATTCAAACTTTCAACACCCGTTGGTTAAGAGGTCGCGCACTCATACTAATCGCTGCACCGGGTGATTTCGCTCCATGCGAGAATCACGTGATCACCTTCCCGCACTGCACCATCCTGGCTTGCCATTGGTGGAAACGAAAAAGTGAATTCTAGGCGAAAACACACTTGCTAGCTGGCTGGCACATTCCTGAGCCAACAAATGCAGCAAAACTGTGATTTCCAAGCTCGCCTCCAACTCACAGGCTAGCTGGGTGTCACAACCACCGTTACCTCTACTACCAAGGGTGAAAACATTGATCTAGGCCTGGCTTCCACTACCCTGGATAACCAGCTAGTTATAGGCCTACCTTGATCCCTGATGGATCTTGTTGCATGCAAATATGCAAATTACAATCATGGAACTTACACATATTAATCATAATGTAAATTAATTAAATAAAACGAAAAAATTACTGGCTGAGGGCCTAAATAAGAAGGGCAGAGGCTGTACTGTTACAACATACTTATATTTGTGTTACAAAAATGTTCAACCCCACCCCCCTCCAATTAAACAATGACTAGTTACGCCACTGCCATAGTCCTCAACAAATTTTCAACACACCCGTCTCTCAGATGTGTTAATATGTTAACCCATGGCCTCAACTCTTCAAACCTGGCACCCAACCTGTCACAAGTCCTAGGCAACCACATCATTCTCTCCCCCTGCTTCCTCCCTCAATACCTTCTCTATAAACCTTTCTAGCCTACAAGACCCACCTGTCTCAGATGTAGCCCGTTTGTGCCCAAATGAGTAATGTAAACCCAATGCCTCAACTCTTCAAACCTCGCACCCACCCTCTCACAAGCCCTAGGCATCCACATCATTCTCTCCCCCTGCTTCCTCCCTCAATACCTTCTCTATGAACCTTCCTATCCTACAAGACCCAGCCTGTCTCAGATGTAGCCCGTCTCTGCCCAGATGAGTCATGTTAACCCACGGCCTCAACTCTACAAACCTCGCACCCTCCGCCTCACAAGCCCTATGGATCGCTCTGTTCACCCTGTCGATAAATATGTCCCGGAAGCCCCACCTATCTACAATCCCCCCCATCACGATGTGCGCCCCTTGGTACACCCTCTTCGCAACAGCCAGCAACCCTCTGCAGAGCTCTTCTATCTCTGAGACCTCCACGCCGTAGCTCAGATCATTCGATGCCACATGGATGTACACCGCTTTCACGCCGCTTACATGCTTCTTATTATGAATTATGCGTGTAATATGTCCGATCTGGGCCCCTGGGTAGGACTCAACCTCCATGTCACCCCCACCAAACAGATCATCTACTTCGGCCAACATGGAGTCGCCGATAGCCACCATTTGCCGATGTCCACTTTGTTTTCTGTCTGCAACTTCGCACTTCACTTCATCCGGGTCCTTTTGGAACCAGGAAGGCACGGACTTTTGGAATCTTACGTACAGAAGCGGCAGCGGACCTTCGCGCACAGGATCATAGTGTCCTTGGTGTTCAATATTAACCTCTTCCACTGTAACTAATAACAATACATATTTGTACCCATTTAAAGTCCCCCTCTGAATACTCTGCAGTCACCTGTATTGGATGCCAGATAATCACAAGTTTATAAATTAATTTACCTGGAGTCAGCACCTCAACATCTTTGGACCTTCCGGAGTGATAAACCTCTTCCTCTGTAACTAATAACAATACAGATTTGTACCGATTTAATGTTGCGTTCTGAATACTCAACAGTCTTCTATATTGGGTGTCAGATAATCACAAGTTGTTATTATTATAAATCAATTTACCTGGAATCTGCACCACCACATCTTTGGATCTCCCGGAGTGGAGAGCGAAGAAGACCAATACAGTGAATACTACTCCCAGACATGGGAGGATCCGCGTCTTCAACAACGTGGACATATTTTATGAAAGCACTTGTGCAGCTTTTAATGTAATAACCAGACTACTTGACACTGGGAGAAATATTTATTTGTACGTTGCTCGAAATCGCCCGCTAACTATGACTAGTGTTACTTTCAATTAATTTGACGTTTTATTTGCAAACAAAAAATGACACTTTTGAAAATATTTTTTTAAATACAAATAAAATATTTTTTCCGTTAGCCTATTTAATTAGCATACTCGTTATTACCAGTTATTGCAGTTTTTAATACATTATTCTGCTTTAAAACAATGCTTTCTTGTGATTGCAATTTGTTTACGTTTAGCCCAGCTGAGATCTAAATCAGAAACTCTGACTACTTAGCGTGTTATGGGTTTGATTCTCATTCTTCTCAAACTTTGACGATAGTAGCTAAACCTCTTTGTTCTTTCAATTATTTTTACAAAACAATTTAGATCTCTTCGTACATTTTGACAATTTCTCTATTATTTGAAACTTTGCTCGTTAACTCGAACATGAATTATATATACAAAGACACTGTGTGATACGTATGTCGTCAAAATAGCCACGTAACCAACCACATAAGTAACCTTGCAAAGAAACAGACTACGAAGAAGGTCAGAATTGCGTGATATACATTGTATCGATTGAAGAAAGATAATAACTCGCTAATTATTTGACCTCGTTTTTATGGAATGGGATTTTCCATCAGGGGTGTACCTACAACCTGGTCGTTACCGGGGCCCCAAACTAATCAGCAATCATTGCTCATGAATTATACCGTCGTCTAGAATGAACGTAGTGTCTGGTATCGGCTCGAACCCCCGTCCCGTGGGTGTCTTCACTCTTCTTGCTTTTTTTGTTTCGTTCAGCTCCAAAAGGGGTTCCCCACGGGTTGCCGTGCACTCCCGCCGTACGGGGGCACTCGGAGTTCATTTGTTTCAGGCTCTGTCCCTTCCTTTTGGACTTCTCAAACAGAACCCCCCCATCGAAAGCCCTTCGATATCCAGAAGCCTCGAACCCCGACTTTAGCCATTTCCCCCCCCCATGAAGCTGCTCCCCTGATCCTATTATGCCAAAAACCCAATCCCAATCTTCCCCAGTCCCTTGGGTTTCTCTAAGCTCTTGAGAGAGGATGTTATTGAAAAAATAACAATTATTTTTTGGTAACTCTTGCCCAATTTTTTTCAATGAAATCAAAACCCCTCGTATCAAACCACAACTTTTCATTGTTGAAATTTAAATTACGACACTCAGAGCCCCACGCATTATCACTTCAAAACAAAAAGATGGATATGAATGTATACTCAATATATACACATACATTACAATATCTTTACGATATTTCAATTTATACCTCGTATTAATGATAAATTGTGGCCCCCCTCGCCCCTCACCCCCCATAGTTACGCCACTGTTGTGGATGATCCATGGGCTGTTGCGTCGAAACGAATCATGAGGGCTGCAAAGTGGGAAAAAACGAGCATGCCCCCCTTTCATCCCAATAAAAAAAAAAACAGCTTAAGTATCATCCAGAACTTATGTACAAGTCGCGAAAGCCCACAATATCTCAACAACAATCCCGTCTTCTCTTGTCCTCACCCCTCAAGTCTATGCAGCATTTTGATCTACCCTCATACCAGTGGGCTTATTTTTATGTACTTTTTTATGCACTTACTTAGAAGTTGAATGTATATTATTTAAACATATTTTAATCTTTTTTTATTAGCTAACCCTTAAAGCTTGTAACATTAGCCCTTTTCCCGATTTCGCACAGAAACCACGATTCTACATCTTTATTATCTTGTCTTGTCCAGCTCAGATACAAGAGTAAAGACTGTCATAAACTGAGGTATCATACGTTATTAGGCAAGTATTCAACTTTATTGCTTCAGGAATTTTAATCATGTACTGTGGATTTTTGTCTTGTGGTAAACCAATGCTAAACGATGCAATTACAGTAGCAGATCGATGCCGGGCTGTAAGGGAGGAGGAAGGAATAGGCCTACGTCACGCTTCGGGTTATAGGTTTTGAACAAACGCCTGGGGCTGGGTCCCAGAATGACAGGTACAGTCTCGAACATAGGCACAGGAAGTATTTTCATTATAACTATATTTCAAAACACACAGGTCTTTGAGTACATGTTTTCTTACAATACAGTTGGTTTGATCTACCTTCGGCACAATCGTAACACTGAATACGTAAAATCTGTGGCACGTGGCGTCACCTGGGCTGTAATACCTACCAGATAGACCCAGAAATGCATTTCACGGCGACGCCTTTGGTACTGGTGATAAACTTAGTGTCAGGCTGGATATACTGAATTACGTTTTGTAGGTTGTGCTTAACCTACTCAAACCTTCATTCATGTCCAGTTAATAGACGATCGATTTTTAAAGCGTGGGCTTTATACCTTGTGCTTAGAAGTAGATCAGACTGACTAGCTGTTTTCCATGGTGTTAAACCATGATAAATCTTTGCTACCCTCATGCTCTTCTAATAAGACTTCACTTTTATGCAACTCATGTACTCATGTTGTAGTGAGATACCCAATATATAAATAAAACAGGCCGAATGCGTTCTTCTTCTTCTTTTTCTTCTAATCTACCTTCTCTATGAACCTCCCTAACCTACAAGCCGCAGCCTTGGCTCAGCTGTAGCTTTTCTCTACTCAGAGGGGATCAGGAACGTACCTACGGCGGGAGGGGGAGCAGGGCAAGCACAATTTTGAGGTAAGATTTTGTAAACTGGCAATAAAACAGTCAATCTTATACATTACACACAAAACATGCATAAATCTAGTAAAATACCTATGCGCCAGACCCGCACTAGTTTTTGATCATCCTTTCCAGACCCCGCCCTATTGTACCACGAGACATACTTATATTAGTGTTACAAGAATGTTCAACCCCCAATTAAAAAATGACTAGTTACGCCACTGCCATAGTCCTCAACAAATTTTCAACACACCCGTCTCTCAGATGAGTTAATAAATATGTTAACCCATGGCCTCAACTCCCCAAACCTGGCACCCTCCCTCTCACAAGTCAAAGGCATCCACATCATTCTCTCCCCCTGCTTCCTTCCTCAAAAACCTTCTCTATGAACCTTCCTACCCTATAAGACCCAGCCTGTCTCAGATGTAGCCCGTCTCTGCCCAGATGAGTAATATGTTTACCCAAGGCCTCAACTCTTCAAACCTCGCACCCTCCTCCCTATCACAAGGCCTACGCATCCACATCATTCTCTCCCCCTGCTTCCTCCCTCAATACCTTCTCTATGAACCTCCCTAGTCTACAAGCCCCAGCCTCCGTTAGATGTAGCCCGTCTCTGCCCAGATGAGTTATGTTAACCCAAGGCCTCAACTCTTCAAACCTCGCACCCTCCTCCCTATCACAAGCCCTAGGCATCCACATCATTCTCTCGCCCTGCTTCCTCCCTCAGTACCTTCTCTATGAAACCTCCCTAGTCTACAAGCCCCAGCCTCCGTTAGATGTAGCCCCGTCTCTGCTCAGATGAGTTATGTAAACCTACGGCCTCAACTCTTCAAACCTCGCACCCTCCTCCCTATCACAAGCCCTAGGCATCCACATCATTCTCTCCCCCTGCTTCCTCCCTCAATACCTTCTCTATGAACCTTCCTAGCCTACAAGACCCAGCCTGTCTCAGATGTAGCCCGTTTCTGCTCAGATGAGTTATGTTAACCCATGGCCTCTGCTCTTCAAACCTCGTACCCTCCCTCTCACACCCCCTAGGCATCCACATCATTCTCTCCCCCTGCTTCCTCCCTCAATACCTTCTCTATGAACCTCCCTAGTCTACAAGCCCCAGCCTCCGTCAGATGTAGCCCGTCTCTTCTCAGATGAGTCATGTTAACCCAAGGCCTCAACTCTTCAAACCTCGCACCCTCCGCCTCACAAGCCCTATGGATTGCTCTGTTCACCTTGTCGATAAATATGTCCCGGAAGTGCCACCTATCTACAATCCCCCCCATCACGATGTGCGCCCCTTGGTACACCCTCTTCGCAACACCCAGCAACCCTCGGGAGAGCACTTCTATTTCGGCCACCTCCACGCCTGCGCTCAGATCATTCGTTCCCACATGGATGTACACCGCTTTCACGCCGCTCACGTGGTCTTTATTATGAATTATGTTTGTGATGTAACCGATCTGAGCCCCTGAGTAGGACTCAATCTCCATGTCACCTTCACCGAACAGTTTAAGTACTCCGGCCAACATGGAGTCGCCGATAGCTACCATTTGCCGATGGTGTCCATTTTGTTTTCCGTCTGCAACTTCGCACTTTACTTCGTGTGGGTCCTTTTCGAACCAGAAAGGCACGGGCTTTTGGAATCTTATGTACGGATGCGGGCGGCAGGGGCTTTTTGCGCAAGGATCAATCTGGTCCTGGTGTTCAATATAAACCCCTCCCTCTGTAACTAATAACAATGCATATATGTACCGATTTAAAGTCGCCCTCTGAATACTCTGCAGTAACCTGTATTAGATGTCAGATAATCACAAGTTATAATAATTTTAAATCAATTTACCTGGAATCTGCACCTCAACATCTTTGGATCTCCCGGAGTGGAGAGCGATGAAGACCAATACGGTGAATACTACTCCCAGACATGGGAGGATCCGCGTCTTCAACAACGTGGACATATTTTAAAAGCACTTGTGCTGATACCAAGAGAAATGTTTATGTACGTTACTTTATATCGCTCACTTACTATGACCAGTCTCAGTATTTATTTCAATTCATTTGACGTTTTGTTTGCAAATAAAAAAATGTCACGTTTTTTAAAAGAATTTTTCAATGAAAATTTAATACATTTTCCGGTAGCATATTTAATTAGCATAGATATACGAGCTACACGATATTACTATTGCAGTTTTTACTGCATTATTCTACTTTAAAACTATACTTTCTTGTGATTACATTTATGATTATTGTTCAGGTTTAGTCCAACTGAGATCGTAATCAGAAACTCTGACTCTACTTAGCGTGTTATGGGTTCGATTTTCATTCTTTGCAAACTTTTACTATAGTTGCTAAAGTACTTTGTTAAATGTAATTTAAAGACAATTTAGAATTCTTGATTATATGAAACCTTGCTCGCTCACTGACACGTCTGTCTTCGGTATAGCCACGTTACCAAGTATTCTTGCAAGAAAACATACGCGTTATAATACAATGAGTTATTATGAATTTTCACAAAACTGAACTATATAGAAGGTCAGACTTGCGTGATTTACATTGTTACAATCGAATAAAGAAAATAACTAACTAATTTTGACATCGTGTTAACTGAATGGGATTTTTCGTCAGGGGTGTTCCAAAACACAACCTGGTTGTAACCAGGGGCCGTTTTATATAGTCAATCTTGATATGATCCCCCGATAATTGCGCCAAAATAGAAATGCACTGGTTTCCCCGCCCACCTGAATAACAGCCATGGCTAAAAATAAACGTTTAACCCGCTCTTAAACATCTCGATGAGTTATACTTATCACTGCAATCTTAACTAGTTGTTTTATAACTAGGGAAACGCCAAAGTCGTTGTAAGACGAGTGATAGAGCTATGTGTTGAGTACCCGTGAACATCTGCCTACCTAAGGCTGTATCTAGACTGTATATGGGCCTTTCCTCCCTAGCCTATCATAGGCTAGAGGTGCGCACATTATGGTCTTACAGATGACGTGCCCAAAAACCCACCCCTCAAAACAATTAGCTCGTGTGTTTTTTTTGCTGTGTATTTTTGTCTGTTTGTTCGCGATTTGAAAATTTGAAGGGACCTTCGAAATCTCTGAGCTAAGACTTGCCACGTTTCTTGATACAATCGATCAAATATTTAATATGATTATGGTACTTTTACGATTGTTTTCGATTTTTCGTTTTTTTGGCAAACGGCTACTCTGATCTTATGAAACTTTATGGGGACGTTTAAAATCACTGAAATTTTGTATTTTTTGATTGTAGACACATATGAAGAAATATTTCTCATAGAAATCGTACTTTTACGATTTTTAAACCCAGTTTTTAATGCGATATTTTCGTGATATTTGGGCCGATTCTGACCAAACGGGTGGGGCTAACTTTCATATTTTACATTGACATAAAGATTATGGTGTAGTGTCTTTTGAAAGAAAAAGTTGAAAATGTTATTCAAAATTCATAGAAATAAAGGTTTTAATATAAAACTTGTACAAGTGTATAATTAACAAGTAATATCATATAACTTTAGGAAGAGTAATGAGATCCCACTTAAAAACTGATTCATTGGACAGAAATATTTAAAAAAAAGCTCATCCATCAACGCGACTGGAAAAAGCGTTCACAAAGCGGCCCATTAGTTTTGAATTGCAATGGATCTTGCTGATTTTGTTAGCACCTTTACCTTCAAGCCCCAGACTCTCAAATATAGCCCGTCACTGCTCAGAGGGGTTACGTTACCTATGGCCTCAACTCTTAACAAACCTCGCACTTATTCTCTCACACCCCCTAGGCATCCACATCATTCTCTCCCCCTGCTTCCTCCCTCAATACCTTCTCTATGAACCTTCCTAGCCTACAAGCCCCATCCTCTCTCAGATGTAGCCCGTCTCTTCTCAGATGAGTTATGTTAACCCACGGCTTCAACTCTTCAAACCTTACACCCACCGCCTTACAAGCCCTGTCGATCGCCCCGTTCATCTTGTTGATATGTGTAGGGTATATGAACCACCTATCTACAATCCCCCCCATCACGATGTGTGCCCCTTGGTACACCCTCTTTGCAACAGCCAGCAACCTTCGGCAGAGCTCTTCCATCTCTGGCAACTCTACTCCGTAGCTCAGATCATTCGTTCCCACATGAATGTACACCGCTTTCACGCCGCTCACATGGTCTTTATTATGAATTATGCGCGTGATGTGTCCGATCCGGGCCCCTGGGTAGGACTCAACCTCTATGTCACCCCCACCAAAGAGGTCAACCACCCCGGCCAACATGGAGTCGCCGATAGCCACCATTTGCCGATGGTGTCCATTTTGTTTTCGGTCTTCAACATCGCACTTTCCTTCGTGACTTTTCGTCCGGGTCCTTTCGGTGCCATCTAGGCACGGGGTCTTGGAATCTTATGTACAGATGCGGCAACGGACCGTGGTGTTCAGTATAAACATCTCCCACTGAAACTAATTTCAATCCACATTTAGCCCTCTGAATACCCTGCAGTCACCGGTATTAGGGGTTAGCCAGGATTTTTATTCGGGGGCTGGGGAGGATGAATTTTGGTATTAAAGTTGTGAAATGTGTAGAACTGTCCACGAAACTTATCATTTCGGGAAAAGTACGTTTCTCCCCTGCAATTGCAGGTCATAGGGCGCATATGCCCAGAACATTTTTCATTTTTAAAATTGCAAATTGTGTTATTTGTATAGTTTTTATACTGCTTTTGTTGATTCTTTATAAAATTGAAAAGATCCACATACTGTCACTTTACAAAATCTTGGCGTATTATGTACTGTGTATGCCACCTTGTACATCTTAGTAAATATATTTTTGTTATAAATGTTTCTTCTAGTTTAGGGTGGGTGTGAATAGAACACTCCGATCCCCTCCTTGCTACGCTCTTGCCTGTATTTTATGTCATATAATCACAAGTTATAATAATTTTAAATTAATTTACCTGGATTTTCTTTAGACCTCATGGAGTGATAAACCTCGCCATCTGTAACTAAAAAAAAAATACAGATTTGTACCGATTTAACAGTAATCTGTATCGGAGATGTCATATAATAACAAGTTTTGTCAGATAATAACAAGTTATAATAATTATAAGTTAATTTACCTGGAATCTGCACCTCAACATCTTTGGACCTCTCGGAGTGGAGAGCGAAGAAGACCAATACAGTGAATACTACTCCCAGACATGGGACGATCCGCGTCTTCATCAACGTAGACATATTATGAAAGTTCTTGTGCTGCTTATTAATGCAATTACCAGATTACTTGATTGTGGGAGAAATGCTTTTGTACTTATCTTGAAATCGCTCAAAAACCGTGACTAGCATTACTCTTTCTTTAAATTATTTTGACGTTTTCTTTGCAAATAAAAAATTTGACTTTTGTTTAATGATTTTTTCAATAAATTAAATCAATTTTTTCCGTTAGCCTATTTGAATATGTAAAGAAACAATTTTGACCATGAAAATTTCTCAGTTATTTAAAAGTTTGCTCGCTCACTCGAACATGAATGATATTAACAAAGACACTGTGTGACACGTGTGTCGTCGATATAGCCACGTTTCCAACCACATAATAACCTTGCAAAGAAACAGACTCATAGAAGGTTTGACTTACGTGATTTACATTGTTTCGATTAAAGAAGAAAAAAACTCGCTAATTAGTTGATATCGTTTTTTTCGAATAAGATTTTCCATTAGGGGTGTACCAACAACCAGATCATTACCGGGGGCCCCGAGCTAGGAGGGGCAGCGGTGTCGTATATCGACTTTGCGATCTCCCGATAATTGTGCCAAAATAGAAAGGCACTGGCTTCCCCACCCGCCGGAACATAGCCGTGGCTTGAAATGAAAGTCTCGCCTCTAAAACATCTCGACGAGTAATACTTATCACTGTAATCTATCTAGAGCACTAGCTGTATAGCATCGTGAAGTCGTATTGCGCGCGCTTCACAGTAGACTTACACTACAGGTGGCTGTGGGTAGTTTGCATACGTGTAGGAATACAAAGACAGAAAATAAATAGTCCACTTGGTTTTTGTGTCAAGCTGTATCAAAATGTAACTAATAAAACCACACGTGCTAAATATATTGTCTTGCAATTTAAACCCTCGATTGGCGACGGGAAAGAAGATAAACAGTGCTAAACACGTAATAAATGCTTTAATGCATAGTTGCTCTGAAACACCTGGTAGGTGTGTTGATTTAGACTGCAAGAAACGGCGGTATCGTGGCGTCCTAGCCAAGGCTTTGACCTAGCAACTTGTTAGTTGGTTTTAGGCCTAGAATATTATAAAAACGAAAGCAAAGGTTGAACCTTTTGAAGTCCACCGACGTTGGAGGCGTTGGCTACGTTCAATCCACCTATTCTTGGTTGCAAAGGCAATAGAGGAGCCACACAGAAAGCAGGCCATTTTACTACATAGTGCAGGCAGACAGGTACAAGACGTCTATTTTACTCTAGCAGGGAATGGTACAACCACTGCATGGGAATGTGGCAACTATACTGTAGATAGTCCAGTCGACACAGAGCAAGGCAACAGGTCAACAGGACAGCAACAAGTGAGAAATGCGGCCCCAGAGACTGACACGTATGTAGGCCTACAAACAATTCAGCTACTCACAGCCCATTTTGCCCCACAAACAAACGAGTCCTGTGAGCGCCAAATATTCAAGAAGCTCACTCCTAAAGAAGGTGAATGTGTCGACGACTTCTTCCTTAGGCTAAGGGAGCAAGCCATTTTCTGTGGGTTTGAGGGACCTGAACTAGATAAGGCAATAAGAGATCAGTTCATCTCTATGTGGCCATGGGCCGATCTTAAAAGCGAGTTATACACAGAGACCCTTAAATCGGCAGGAACACTGTCCCTGCAGAAAACGCAAGAACTTGCTAGACTGCATGAGCGGGTTAGACAACAGCTAGGAGGTCACGCAGAGGTAGGACCATCTGAAAATGTGGAGGTTAACAAAATCGGAGCGAGCTGGACGAAGAAACCAAACCCGAAAGGTAGGCATAATAAAGGTAGGCCTAACAAGTCACATTATGAGTCTGGCCAATCTAAAACTGCTAGTAGTGGAAGCAAACAACAATGTTTCCGCTGTGGTGGCCTAGGCCATTATAGAACGGACAAAAATTGTCCGGCATGGGGATCAACATGCAATCATTGCGGGTTAGCAGACCACTATGCTACTGTGTGCAGGACCGAGAACAAGGCAAGCCTAGGACCAAAGCTAAAACCAGTCAGGGCAGTAAGTCAAGAAAGAAATTTGTGCGGCAAGTCGAGGGAGACGAAGGCGAAGAAGAATCACCTGAAAATGAGAATGAGGATGCATTCACTATTGGGGCGGTAAATAAGATGCCCAGGAGGATTTGGTTCCAATCCAAATTGGCGGCGTTGAGGTAAAAATGCAGTGTTGGGTAGGAACTTTTAAAAAAGAACGCGTTCCTAAGAACGCGTTCTTTTTTCGGGAACGCGTTCCATTTTTAGTTAGAGGAACTTTCAACACAAAAGTTACAAATTTTGGGGAACTTTAATAAAGTTTTAGAAGTTCCTTTCAGTCTGAGAGATGGACAAAACCCACCATGCCTCTACATTTGAAAACGGATTAAGCTGACACAGATATGAAAATCAGTTGATAAAAAGCAGTAGCATATTATTTTTAGGAGGCGTAACCCCGATTGATAAATCTGTCACATTTGCTCGCGACGACACAGCTTAAAAATCGAAAATTAAATCCTATGTAGTACCATAATTTATCTGATAAAGAAACTTTTAAACAGGAACTTTTATTATTTCGGGAACGCAAAAGTTCCTTTTTGTGGGAAGGAATTGTAACTTTTAAAAGTTCCATTTGAAGGCCAAGTAACTTAACTTTTAAAAGTTCCTTTTTTGCGAGAACTTACCAACACTGTAAAAATGCTGATGGATTCGGGATCAGTTTGCATCGTGGTTGATAAAAGCCAATGGGAACAACTAAAAGTTAATCATTTAAGTGCGTTTCTAAAAAGATCACTGAACACTTGTATCCCTATGGTAACTCCAGCCCACCCCTTGAGATAATCGGTAGATTCTTTGCCACGGTTGCCACGTCTAACGGCAACACAGTTGAAAATGCAGAGTTTGTTGTGTTGAAAGGCAGAGGGATTGCCATCCTTGGCAAAATTACAGCTAAAAAGTTTAGTGTCTTAAAAGTAGGCCTGAACGTGGGAAAAAAACCTGATGGGCCTAGCCAAAATGTTAACGTGATAATAAAATATGAGACACATAACGTCACTGTTAGTGAACCAGATTTCGTCAAGAACTTCGATAACGTGTTTACAGGAACCGGGAAACTTAAAAATGTACAACTTAAGATCCCAATTGATGAGACGGTTAAACCCGTAATACAGGCTACTAGAAGAATACCATTTAACCTTCGAGATATCTTGGAGAAAGAACTAGATAAGCTTCTACAAAGCGGTATCATCGAACGAGTTGACGGACATTTAATGACGATGGTTTTGTTCTTATCATTTTTATCGAAACATGTTTCTCAGGCTGTGTGCATGCGGTGACCTAGGTGTATCGAATCAAATCTTTCACGCTTAAGGTTCTCCATCATTCCGTTAGGGGATTGATTAAACCTTGAAACCTTTACTCGTATGTCATTTGCAATGTTTTCAATAGTACTTTGTATGAATACCGAAATACGTCTATCATTTTTTAAATACAATCCAAAAATGAAAAATCTATCCCGACCGTTGTTTGGACCCGGGTCTTCAACATTCCAGGTACAAAGCTTCTTAGCCAACTAGACAAGGAAAACGCCAAAATTGATTGTTAGACGAGTGAACAAGTCATGTGTTGAGTACCTGGGAACATTTGCATTAAATTGATTGATAATATATAAGGTGCGGTTTTGAGTTTAGTTGGTATAAGGGAGCGTCAACTGTATTCAATAATGCGCCACTCTAGCCTATGAATATGATAGTCCAGGAAGGAAAGACCCATACTGACTTTATCCAGCCTTAGGTAGGAGGAGGAAAGGGAATGTTATCTGGTACACAACCCATGATTTGCTCACTCGTCTAACAACGACACTGGCGTTTTTCTAGTAACATTCTTGGTTTAGTTCAGTTGTATGACTGAAACAAATGCTGGGACTAAGCCCCAGAAATACAGGTAGTCACGAACATAAAATAGAGACGAGAATCATCTCATTTTCAATATATTTCAACACACTGGTTTTTAATTACATGTTTTCTTACAATTTTCTAACTTACAAGTTATAACCCGTCTAGTTTTTGGTCAAAATTCGTCGTTATCAAACAATCGGCAAAATGATAACAATGTAATAGGTAAAACCTGTGGCACGTGGCTTCACCTGGGTTGGAATACCTCGAGACAGACCCACAAATGCACCCGTCTCACGATGACTCCTTTGGTACTGGTAATAAACTTAGTGACATGCTTAATATACTGACCTAGTTACTTTTTGTTGGCATGTTGTGATAAACCTACTCAAACTTGCATTCATGTACAGTTATTGTCATAATCGATCGATTTAAAAGTGTGGGCTTCATACCTTGTGCTTAGAAGTGGGTCAGCCACCTGTAGGACCTTTTTAGTTGAACGTGCATCTTTTTTGATCATCCATCATTACTTTTCCCTCATTTTAACTAAACGTGGCAGTTAGATTTTACAACTTTTGATGGCCGCCGAAAATTTATTTTGCTTGAAAGTTGGGGAAGGTTTTATCAGTTTGTGTGGTAGTAAAGCGATCAAGCACACTTATCAGACTGACTAGCTGATTTCCAGGTGTTGAAACAATTTTGAAGTCATTGCTACCCTCATCCACTTCCAATAAGACTTCAAATGATGACACTCACGTATAGATATATATAAATCAAAGGCTGGGTATTGTAGTTTACACCAATACCGCAAAGATTAACTTCTAAAGCCGAGTGTACCTTTGTTTGTAGTAAGGTACCTTATTATAAAATATAACAGTCAATGCGTAGAAACAAGTCTCCACGTCTATCTTACTTCTTTGTCTTCATCATCTTGTCTCTACCTTCTCTATGAAGCTTCCTAACTTACAAGCCATTTAGCCCCAGCCCCGCTCAGATGAAACCCTTCTCTACTCAAATGGGCCGAAAGAGTGGCGTACCTACGGGTGGGAGATGAGGCCGAGGGGGAGTTCAAATGTGACAAGATTTTGGAAATTGGCCCGTAAAATTTTAGGCAATCTTCACAATATTAAAAATTAAAACCACGAACAAAACCCACGCTA
The DNA here is from genome assembly GCA_024449915.1 of Sweltsa coloradensis. Lineage (NCBI taxonomy): Eukaryota > Metazoa > Arthropoda > Insecta > Plecoptera > Chloroperlidae > Sweltsa > Sweltsa coloradensis. The sequence continues at coordinate 321,633 of JAMZAV010001040.1, read as the reverse complement.
AATCCTATTAAATGGCCCCCATTATTTGCAATACTAAAAATAGAAAAAACATCTGTAGCCATGTGCTACAGACCTGCACTAGTTTGGGGGGTCCCCCCTTAGACCCCCCGGTACCGAGTGGTTACGCCCCGCGGCAAGGGGTCTCAACCACAGATATTGGAGTTAAATATTATCTGTGCCTCAACCTTTCAAACCCTGCACCCACCGACTCAGCCCCTATTCATCCACGTTATTCTCTCCTCGTGCTTCCTCCCTCCATACCTTCTCTATGAACCTTCCTATCCTACAAGCCCCATCCTCTCTCAGATGTAGCCTGTCTCTGCCCAGATGAGTTATGTTAACCCGCGGCCTCAACTCTTCTAGCCTCTCACCCTCCCTCTCACACCCCCTATGGCATCCAAAACATCATTCTCTCCCCCTGCTTCCTCCCTCAATACCTTCTCTATGAACCTTCCTACCTACAAGACCCAGCCTGTCTCAGATGTAGCCCGTCTCTGCCCAATGAGTAATGTTTACCCAAGGCCTCAACTCTTCTAGCCTCTCACCCTCCCTCTCACAAGCCCTAGGCATCCACATCATTCTCTCCCCCTGCTTCCTCCCTCAATACCTTCTCTATGAACCTTCCTAACCTACAAGACGCAGCCTCTCTCAGATGTAGCCCGTCTCTCCTCAGAGTAGATTTGTTTGAAAACGGCCTCAACTTTTCAAACCTCGCACCCATCGATTGACAAACCTTAAGGATCATTCTGTTAAATTTGTCGTTATATACTTCGTAAAATAACCACCTATCTAAAATCCCCCCCATCACGATGTGCGCCCCTTGGTACACCCTCTTCGCAACAGCCAGCAACCCTTGGTAGAGCACTTCCATCTCGGCCACCTCCACGCCGTAGGTGAGATCATTCGTTCCCACATGGATGTACACCGCTTTCACGCCGCTTACATGGTCTTTGTTATGAATTATGCGTGTAATATGTCCGATCCGGGCCCCTGGGTAGCACTCAATCTCTATGTCACCCCCACCAAAGAGGTCAACCACCCCGGCCAACGTGCAGTCTCCGATAGCCACCATTTGGCGATGGTGTCCATTTAGTTTTCGGTCTTCAACATCGCACTTTTCTTCGTGTTTCTCGTCCGGGTCCTTTTGGTGCCATCTAGGCACGGGGTCTTGGAATCTTATGTACAGATGCGGCAACGGACCAATGTGCACGGGATCATGTTCGTGGTATACAGTATAAAACTTTCCCTCTGTAACTAATAACAATACATATTTGTACTGATCTAATGTCGTCCTCTGAATACTCGGAGGAAGTCTCCTGTATTGGATAAGATCACAAGTTTCAATCAATTTACCTGGAATCTGCACCACCACATCTATGGACCTCCCAGAGTGGAGAGCGATGAAGACCAATACAGTGAATACTACTCCCAGACATGGGAGGATCCGCGTCTTCAACAACGTGGACATATTTTATGAAAGCACTTTTGCTGCTTATTAATACAATTATCAGACTACTTGATAGTGGGAGCAATGTTTATATACATTCTTGAAATCGCTCAAAAACTTTTGACTAGTGTTATTCTTTCTTCTAATTAATTTTACGTTTTCTTTGCAAATAAAAAATGTAGGATTGTATTGATTTTTTTAATAAAAATAAAATTTATTTTCCGTTTGCCTATATAATTAGCATACACGTTGTTATGTTTTTTAATGCATTTATTCTGCTTTAAAACAATGGTTTCCTGTGATGGTAATTACATTGTACACGTTTAGTCCAGCTGAGATCTAAATCAGAAACTCAGACTCTACTTTCCGAGTTATGGGTTCGATTCTCATTCGTCACAAATTTTGACAAAAGTTGTTAAACTCTATTGTTGTTTGAATTATTTTACTATTTAGGTCGTGAAAATATCTCGATTTTTTTATCTTTGCTCGCTCACTCGAACGTGAATGAGATTAACAAAGACACTGTGTGACACGTCTGTCGTCGGTATAGCCACGCTAGCAACTTCCTTATGTAATGTTGTGAAGAAACAGATGCGTTTTAACACTATGAGCTATTATGGAATTAATTCATAACTGAGAACTGGCCTATATAGAAGGTCAGACTTGCGTAATTTACATATTAACTCACTAATTATTTGATATCGTTTTCATTGAATGGGCTTTCCCATCAGGGGTGTACCAACAGCCCGGTAGTTTCCAGGGGCAAATAGAAATGCTCTTTTTTCCCCGCCCGCCGAAACAAAACAGTTGTGGCTAAAAAATAATAGCCAAACCTCCTCTTAAACATCTTGATGAGTTATAGCACTCACTAGCTTTATAAAAATAATGAAAATAATATATATTTTTTCTAGTGTCCATAGTCAAATAATAACAGTTCAGGTGAAGGAAGGGAGGATATTCTGAAGGATGTTCAATAGTTGTTTATAGGAAGAAAAAAGAAACTCGAATTTGCAATAACTATTATGATTCAATTTAGATGCATATTATTCTATTTTGTTAAGCTTTTCAAGGATGTTGTTACGGGATAGTTAACGTTTATTAATGAAGAACGTGCACACATAGAAAAACATGAGCTTGGCCCTTATTTTAGATCTTATTGATTTTGAATGTAAAAGGTTTTGCTGTATTTTCACCAAGTTTTACAGCGAGCAATTAAATAGGGCTAAGAAAAGTGCCAAAAATGAATTTATGGCAAATCTAATGGGGGATAGTAACGACCCAACGAAATTTTATAAATATATGAAAAACAAGAAAAAATGAAATAGAAACCAAACAACTAAAATCAAGGGGGAAACAAAGCGGTCTTTACTGGGGATGAGAATATAGCTGAAGAACTTAATCAGTGGTATGGTAGTGTATTTGGTAATAATGTTAATAATGATGTTTATATAGAAATGTAGATACAGGAACGGATAATAGTTCCTTTGCGGTCTATAGTTCCTGCCAAATTAATTTTAGTAACAAATATATATATATATATACATGAAAATTACTAAACTTAAAGCTACAAAAGCAATTGGCCTTGACGGAGTATCAGGATACTTTTTTAAGGTAGCAGAGACAGCAAATGACCCTACCTAAAGTTCCTTTCTTCTATGTGCATAAATAATGGTCGGGTGCCAGCTGACTGGAAAAAAGCCATTGGGATGTGAAACTGATGTGAAAAACTATAGGCCGGTGAGTCTTACCTCAGTGGTATGCAAGCCTGCAAGGTATTTGAACAATTAATTGCAGATTACCTACATACATACTGGGAGAATACAAATTGGTTGAACCAGTGGCAACATTGCTTCAGGAACAAGCATTCCTGCGTGAGCCAGCTGCTAGGTTTCACACAAGACGTTGCTGATGCCATTGACAATAATGGGCAAATAGATGGGGTAGTAATAGACTTTGCAAAAGCTTTTGATGTGGTGCCTCATGATAGGTTAATGAATAAAATTGCAGCAATGGGTATAGTAAGTAGAGTTGTAAAATGGATTGGAGAGTTTCTAAATGGAAGATCTCAGAGTGTGAGGGTAGGCCATCACCCATCAAGTGAGTTACCTCCGGGATACCACAGGGTAGTGTGCTGGGACCTTTGCTGTTCATTGCTTATATCAATGATCTGCCTGAAGGTATAACAGCTAGAATAAGACTGTTTGCAGATGACAGTATCATCTACAAAATAATTTAGAGCGCTAGGGACTGTCTGACTGACAGTGAGTGAGCCATGTGTTGAGTACACGGTAATATTCCCTTTCTTCCCCCTACCTAAGGCCTCCCTAGCCTATCATTGGCTAGAGTGGAGCATTATGACGTTACAGTTGTCGCGCCCTTATAACAACTTTACTCAAAACCCTATTATTTATACCTTTTTCACTAATCAAGCTTAATTGCAAATTTCCCGGGTACTCAACACATGAGTCGCTCACTCGTTTAACTACGTCTCTGGCGTTTTCCTAGTCAAGTTGGCTAAGGCGCCCTTTTTCCCGAAATGTGAAAGACCTAGGTTCAAACCCCCATTCGGGAAAGATTTTTTAATTTCCGGATTTGTATTAAAAAAAATTATAAAACATGTTTTGAAATGCATACAGTACTATGGAGAACATAGCCACATCCTAAGTACGAGTAAAGATTACAAGGTTTACTCAATCTTCTAGCGGAATTTGGGGGAACCTTGATCGTGCAAGAATTAATACGGGTCGGGGTATTTGCACAGAAATGCCTTAGCACAGAAACGCCGTTACACCGAAAATAAAAGAACATTTTTCTAAGTTTTTACTTTAAAACTGAAAACCGTTTGGGCCTTTGCACCGAAACGCCGTTACACCGAAAATATCTATACTATTCATTTATTTCGGTCCAAAAAGGCGCACTCAGTATGGGCCTTAGCACAGAAACGCCTTAGCACAGAAACGCCGTTACACCGAAACTAATATTAAAAGTTACCGAGTAGGCCGTTACACCGAAATAACCAAACAGTTAAGTAGTGCGACCGTGTGGGCCTTTCCACCGAAGTGCCGTAGCACCGAATCGCCGTTACGCAGAAAATTCTGCAAAAACTTCTAGCTTGAGACCGAATTACAGGGGTCGGGGCCACATCACCGAATATCCACTGCACACAATACCCACAACACCGAATTCACAGTTGAAAAATGTTAAAGTATTTCTGAATGGGTCATAAGACCGAATAATTTTATTTTCAGAGTCCAAACACAGAATAGGTCACATCACCGAATACCCACAACACACAATCGCCACAAGACCGAAAATCGGTAAAATCTAAAGTAAGTTGTGAAGAACGACCCGTCCTGCTAGGGCCACAACACCGAATTCTTCGGTCTTGTGGCAATTGTGTGCTGTGGATACCTGTGTCACAACACCGAATAATTCGGTCCTACGACCCATCCAGTATGTGCCACAACACCGAAACTTTCGGTCTTACGACAGGGCATGCCACACGACCAATAATGGACCACTGGTGATGGGCGGAGCTTAAAACGATCGATAGGCCAAAAGACGAGAGTTGGGATAGATTCTCTTTTCCCCCGTTTACGTCTTTTAAAGGGCCCGCACCACTTATCACGCTCTAACTCTGATTTATCCTTATTTGGAAAAAACTTAAAGGGGAATAATATTTAGCAAACCTTCATGGGGGGGGGTTTTAATGGGGGAACTTGCGAATTTTTTACACACCGTTAGCTTGTTATTCAATTCGTATCATACAAAAAAATAACAAAACGACTATAATTTTTAAACTTAAATTGAAAAAAAACTATTTTAGGGATTTCGAAAGGCCCTTTCAAAAAAAGCTCTTCTGTTTAAAAAAAATAAATAAATTTACTAGATAAAAGTGCCTGAACAAAAATTTTATAGCAGGGTTAAAGCAGCGTCCCTTTTTCACGGCTCATCCGCACGTCAAAAGGCGTATTTGACTTAAAAACACTACCTGCATATGACCCCATCTATAAATTTCGTTGGTCCCTTTTCTTCTAAAAGTTGATTTATTTCTTCTCTAAACAGCGGTGCTTTTTTTAAAAGAGGCCTCGTGAAACCCGATGAAAAGTTTTTTTTGTCAATTGAAGTTGAAAAAAGCTTATATTTTTTTGTTTATTTTTCATGTATGATCTTTACATTGAAATAACCAAACGGCTGGTAAAAAAATTGCTATTCGCTATTATAACAATGAATTTTTTGCAAAATTTTTTCCTCTTAAGTTTGGCCCAAAAATCATGTAAAATCAATTAGAGCGTGATAAGTGGTGGGGCCTTTCACAGCGTAACTTGGGAAAGAGATTTATCCAATCATTCCGCCATGTGCCTCGTGACGCGGGGGCGGGTAAAATTCTAGGGGTCAATTCTGAAATATTTTAACATTTTTTCATCGTGAATTTGGTGCTGTGGGTATTGTGTGCAGTGGATATTCGGTGATGTGATGATAAAAAAAAGGGTGTTTTTAAACGTCCTTTTTTCACGCACCCTGCGTAAACTCCTCTAGCAACCCGCTAGACTTAGGAAGTTGAAGTAGGCATCTGAGAAGGCGCGACACTGTCACCTAATGTTGGGTTGCTCTATACCAGGTTTTCCCGCTAGTTGGGGCGTAGGGTAAAATTTACGGGGGTTCAACTGGGAGGGGATAAAATTGCCCCTCGTAAGCTGACAAATTGTCAACGTCTGTGAAAAAGGGGCTGGTTCTTTTTTTTAGACTTTTCTAAATAATATCAATTCAGACGGAAATGTACTGAAACAAAGTAAATTTAAAAATCACTAGTTTAACCCCTCTGCGGGACCCAAGGGGTTCCTACGCCTGTATTGGAAAGGTAAGCTTGAGCCTTGGTGCTCATCTCAAACCGTTGTACAAAATTTACGCTTTAGGTTTATGTAAAAAACGCCTTTTTTTTCATTTTAAAGTTTGGAAACCCTTTCATAGATAAGGGTTTACGGGGACTGACAGTTCTTTTAAAGGGGTCCTTCTCTGACTTTACTTTGGGACCAAAAACATTTTACCCCATAAAAAATCCCTTAAATCCCCATCGGGTGGGTGGTATAAATCATCCCCTAAAAAAATTTTAAAAATTGAATTTAGAAAAATCTTTTATTTTAAAAAACCAAACAACCATGGTTTTTAAATTAAAAACATATTTTTGAAATATTTAATAAAAAATGTTTTAATTGATGCAAAAGTTTAAGGCCCATTCTGACCAAATTGATTTCTTTGAAGAGTTGCTTTTGAAACAAATTATTGAAATAACATGTTTTAGGCTAAAAAAAAAACAAAAAAAAAAAATATTGTCCCTTTTTCCGGGGCGTCCCGGGCTTTTTAATTTGCATATTGCGCCAAATTGCATGGGCCCCTATCAAGTCAAATTTCAAAAGGGTTTTTTCAGTTATCTTATTTTTTAAAATTTAATTTCGTCATTCTTTGTTCATATATGAACAATTTCGAAAGGTTAGCGGGAGGATTAAAAGTTATGATTTTTTTATTTAACCCTTTGAGTTGGTGTTTGGGGAAAAAATTTTATGGGGCAAAAAAAAAAATTCATAGCTTGAAACCCCTTTCCCCCAAAAACCTTACGAAAATTTGTTTACTATATGAAAAAAGAGATGACAAAATTAATAAAAAAATAAGATAATCTAAAAAGCCTTTTTGAAATTGGACTTGATAGTGCAATAAGGGCCAATTGAAAATTAAACGCCGGTACCCCCCAAAATAGGGGGCAATAATTTTTTTTCATAGTCAAATCATGTTAATTTATAATAATTACAAAAAGAAACTCGCAATAAAGTAAATTTAGCGTCTATCAATTTAAGGGGTTTTTTTTTTGGGGGGGGGGGGATAGGGGGGATATTGGGAATTTTATTTCTATTGGTAAAAAATTTTTATTTTCTCGCGTTGTTTAATAGTAATTAAATAGAGCTCAGCTTAAAAACCATAAGACAAAAATGGCATAGAGATGGTATATAACTTGTATTTTTAAACGTACATAAAAATTCGATAAATGACTACAAACTTGTGGTTTCATTGTAAAAAAACCCCCTCTTTATGCCATTTGGGGGCTTTAAACTTTGCTCTATCACTTAAAATCTAAAACATTGTGACAAACAAAAAAACATTTTGGGCAGAAAAGGATAAAACGTTTTACGAATTATTTCAAAAATACAAATTTTAACCTTAACCCCAATTACTCATAATTTTTTTTTTAAAAAATTAAAAACCTATACAGGCTAGTATTGCAGTTTAAGGAAACGCAAAAGTCATTGTAAAACGAGTTCTTTTTTGATCCCCGGAAAACTTTTGCTTTAAAATATATGGGGCTAGGGAGGAGAGAGTAAGACACAGGGCTGGACCCAGCCTTAGGGGGGGGGAAAAGGGGAATGTTACATGGTTCTCAACACAGGGCTCGCTCATTCGTCTAAGCAGGGCGTAAATGAAAACCCGACGCCCCGGGGGGGCAGGGGGGGGTTTCGGTGTTTTAAAGGGGGCCCCGGTCCGAAAACAAAACAGATTTTTTTTTATTGTCATACCAAATTTTCAAATTGTGTCTATTTTTCACACAAAAAACAAAATCATTATTTTAACAACTAAACTTTAAACTTGCATCTCCATTCTCTATTTAAAAAATTTTTATTTTGAGTTTTGTTATTACACTTTTAAAACATCGAATAAATTTTCAAATGGGGGTAAATGTTGGGCCCCTACTACTTTCGAAAGTTTGAGGAAATAACCAAAAAATAGAATGGAATGGGGTTAAATAATCAAAATGAAAATTTTCATGTAAAATATATTTTCTTCAGCTTTACCAAAAGCCTTGGCAATCGTGCAGTACATTACTGTACTAATTTCTCGATAAAAAGCAGTTTAAACTAAACGACATGTTGGAGGGTTTCGGAAATCACCTGAAAATTTCTCCAAGATGGGAATATTCGTTAAAGATGAAAAATTTAAAATAGAAAAATAGAAGATTTATTTTTATAAGTTTTTTTATCGTACCTAAAAAAGACAGGTCTAAGTTCAGAGATTTAAAGGGTCCTCTAAAAATTTCATCAGGGATCAGTAGCCTTTTTTCCGGTAGTGCGCGAAAGACAAAAATTTAAAAAAAAAACCCCGAGGTTTTTTTCTCATAGTCAAAGAAAGTCTTCACTAAAAAGCAACGTTGATCAATCCAAAAAAAAGACCAAAGGTACCAAAAGGGAGGGGAGTAGTATTTTTACACGGAAATCAGTACTTAATTAAGCCGATTTTTACAGCAATTAAAAAAATTTTATGGTGTATGGGGATTATCCTAAAAGTATCGATGATTTCGTTGGATCGATTTGACTCATTACCTAGGGGTCCCGTCCCGAAACGTTTCTTGCGGGGAAAATTTGCGGTACCCCTTTGGGGTTTAAATAATCCGTTGATAATTATTATATTGCCAAATTTGTGTTTTTGTATTAATATTTTTTTTTAAGTTCCTAGCCCCTTTGTTGGTCTGGCTTGCGTAGGTTTTGATAAAAATTTTTTTTGTCGCAAAAAAAAATAGTATCGGTACGTTTTAATTATTGTCAAAGTTAATATTTGATAGCAGCATTTGCTAATCCCCCCCCCCCCCCCTCCCCCCGCCTAGCCACACAATATTTCCAAAGTATAAAAAATTTGTTGTGCATTTTTTGCATGTATTAATAGTACAGTATATACTTGCAAATAAGACAAGAAAATAGTGCCCCACCCTTAGGCATGAACAAAAGATATTAGAAATATGGAAATTTTTTGTTTTAATACATTAACTTTGGATTATATTTAAAATGCGAAAATCGTGTTGAAAAATCGTAATATATTTTTAATTTTGGTAATGATTTATTCTATATTTTGCCATCAGTAAAATGCTAAAAAATTTTGTTGAACCCAGAACTAACGCTCTTAAAAACGCCTGCACGGTTCGATTACATCCGCATTATTAGTTCTCTCCGGGGATCATTCGTCCCCGTGCGGGCCGGGGGGCGCCTTATTGCTACTAAAAAGGGGCCCAAGACGGCGCCCTGGGAGTTTTTATGTCAACCAACGCACCTTAGGCTAACATGTGAAAAACTGAACTATGTATGCATTTTTTTCAGTTTGTTTGTTTTTTTACCCCTTCCCCCTTATACACTTTCAAGATTATTCTAAATCTTTCCATGCTATCACAGAAAAAAAGTAAAATAAATCATTTTCGTTGTCAGATTAAAATAGTTGAAATGTTGTATTTTTAATCCATAAAAAAAGAAAAAACTTGCAAAAAAGGGGGCCAAAACCCGAAAACGAGGAAATAAAAGTGGCTAAACTGCATAAAGTGGTGAGATCTAATAAATATCCTATTTTTCTAACTATAATATAAATAAATATTTTAACAAAAAACAAAATATTAAATAAATTTATTGAGACATTTACATGGGAAATATCAAAATTAACAGACCGTTTTCCTTTTCAAATTAAAAGTTTGTTCGTGGATTTGGTTTGGGTTATGTTTTGTTTTATCAGTGAAAACCCCAAGTTAAAAATTTATCGACCAAGTTTTTTAATTTTTAATGGTCTGTTAATTTTTGATATTTCCCATGAAAATGTTTAAATACATTTATTTAATGGTTTTTGAATTTTTTTTAAATTTTATTTCATAAGTTAGGAATAATTGGAATTTATAATTTATTTTAATTTTTTTTCAATTAATAAATATATTTTTTATTTTAACAAAATAATGGGCTTGTCACACTTCTAATCTCACCACTTTATGCAGATAGTCTTGATCTTTTCCCCGTTTTTCGGCTTGGCCCCTTTTTTTCAAGTTTTTTTCATTTTTTTATGTACTCAAAAAATTTTTTTAGAAAGTACCGGTATGGATGTTTTGCACCAAGTAGGAAAATTACTTTTTTACAATATTCAAAAAAAAATTCCTCATTTAAATTAAAAGGTTTGAGCATCTCAGTTTAATAATTTTTTTTGATTATCTAAACTTTCCCGGGCATAAATCCATTACCGTTTTGTATATCACTGGGGCCCAGAGATGACTGACCGGTTTTCCAATTTTGGCTTCTCTAACATTATCCATTGCTTAGCAAAAAAGAATTAAATAATTTTTTATTTTTTCATTAATTAAACTTCCGGTATTTTAATCCAAATTTCAGTTTGTCAAGCACATGGCCACAGAGATGACTGAATCGGGCAAATTTTTGGGTTTTCCCAACATTATCCTTTAGGGCCCCAAACAGATAATAATTGTCACGCCGCCAGCCCAGAGAAATTTTTTCGAACGATCTGACGTCTCAATAAATCTAGACGCATATAGATGGGGGTGAAAAAAGGGGCATCTCATATAAAAACCCCTCGATTGAAGCAAGTTGCAGGTTTTTATTTCACATGGTTTCGCGTCGGCGACACCGTGTTAATGCTAAAGTAGGGTGCGGGAATAGGGCTAGTGGAAGCGGAGCCGCGCGTGGCTTTGGGCCCCCTGCGCTTCTGCGCACCTTGATGATTCGGCACCTTGCAGTTATTTTGATGAAGTTATTATTAAAATTGCGTTGTTGTTTAAATGTTTTATACTAACTGTAGCTAGTATAGGCCTAATGAAAAAGACGAAAACTGGTGAAATCTATTTTTTACTATTATTTACTTTCAGAAATTAAAAAAAATCCCCCCCAACCGGGGAAACGAACCCTAATAGGAAATCATAAAAAGGGTACAAAAATTTTTTTTTTTCTATAATTGTCCAAACAAAAAACGCCCAAAAATGGAAATATGATGTGGCTAGTAGTTTTCACACAAAATTTTGATAAATCAAAGTGGAGAGGGGAAAATGTTAGATTTAAAGCTGTAATATTACAGTGGGTGAAGAATCGTTTCCCCCAATTTGGACAGAATCGCAGTGGGAATTATTAAAATGAAGGGAAAAGAAATTGAAATCTATCCGCACTAAAAAATTGCACATCATAAAATAATAGTTTTTATTTTAAACCCTCCCCTTTCTTTTTAACGGTTTTAAAAAACGTGGTGATCATTGTCAAGTAACTAATTACTTTTTTTTTATATTTTTTTTAAAGGGTTTCGTTAAAACCCTTATCTGGAAGCCCTTCCCCGCAATTTTTTTCAACTTTTTTTTTTCAAAAGGCCCTTCACTATTACCTTAATGTCCCTTAAATATGAAAGTTTTTAGCCCCCCCCTATGGGCGAATCGCTGGTTGATTGAAACTGACAATTAGACCGTGTAGGGGAGTAAGTAAGTATAGTGTAGTAGCTAACACCTAAAGTGATTTTTACATTTTCAAGCCATTTTTTCACCCCGAAGGGAAAGCTCGACCCCAAAAAAATTTGGCAAATTTTTGTCGGTACCTAAATCCCCCCGATTTTTATAGTTTTCAAAGTTACATCACGTTTCGACGGTGGGGGAACACCTCGAAATCATCCCAACTTGCTTTCTGCATAAGGGGCCTTAGTGTTAGCGCGCCACGGCTTTGGGTGCGACGCCCTTTAAAGGGGGCCGATAATTAAAAATAACTCAGAAACTTGACCAATCACCTACAAAGCCCACAGCTTTGGGCCTCCTGTATTTTACTTCAATTATTAGCAAATTAGTAGTACTTTATAAAAATTATCCTAATTTACCAAAAAAGAATTTGGAATGGAACTTGAAGAAATAAAGATCTCAAGCATACTAAAAAATTAAAAAAAACTCATCCATCAGTAAAAAAAACGTTCCAAAAGGCCAAGGTAGAGAATCGCCCCAATGGTCAGTTCAATTGAAAAGGGGCGAATTCAGGACTTCTTTTGACCCCGAAAAACTTTATAGAAACAATTTTCTTTTTTCTAGGAAGCTTTTCAAACGCTTTTTTTAGACGTTGGTTTGGGTGAGGTAATTGTCATTAAACTGCCATGTGTTATGCAGATATATTTTAAAATTTATTTCGTTTTCCCATTGCTTTGGGCCGGCGACGCTTGGTAATTTGTTTTAATTTTTACGACGACGACATGAGGATCAGGGGGGCACATTTCATTACACACTACATTAAAATGTAAGTCGAACAAATTTTGTAAAAAAAAAAAAAAGCGAAAATTTGTGTCTTTTAAGAAAAAATTTTTTTTTTGCCATAAAAAATATTACCTCGGAAAAAAAAAATGTAGGTTTATTTAAATAGAAGAAATTTGGTAAAAAACGAAAAAATCGTAAAATTGCGATCTTCATGAAAAATTTAATTTTTTATTGCGCTCAAAATTTTTGATGATAATATTTTTCGAAATTAAGGTTTGTGAAAAAAAGTCATTACAACGGATAAAACATGTAGGTGTTAAATCGAAGATGTTTTTTTTTTCGAAAAAAAATCGTAAAATTGCGATTTTACGAAAAATAATTTTATTGCGCTCAAAAACGTGTCAGTTCTAAGTTCAGAGATTTTGAAGGCCTCCCAAAAATTTCTTCGCATTTGAAAAAACGGGTTAAAAAAATCGTTTAAAATTGCGATTTTTAAAATATTTTTTCGTTTTGCTAAATTTTAGATGATTTATTAAATCATAAAATTTTTGGGTTCTTGTAGAAAAATCAGTAAAACCCTTTAAAAAAGCATGTAAATGTTAAAAGTCGAAGATTTTTTTTTAAACGTAAAAAAAACCTATAAAAAAACTAATTTGCGATTTTTTACGAGAAAAAAAATTTTTTTATTTTGCTAAAAAAATGGCGTGCTAAGTTAAAAATTTCAAAGGCCTCCCCGAAAATTTTTTGAATCGGAGTAATCGGGTTTTTTTCGGAATCGTGTTAACAAAAATACAAAAATACAAACAGAAAGAAGAAAGGAAAAAAAAATTCCGGATTTTTTTCTCCAGTGTAGAAAATGGAATCTTCGCTTCGCTTGCTACCTCATCCAATCATAGCATATATAATTTCTATATATTCCCCATAAAGTTTTACAAGATCGAGTAGCCGTTTGCCAAATATTACGAAAAAATCTCATTTAAAAAATCGTAATCATAACAAATATTTTTCGACGTACCCAAAAACGTGGGAAGTCTACGTTCAGAGATTTAGAAGGTCCCCCTCAAATTTTTATCAAGATGCATTGGGCCCCTTTTTCCCGGGGGTCTCGAACAAGCAGCAAAAACAAAAAATCCCCCCCCCCAAAAAAAAAAAAAAAAGGGGGGTCGTGAAATTAAAATCTTTGCTTTGCTCATCCAAAAAATAAACTGAAAAACTGGAACGGAATTGGGGGAAAACACGGGTCACAATAGCAAAGTCACGTTAGCTATTACTAATTTATTTTATTTGATTTTGGGTATTGCTTAACTCTCAATTTATCAACTTTGGGAATCGAACGAAGGGGGGGGACGTTAGGGGGGACGCTGGGGGGCAAGGGGGGGATAGGCCTGGTGGTCAAACCAGCCACAACAAAATGGGGAGGGCAGGGGGTTCCCCCCGTCGTGGTCGTCCTTCGTCTGTGTCATCTCCTCATGTTGTCTTTCGTCGCCGTGGGGAGGTATCAAAGGGGGAAGGGGAAGTTCCCCGACGACGACCCAGAGCTCGCCATTAGTTTTTGGGGGAAAAACTCCCCTAAACACGGGCCAAAACCCCGAAAGGTTGCGAGTTGGAAATTTTATAATCAACACAAGTTATTGAATAATTAAACTGTCACTTTGGGGGACTTTCGAAGCTTTTAAACGTCATTTTAAAAAGTATGCTAATAAAGTGTATTGCAATTTCAGGGGGGCAGTCGAAACAAAAAAAGTACCGGGCGGCGGGTCAATCGTCAAAATCTATTCTATACCCATAATATTGCATTGCTCCCCCCCCCACCCCACCCCCCAAAAAAAAAGGGAATTTTACGAATTTTTTGGAATTTTTCTATAGTATAGTATCCTATTTAAAAATAAAATAAACTTGAGACTTTGAATGACTTTTAGTGATGTTTCACTGGCGTGCATTTCAGAGTCTCAAAAGCGAGCTAACAGCAATGCTAGTCTGTCATCACCATCTCTATTCTCTAACATTTTCCTCCGTGCCCCTAGTAAGATGCAACCTTCAACTCTCAAGTGTCTAAAGGGTTGCCTAGCGAACGCAAGGTAGTTACACAAACCCGTTTCAAAAACATTATTTGAAAAGGAACAATGTTTCGGTGTTGTGGCCCGTCCTGGATGGGTCGTGAGACCGAATGTTTCGATGTTGTGGCACATACTGGATAGGTCGTAACACCGAAATGTTTCGGTGTTGTGACCCGTCCTGGATGGGTCGTAAGACCGAATCATTCGGCATTGCGGCGTCAAAGCTTTCGGTGTTGTGGAGATTGTGTGATGTGGGTATTCGGAGCAAAGTCACCCGTTTCGGTCTTATGGCCCATCTAGATAGGTCGTTCGTCACAATTTTGAAAAGTTGTGATGAACGACCCATCCTGCTAGTGCCACAACACCGAATTTTTCGGTCTTGTGGCAATTGTGTGCTGTGGATACCTCTGTCGAAATATTCGGTCTTGTGGCATAGTCTGTTTTTCGGTGTTGTGGGTATTGTGTGCAGTGGATATTCGGTGATGTGGCCCCGACCCGAATTACAGTATATGTCTTTAGACCGAAATTCGGCGTAACGGCCCGTTCGGATGGGCCGTTACACCGAATTACTGTATATGTCTTTAGATCGAAATTCGGTGTAACGGCCCATCCGGACGGGCCGTTACACCGAATCACAGTATGTGATTCAGTGTAACGGCCCATCCGGATGGGCAGTTACATCTAATTTTGTTTTCAAAAGCACACTCTGCATTTCGGTCTCAAGTCTGACACTGCTATTCTGTGAGGAATTTCTATTCATTTTTATTTTCGGTGTAACGGCGTTTCTGTGCTAAGGACCATGCAGTTAGCTGGCTTTAAAGTACTTGTTTCTAAGTAACACCGAATTTCGGTCTAAAGACACAGTCATACTGTCGTTTTTGCCGAATTTTCTGCGTAACGGCAATTCGGTGCTACGGCGATTCGGTGTAAAGACCCATACTGCTCAAATAACTTAGACAAAATATCAATTCAATTTTCGGTGTAACGGCGTTTCTGTGCTAAGGCATTTCTGTGCTAATACCCCGACCCAATTAATACACCTTGGTCACTGCATGAAATCACAGCCTGACAAAAATGATTCGATAAAATGACTCTTTAAGAACAAAACCATTGTTGTAAAAATAAAACCTACACATTTTAAGCCTATTTTTCAATTTATTATTAATTTTCTTGTAGGTTTAAATAGCAACGAATTTGCTCATTTTGTTAGCAGTTCTCAGTTAACTGGTCACGGATATCTGTTTAAAATTTCAGCTCAATCTGTTTGGCCGTTTGGCCGTAGGGGACCGAATAGACAGACAGACATTCTCACAAGTGAGTGCGTTCCGCTCGACCTGCATTGTAAGACTACGTTCGCTGCGCTCACTATTATAATAAATCCAAACCTCCTCCAAACATCTCGATAAGTTATACTTATCACTACAATCTAGCACTAGCTTTATAAAAATAAATTGAATATTTTTTTTATTTTTGGTTGAAAATCAGTTCATAGTCAAATTATAAAAAAAATTTTGAATGTAGGGAGGATGTTATGAAGGATGTTCAAGAGTGAATCCCATCATTTTGTTTTGGCTGGTACCAAACCGGAACCTTCCCGAGTAGTGTAGTGATGACTTGGAGTACTCTAGAGCAGACGAGCACGTGTGACATTGTGTAGACGAAGAGCCCTCGACTACGAGGGTGCTAAGTGGTGTGCAGTGTGCACCACGCCCCGTGCGATGCGGCGCGCTGTGTACAGGAAGCCCCGTGTTGATTTCAATGTTTGGCCGGAGTCGGACGCAGGGGGGGCAAATATTTGGCTCTCGTGTTTAGAATGGGCGTCGCTCACATCTCTCTAGCGCCCAACCCTTGAAGAACCGCTGGGCGGCAGACAGACCTGGCAGTAGATGAATCCAAGACGTTGTACATAATAGATCGGTTTAGGTTATACCAATTACAAAACATTACTTTGTACAGTAAAGCGCAATTAAATGATAATGCCAACCCCAAGTAATATCAAAACATACTCGTCCCTGTCCCGACTGACATAATTTTCTTCTTTTGACACATACTATGAACCAGCTAGTAAATTAAGTAATCACATATTTTTTACCTTCGCTTTTCTTTTTAAAGTATTGTTAAACTATTCAGACACACAGTTACACAAATAGCTTTATTATTTTGGATTTTGTTTTAAAAATGTATTATTTTGAGGTCCATCTCTTGGCTCCTTTTGTTTAATTTCCAAACTTCACTATTGGAATTATCTGTGCATCGTTTGTGCCGGATTGTTCTGAAAAATTTTCGTCGGCGCCACCTTCTAAATATCTTTAATATATGAGTATCATAAGGGTGGGACGCTACCTACATGCAGCAGGGCAACACTGCAGTAAAATATGCAATCTGAGGCTCCCACTTCACACGCTCGATCAAAAGTGATTCATCTAACTAGAAATAACTAAAAGGCAAGGCTTGCGCTCGCCCAAGTCGCGAATCCAAAGACTTACCGAACAATGAAATCAAACTTCGACTCGAGTACTTTGTTGTCAATAGCGCGCAGCATAAATCATGACACCCACACAAAGGCCGGAGCAATGACTGTGCATATTCTCACCAGCAGAACTCTATTCAGAATGACAACACGAAACTAATAATTTTCAACTTGTTCCTTACAAAGAAGTTTAGAATTCTGATTGAGTAACATGTTTGCAAACTTTGGGCGCCTGACTCACAGTGACACGATAGTGTTTAGTGGGGGGGGGGGATTCACGGAGGTGCGCCGAAACGTGGCCAAAGCACTTCGCAAGAAATACCCCCCGCTTGGCGTTTAGAAGATTTACTGCTTTAATGCGTCATGCTCAAAAGATTTACAAGTATGTTCTTCATATTTCATATATGGTTGTAAGGGTTCGGGAGGGGGGGGGGGTCAAATTGCAGTCACTGGTTGACCCCTACATGGCACACGCTTGATCTTCGTGTATTCATTACATTGTCGATGGCGAGAAATGATGCGGCGGTTATGATATTATATTCAATTACATTCGAGCTAATTGGCATGCCCATACTGGGCTTCATCAATACCTACATGTACGGAATATGACCACGGAAGACACTCGCTGATTTACAGTAATTTGGAAGATAACAAGAGAGATGATGTCATTTACAGACTACAGAATCGCAATAGACAATTGAATACAGTGCTCGTAATCGTTTAAACTATCAATTAGACCTAATTGCGTAATTGCATAGAAACTATGTTATTTCTCATTCTCAGTATGTATATATTTTGTATGGCACCCACAGGATACAGGACCATCTTTCAAGCATCTTCTATAAACTAAAATTATTTTTGATGACTACCATTGCTTCTCCAGCTGTAAAATTGTCAAATATTTATGCACAATGGTGAAAAAGGTTTCCGGGCCACCTCAACCTATTCGTGCGTTTTACTTCTTTTGAATATTTCTTATATCAAAATGAGACATGCGAAGATTTTAATTCAACTTTTATCAAGAAGTTAATGTTGTTATTAGGACTAATCATTACAGACATTCTGTCTGAGTACAGCTTAATGTGAAAATAATTACTTTTCATTTGATATACATATAAAAAATAATAGAGATCCCCCGTAAGAATTAGTCCATGTGCTCTTTTTATTACTGCAAAGATAATTGAAATCATATAGCAGGCACTTAAAAGTAAATTAAAAAAATTGCGAAGAGATGAGTTTTAATTTCAATAATTTTGAAACGCTTATCTGTATAGTAACCTCTCGCTTGCGATTATTTTTCATTCGCCACTGGTCATTACAAAATCTCAGACTGTAACGTGAACTTATCGTTAGTTTATTTCAGACAATAATTACCACATAATGATTTTATAGGACAGCGCTAGGTGTGACAAATTACGGCAACTAGATAGGTGAAAATTCCAACCAGTTTAAAATATATGTTAATATTGTAGGGTGCCGTATTTGACAAAACATACAAATAGTTTTCATTCATATTTCTTAGTTATTTTAAGCTTGACACCTACATTCCCTCTTAATTATTCATTTTTCAGGCACGGCACGCACGCTACGCACGTAGGCCTACCCGCAACTGAAGTTTCACTCTGAAAGTTTATTAATACATTTATTAAATAAAATAATTAATAATTTATTAAATGTAAACTTCTGATGTAGACTGATAAGTCCATCAGATCTTGGTTGAGGAATGTGTAAACGAGGAACATAATAAATTCTAAGGTTGTCCCGAATAAGTCTTGTTGATTCTGCCGCTGTCTGCGGGTGGTATCGTGTCCAGCATGATAGATCGGTGTTTCCTACTTAAATATGCCGGCCTCTAGTTGGTCATTGTTCGCTCGTCGATGGTGCCGGCAGTGTTGGCTTGGTCTACTTGAAATTTAATGCCCCCACTGAAAATCAGTTCTGCGACTAAGGCCCGGTATTTCAATGTCCAGTTAAAGTGGCAAGTAAATTTAACTGACACATAACTTGTTTTCACTATGGCAACCCAATCAGAAGCCTTGTAAATATTTACTGAGAGGACTAACTGGCAGATAAATTTTAACTAGACATTGAAATTCTGGACCTAAGTGGGGTATAGACTATAAATACGTTTTCATTTTTAATCACAAAGGTATATTTAAACTTAGATTTTATCAACTTTTTAAAAAGGTTATTTTTCCTTCAAACTCACAAGTGTGATGTTTCTAATGTGTGCATGTAATAAAGCCAGTAACGAGTCCTATACTCATTATTGCTCCGGGATGGTTGTTTTATTTTATCACTTGTTAGCTCGCAGTCTGTGACAAGTGCATTGGTTTATGATGATACTGGTTAGCTATGTGGATGTGCTGGACTCTATGGTTTATCGTAACGACGCGACAACGACATGGCGCTACACGAGTCTGCGGTAATTAGCTGGAGGGAGGTTTATTGGTGTACAGGCGTCATACGAGGAAACACGGGCTCGAATCTCGCTGCGTGGACATTCAAGAATATCTCCACATTACACACATTACCAGCAGTGTTGGCGCGACTCTGATTCGGGAGGTCCCGGGTTCAAATCCCGTCGAGACCGGCAATCCTGATTCAAAGTTTTATCCAAGGTTTTCATCGGTCGTTAATCCGAATGCAAGGGATTGACATCCCTTCACAATTATCCTATCCGGAACATACCTTGTTAGTAGTTAGACATGAATTGCACCCTGGGTAAGCTTGCCACAAAAACTAATATATATATTTACATTGCTTTAGAAAACATTGCTGTCTCAGTGTGTTCACATTATGTATCAGGTTGACTTGTATCAGGTCGTACGTATAGGCCATGCAGTAGCAGCACACTCGCATTTGTCTACTTAAATATGCACAAAGTATAATTTTGAATATATAATTTTACGTGGAACACTTTCCAAGTTGGTACATATATACTTAGTCCTGTAGAGTTAATTACAGGCTAAAATTTGGGAGCAAGTTTAGAAGTGATACTTTAATTTTATATCGGGTAGTGGATGGTTTACAGTGTTCAAAGTAGCGGATGTAATAGGGCTAATTAATTTTAAGACATCGACTACAGCAACAAGCTTAGACATAGGAGTACCAAAAAGAGAGAAGTTAATTAACTGAACGTACCAGAAGGAGGCTAACATAAAATAATAAAACATTTCTTTTCAAGCGCTAATCTCGTTGTTGGTGGAGGTGCCGGGTATTTATGTCAAGTTTGGGTGACACTAGCCGCGCCCCCAAACCTCCAGGGTCGCCAGAATAAAAATAATAAAGCTATTCTCTTGAGACATTAAAATCATTTCTTGGAATACGATTGTTTTATTTTCATAATTAATGAGCTGGGTAAAATCGAGTCCAAATAAGTCCCCGCTGTACCGTACCACAGATATCCTGCAGAGTTGAGTGCCGCTAAGATTTGTGGGCCAGGATTGCGGCTGTGTCAAAGGAACTCATTAATTAGGATCCCATGATATTCCCTGAGTGTTAACTAAACAATGGACTCGTGAGGCTTATGGTGAACACGAAGACATAGGATGAGTAAGCTTTGTTAGTCCTCATCCTCATCTCTTAGACGTCGGACGTCGCCACAATGGTGGATGTCATTTCCCCGTACACATTTTTGTCTGTTCTGCTGCTGTGGAATCTTTACTCCGCCCGCTGTCTTCTACAGCCTCACCTTAGCAATCTTATTTTATGCATCTGAGAAACAGAAAATCGCTTTGTGTTTTATTATTTATTTATTTCAATCATTTGTTTACCATACCTAATTCTTATCATTTATTTATGTCATAATTTACCCCCCCCCTCGCACTATCCACCCTATCCATCTCCCCTTCCTACCACACTGCATTTTGCGATCGCCTGGGTGGACTGACAAAAACTGTGCAATTTGACACTATTTATCACCCAGTCAGTTAAATTACATAATGTCATCATTAAATTTCAGTACCTGGCCCTGGATTACCCTTTTAACATTTCTTAAACTTGAATAAAATTGCAGTTAACTGGTTTTTAGCTGTTGCTGCGTACAAAAAGTAAATTAATGCATTGTAAATCGTGTTACGACCATAATTTGTAACCGTCAAAATATTTTCTGGCAAGCTTCTCGTACGAAACCGATTATTGTCAAAAGTAACAGTTATGAAGTGTCGGATCTTCTCTTCTTTCATCTCCAAGCGTGCAGTCTGGAGCTATGTGACATATCCTAAATTATCACTTTCTTGAATACGGATACATTATTTTATTAACTTAAGTTTCATGCCTGACGTTTTAATTACGATCAATTAAATTGTAAATGAGTAATCAATAATTGCAGTTGCACAGTATTGTATTTTATTTGTGCAATTATACAGTTTGGTTGAAATTAGGGACTTATTTTCCTTTCTTGCAAAGAAAAAGTTAAATATTTTTTTTTACGTGCGTATTTGTTGCTTGTTTCGTCATCATAGCAAGATAATCTAACCAATACATTAAATCTTTTTGTCATAATTAATTTTCTGGTACACAACACAGTCAAGTTAAATGTGTTTTAGCGAATAAAAATAAAAATTTTACTTAGCTGATTTTGGCTTGCTTGTGGCCATAATGTTATTTTTCTTGACCTAATAAACTTACCGAGACATACCCGAGTATTGAGTAGTGTGTTTCACGCACTGCGTCTTTCAATTACCCATTAGTAAATTTCTTGTTATTAATATATATATATTATGCTCACATTATATTTTCGGGTAGTCCGAGTGGTTTTATTTTATTTATTCCAACGTTTCGGGCAGTTCTCCCTGCCCATCTTCAAGGAAATTAAAACATAAAACAATATCAAAAACAAACCAAACCTTACTTCACATTTATATTTATTTATAAACATTAGTTTTATCACGTGAATATAATATGTATTGCTAAAACGACAATGGTTTTATCCCAGCAGGTTCTGATAGTAGGGGTTACTCCGTCTTCATGTGAATAACAACTGTATAGAGTCAAGTGGCAAACATGTAGAAGATAACTTCAACAAACAAAAAAGGTTTTCAATGGTGAGCATAGAAAGTCGTCATATAACAACGAGGCACATAATAAACTATTCGACACGCAATGAATAACAGCAATCTTGGAAATCACGCGTCATGGTAATATGATAATTTCTTTACTTGGTCATTAAAATCACGTATTTTGAATGAAGAACTTCTTGAAAGTGTCATGTTAGCTGCAGACAAACTCACTTAACAGTCAGTTCGCGTTCCCATCCACAAGGCTCTTTAATTACTGTTCATTTCAGTCCTTCGGGCAATAAACATGCACGTTTTTCATAGAAAAGCTAACAATTTGTTGATTTCGCTGTCTTCGAGCATATTTTCGTGAAGGTTCTCTGTACATAAAGCACACAACTACCTAATTTGGAGTAGCTAATGATCACATACGGTACGCGCAGTGCTACAGATCCAAGCCTAGCAATGCGAGTCGCTAGACGTGTTCCCAACACGAGAAGTCAGACAGAACAGAACAGACGAGATCCCGTATGGAATACAATACAATGAGAGTTAGTCCGAGGCGTTAGAAAAACATTGTGTTAAAAACTTGATCGGCTTGCTCGATTATATGTGAATGCTGAGATGTTGATCAAAGGCAGATGGAGGCCGCTAGTGTAGTGATGTATAGCTGCATGATCTAGGCGGAGTACACAGGCGACGACGCTATCGCATGACCCTTATCACTCATCAGGGTGATTAGGAGGTACACACAATGCTGTACGCACTTTTTACCTGACTGTGCAAGAGAGAGAGAATAGGTCACATTTTCTTTTGTACCTATACCTGACCACGTTAGTACCTTCGTCTGTATAGAACGTATCGATGAAATATATTAAACTTGGCATGATTGTCAAGCAAGGTAAAGCACAATGTCATTACTAATAAACGTTTCGATTGTTAAACATTTTTGTTCTTTAGTCACACAAATTTTCCAAAATATTACTTTATTTTTTACATTTTTGATCAATAATCTTGGAAATAATATTTCGTTTACTCGTTTAAAAGTTCCATCTTTTGTCAGGGCTGAATGTTGTGGTTTGGACTGTGTTTGTAGCATTATCTACAAGCGTGGGTACGAGAATACCCGAAATAGGGAGCGAAGCTACTTATTAATACCAGATTGTCGAAGAAGGGTGCACAAATAAAACCTAATCCATTGCTGATTTCTTTAGCGGTGGTGCCGGGTTTAAAAATGTCCCCTTTTCATTGAGTTAAGTCCCGGAGCCAGGGCCCCCAGGGTCAACAAAACCATTCTGTATCTTCCGTGTTGAAGGCAATGTCACGAAAACCCCATGCTAATCGGAGGTCGTGTTGTGTTTTCATCGTAGACGTGCTATACACAGAAAAGTTACGCAAATAGGGTGCTTCGTTCCCTATTTCTACGGTTTCTCCTTCGACAAATACTATCTCGAAATAAGTTCAAATAATTATCAAAATATAAATAGGTCCCTAATTTAAAATTTATTTGGCAGATTTCGTGCTTGTATATTTACTTTCCAAGTCAGCAACATATTATGTGTTTATACATACGTCACGTCCAATGAACGTTGGTACTCAAAAACTGGTTTCGATGGTCCCAATTTCCTTAACGGCAGATGTTTAATGTATGTATTCTGTTGTAAGGCAATAAACACGTTGGAAATACTTTCGAGAACCTTGAAGACTTGTTTTTCTCTCTGTCTTGTTCACTTCTTCTTATTTGAATAATATAAACTGTCTACGTGCATGTTTCGTCGGGATACGCAATCCAAAGTGGACGCTGTTTATAGATATAAACCATGTAAATGGTTTATTCACATCGTATTGTGTCAATAACTTCGAAATACCACTTTAAAATTGAGCATGTTAGGGTGCTATTAATAAATTTCAAAACTTTGTAAGGCATACAAAAACAAGATTTTAATTTGGCGGGCCGGGTAAATTGGTTGGATTATCTCAAGGCCAAATTTTCTAGTATTAACAAAATATATAGACTCGTTTTACAGAAGACTTTGCTATTTTCAATAATTTTGTGTGAATTACACTTGTTTGAGAATCGCAAGTAGTTAAAAATAATAAGTTTGCAATATGATCAAACTTTTTATAATGTATTGTAATGAATTATTTGGACTGTACACTGAATTAAACTATATATTTTTCTTTATTTACAAGTTTGATTAAATTCATTACATTAACCTCAACCGCTCTAAAAGTACAATGTAATTCGGACACGACTGGTCAGCCCTTCTTTCCGCTCACGGTCACCACAGCAAGAGTTCTGAGCTGTATTGAATGGCTCGAGATACTTGAGTTTGTGTATGTGATTACCCAAGGTGTGAACAACATAGTTCGTCTTTTCTCGATACATTTAATTTATGTGTTTTAGATTGTGTGCCCTGAGGGAATGAATGGTAGCCAGCTATTTGCCTATTCCTCCTAGCAATCAGGGCAGTAACCAGTTCTCATCAAAATCATCGCTTATAAATGAGGACTAATTCCCATGTCCTCAACATTCGAACTGTAATATATAATTAAGACTATGATTTTGAACTTTAAAAAACATAGGAGAAACTTCGCTTTTATTGAATGTTATGTTAATAGTTTTTAAGCAGATTAAATTTTGTTATTCATACACGTCAACATTGACTGACTAGATAGGAAATCAAATACCTTCTCAAATTATGATACAATAAATTACCTTCACGTCAGAAACATTTCTAAAATCAATTTTCTGTTTGGTCTGTTCAGTTGGTCGCTTTTTTCCATGTAGAGTAGCGTACATTATCTGTAATCTTAAGTCAATAGCGAATAGATATGAAGATTATACACTAAATAAATTAAAGTAAATCGAAATAGATTTATTAGTCACCTGTGGCCATATCGATAATTAATTCACGGAAGAAAGATGCTAAGAAGATTCTATAAAGAGTACACTTGGGTCAAATAAAACTAGAGTAGACAGTATAACTTTGAATACGAAGAGCTACACTTTTAACAATAAACCTGAAACCTGTGAATAACAATTGAAACTTATTGCTCTTGCAAGACAAAAAATAAACTGATAAGCGCTTCAGTGTCTGACCGCACAGAAACACACACAAATTTTAGGACCCCTGGATCTTGATTTCGTATTATTTCTAACAACAATCACGTGGGTACGGGGTACCCAGTGTAGGGAGCAAAGCTCACAGTTAATTGAACCTCCCTTATTCCAATTCTTCTTTGATGGTGGAGGTGCCGGGTACTTGCATATTCACACTTTATGGGGGCTAGCCTCGCCCCCCTAACCACAGGGTCGCCCAAAATATAATGTTTCGTTTTTTCAAAAGAGACAATGTCAACGCTTGTCAAACGGACCTCGTGTTCGGTTTTTATCGTGAGACGTGACACACGCACAGACGGAAAGAAAGATGCAAATAGGGGAGTCACATTGCGTATTTCATTTAGTTTTAGACTGGATGACGGCTGTATTTTAGTACTGCTGTATTTGGTACTTGCTATCCTAGTTAAATATTCTATTCAGATCCATAAAAAATCAATTTAAAAAAATGTTTTGGGACCAACTGACCTGCATCTTCACGCTTCATCCACACCACACACAGTCATTATTAACCTCGTCTCCACCCTCGTGAGTGTAGTGCACGCAGGAGATTCTGTGGTTAACCTTCTTCATCTCGTCCGACCACAGGACCTCGAATAATGATAGGACTGCGAGGGTCATAATCCTATCGGTTTAACCCTAAACTCACGTCCGAGAAATAAACGATTTCGATTCCTACTCGTTTCCGTTACTTTAATTCTGGTGTTCGAGGGGGTGGGGGGCGTTTCCGGTTATGACACGTGACTTCTGGTGTTCGAGGGGGTGGGGGCGTTCCGGTATGCACGTGACTTCTGGTGTTTGAGGGGGTGGGGGCGTTTCCGGTTATGTCACGTGACTTCTGGTGTTCGAGGGGGTCCGTGACTTCCTGGTTTGAGGGGGTGGGGGCGTTTCCGGTTATGTCACGTGACTTCTGGTGTTTGAGGGGGTGGGGGGCGTTTCCGGTTATGCAACGTGACTTCCGCTAGTGGTTGTCCCCTCGCTTGTATTTCTGCTGCTGTCACATTCGGGCATATTTCTACCTGGGACGTTTTCTTAAAATTCTTTACGCACCTTTTAATTTAATGGCGCCGTTAGGATCGGCTAATGCCGTCATAAATCATTCAAGTGTTTGATCTCTGCTCTTCTCTTCTATTAAAATGTTCATTTTGACGCTTCTGGATGTTTTTACTACTCGAAGCTTCTCGAAATTGGCGTTTTATGGTCTGTGCCTAATGTTTTTTCCATGGAGATTTTTACAACACTGTTGCGCGAATACACGAGGAAAAGAAACACTGTAACATAATATTTTTTGTTCCGTTCCCAGTAGTGGTTTTGGTTGTAAATGTCCTAATCTATTGAATATAAATATTCAACATTTAAAAATTATTTGATCTTATATGGGAATTAAGTTAATACGTGGTTAATTACATTTTATCCCAGCTGTGTCCCAGAGAACTAATCTCCCTCCTTTAATTAATTTACAACGATATTAATTTTATTGTTTACCCAGAAAAATATTTATTAATTTTAATAGATATACGAACTAGTGATGTGCGGGTACCCGAAGTTTCAAGTCGGGTACTTCGGGACCGACCCGATTGTTAACAAATGGTACCCGAATTTCGGGAAACGGTAAATGTTGGGGGTATTGTGGAGGTGCCGGTCCATCATTTAAATACTTTTTTGGTGGAGGTGCCGGTCCAGACAATTTCCATTCAATAAGAACACAAAGGACATGGAAAATTAATTGGGAGAAAATAATTATTTTTAAGATTCTTCACAAGTTTTGTTCAATATCCATTTTTACATGCAGTGTTATAGAGGTCATCTTTTCCTTACCCGACCCGACCCGACCCGACCCGACCCCCAACCCAACCTGACTGTCAAAAGTCAAAACCACTACCAGTACAGTCCTAAATCCAAATACGAATTATCTGTTGTGAAACTTGGAATATAACCCGCCTATTCCCGTATTCGGCTATGAGTGTACCATGCTGCCTGGCTGGCCATCGTTTTTCTTGTGTATCAGACAGGTACGGGGTATAGTCGCTTCAGGGGGCCAGAGCCGGTTTTCATAAAACAAAGAGAAAATAATAGAAGGCATTTCATATACCCTACCTTTGAACAGTTCGGGTATCTCCGTGGGCTGATTTGAGTGCATTGAAAAGTGCAATACCCATTACGAAGTTAACCGATTGGATGATCGTACAGGTGTGGAGGTGGGACGTTTGAATTCCTCAGCCGCGAAACCGGGCGCTCTGATTGGTCGAGAGCTCGTGGCCGAGAGATAGCGCCACGGTCTCAGGTAACGCAACACCTGAGCCAGAAACGAGCGAACCTTCGGCGGTCGTTGTTCGTTGCTTAGTAAGCGCGTCCGTTGTCGTTGAAATAAAAACAAACCGTTGTGTTGTGGTTGTGTTTCGGAGTGGTAGTGTGATCTACTCGTGTGCGTTGTGTTTTGTTGTTGTGTTTATCTTTGCGAGTGCAGTGTTGTGTATCGACAGCACAGTCTACCTGTCTGTCTGCCTGTTCCCCTGTTGAAATCACCACCAAACTTCAGGATTACCTCGGCGTTACACTGGGGGCCTACTTTACCTGGAATTAATTTACATTTAGTGTCGGCGATACCTTCATTGGATTATCCGAACTCGAAACTACTGAGGATTATGTAGGCCAGGTAAGGACGTCTTTATGTCTGTAATGATACGTTTCTTGTGCGTGTTAGCAGTGTTACCACTCTCATGGGCTAGCCTACTTAATTATTTGCACGATGCCAAAAAGAAAACATCAAAACTTGTTAATCCTTCCACGAAATCCAATTAACCCAATCGATATCTTTGCTGGATGTTTTCTTATGACTATGTTTGACCACCCCCTACCTATTAAACTTGACATGTAGATGTGACATGTCGCGTTCTCGTCTTGACAAAACCGTTGACGAGTTGTTGATTTCTGTTGTTGACAGGAAACCGTCTTACAGCCCCCGAGCTTCAAATACCTTCACGCATAATAAGAGATTTAAATGTTCTACCTGTCGAGTGTGTATCAAGTTTATAGGTTTTTGCTGAACTGATTGATTAGATGATGATACACTCTCCTCTCCCCGAGCACAAATTGCGGCAATGAACGTTTATTGTTATTGCTTATTACGCTCGTGAATAAGGCCGTGTGTGTTTATATAGACGAGTTATTGGTTACTAGAGTAATTATCAAAAGAAGAGCGAGCCAAGTTGCTGCAGGTGCATCGTCTTGTAAAACTAAAAACTTAAGTTTTATCAAGTCTTATTTTGTATGCTCACTTCTACGACCGTGATGAAGTAATAACAATAAGTAATAACCGTTCAGTGATGTAATTATATCCAGGGGGTACAAGTTGATTAAGTTTGTTGGCATTGAGATACTACGTGATATAATGATGTGAGCGGTTATATATTTATTTTTTAAACTCCAAGGTAATATAATGAACAATTGATTAAAACTAGGCACACAGCTGTGCCGACGTAGGCCTTAGTTTTAACCAGTTAAAACTGTACTGCCGAGTTGTAAATGAAAATGTTTGATATTTTGTTCAATATATTCACATTTGAAATATACATAACATTGTCTGAATGAGGGGTCCCCACCCTTCAAGGTTCAAGCCCTCGCAGGCGAGTGGTACTTGTAGTTTATAACGTGAACGCTTAGCCTATGACTATGCCGGTATATAACTTGTTAAACCTGGAAATCATAAAATTATTAAAACAAAGCATACACCCGGAAATACATAAAACACTATACCACCATTTTATTACGCCTTAATCTGCAATTCAAAGTGCAAAATGCGCATAACTACGACAGTGAGAGACTGAAGTACATAACCATGGTTTAGGAGCTGACTCGACAGACGGACTAAACGAGAACAGCTGTTGTCTCATTTCCTTGTTGGTTGGTTGGTTGGTGGAGGCCCACTTTGTTTTACGATCTTGTGCTGGAAGTTTAATAGTCGGCCAGGATTCTTGCCACCGAATCATAATAAAATATTCAGATAAAATAAAAACAATCTGGAGAAAAAGCTGTTCTCGTCTACATTTCCCCTCGATCGAGTGAATTAAATCCGTGGCGTGACATCTCGTTCACTTACGTACGATACCTGCAATTACCTGAAATACATTATTAAACTCTCCTCGCTCTGAGATGTAATGTAGTCCTCTTGATGTCTAGATTCTCGACTCTCTACATCCCCACACAACTAATTGATATGTTATTCCTATTTTCCCGTGTTATTACCTCTAGTTATGTCGTTCTATAACATTATCGCGTTCTTTTCTTCAAGGATAATGACACAGAAACCGGTGGACCTTGTTTTTGACAAGATTCTTCGTCCACAATCTTTTCAGATCAAACTATACATAATATAATACCAGTTTTTTCAATTTCTTCTAGGTTGCCTCAGTGATTTTCATAATGACCGCTCAATTTGCTCACACCACACGCTAGAAATATTATGTCGTAGGAAATTAGAATATTTAAATGGCGTGTTATAGGAGGAACAGCCGCCTAACGATTAAAACTAGTTTCTACGAGAAACGTTGAAACGTGATTCGATCGATTATCGCACACGGGGGTTAATTCTCTTCTGTAGCAAGAATCGGATCAGGTCGGGCTAAGAGAATAATTAAAACAGAGAGCGGAACGGTCGGTAACCTGTTATTAAAATATAACAAAGTTTGTGTAATGATTATGAACTTATTAGGCTAAACCAATAAGCCACTTTTATTCCCTCCATGTACTTTTAAACGTTTAGACACATTTATATGGCGAAAAATGCACAAACCGGGGGGGAAATAGTAAAAAGATCAAACAAATTGCATTTTGTCAAAAAAGCAAAAATTGGAACAGGGCGCCATTATAAAAAATGGCGTCTTAATCCAACACTTTTACGGCTAAGTCTTGAAATATTGACTCTCCCTTCATAGATACAAAAATTGTGTGACTTTTCTTTATTATTCCTGATGAAATTGCCTTGAAAATAAGATCAAATGTGACGACCGGAAGTAGTTGTTAATACTTTGATTTAGATTGGAAGGAAAGTGATGCACCGTTGTTTGTTATAGATATATATAATACCGTCAATATAAATCATTGCAGTATGACGACAGTGAAACGTTATATATATTTGTTAGCCTTATTGATTCTGGTGCTGTCCGGGGGTGGAATCGTGTCCAGCTTGATTGATCGGTGTGTCCTACTTAAATGTATTGGACTCTATAGTTGGTCATTGTTCTCTCGTCGATTCTCTCGGCTTGATCTTCTTTAAATTTAATGTCCCCCACTGAAAATCAGTTGTGACTGAGTGGGCCGGGTCGACTCTAAATACGATTTTTAACACATTCGCAAGATCCTACTGTATTGACTTAGTCCGGCAACTATTACATTCCCAAGCGTTACCAGGAATTAGTGTTGTAGGTACTCTCGAGTCGTTGACGCCGTGTTATCAGATGGGATGACGCCCAGCAGGCCAGCGCTACGTCCGGCAGAGGAATGCGTGTGAACTTATTATTCCAACCTCTCTGTGCATGGCAAGTGTGTGGACGAACTAAACTAAGCTCACAGAGTTGTGTTCACTTATTTCCGCTTAGACTTGCGCAGAAGACAGCGATTCTTCTCTCCGTCCGTCCGTCACTCGTATACCCTGCATAAATCAGAGACGCCCATTGCCGAGTAATGTAATTATACTTAGTTATAACTGTCCTTCTGGTTCTTTGCGTCTGGAATCATTCATTACATTCGCAGTATAGTTGAGTGTACACCTTGTTGTTCTCAAGTGACGTAGGTAATAAGATTACGGAATGTCCTATTTTTAACAATATTCTGGTCACTCCAAGTCCAAACTGTAGGGCCTATACTCTATAATACCGTAAGATACAAAATGAATAACTGCTTTAGTGACAAGTTGCCCGTTTTCAGGGGACTATCAATGAATGTGTGAGAATATAATATAATTATATGCCTAGTTGGGAGGGAATGTATGCCTGACCGAATGCTATTTTATATGATTTATTCCCAACATTCGTTCTTTGACTTCAACCTTGTAAAATCCTTCAGACAGGATTGCCGCTGGCTGGAGGTGTATGGTCTCGGCGACCTCCCGATTTAGCGTCTCGCATAATGCATGAACTATAGGGCTTCTTCTATCGATATAAAGGTGTGTTTCAATCTATCATATTCATACCTATGTTCTATATCTGTAGTAGGTTTGCATCCAATCCAATATAAGTATGTTTTAGTATAACAATTATTATTATTACTATTTACCTGAACCAGGGCAGACTTTCTATTTGCAATCAACGGCAACTATCAAAACGTATTCTTCGTAACAATACGTGCCCATGTTTCATTCTTACGTGTGCTGTCGCTAGCCACGACCATGCGGGCAACAAGGGCATAAGGAGAGTGGAGAGCGACGTCGTTCCTCACTTGAGCTTCTGGACACTGAGGGGCCATCTGTAGAGAAAGTTAAGTAAAGACAGGAAGTTTGATGTAAGTAAACACTGCGTTAGTATTGTCTCTAGGGTATTTGTTCTACATTTGTTAGTCATAGCTACTAGCCATCCGTCGTGCACATTGAGAAACCAGCAGCTTTTACCGTAGACAGAACAGCAGCATGTTTTAGCGCTAGTATGAATAAATCTGTAGCTTTGAAAGTCGTAGGTTTGATTTTCGGCATTTTATGAACCCGGCACCTCCACCAAAAATATTAAAACGAGATTCATCGTTGTGTCCGGGTAACTTTGCTCCCTATTTAGGGTCCCTCGTTTCCGTACTTCTGATATTGACAGGGGGCCCGGGGCCAGTCTGACCCAAGAGGGGGCATTTTGTAGACCCGGCACCTCCACCAACGGTAACGGTTACCTTCCCTCCCTATTTGGTTTGCTCCTGTACCCTTGCTTGCTTTAGAAACTTGTTTAGGTAACTAAACGTTGCACTTAGCTGCAAGTCCACTAATATTTGTGGACCGCTCGGCAGGCAACAAACTCCGCCTCGGGCCCCAAACTCTTCGAACAGACGTTTTCTATAACTGAAATTAAATCCAATCCGGTAAAACTTATCCAGTCTCAACGCTAGTTTTCTTGATTTGTAAATTATAGCTTACATCCCAGCCTGTAGGTGTACCTCGTTCGCAGTCGAAGCTCGCAGCACTCGCTCAATCGACTTTCGCTGGTTTATTTTCAACCAATACAACCTCAATAGACGAACCACAATGAGCTATCTGTTACATTAAGTGGGAGGGGCTATATATGCAACCTTAAATTGCAATTTCTCAGTCTCCGGTACGAGTTTTGAGACGAGAGATACAATCGTTGGGCTATTAGAAGCTGGGTAATGTTAAACGTCACGGTCGTTGTACTCTCTCGTTGTTTGATTCGATGTTTGTGAGACATGATGGGTTTACTTGGCGAAGTTTAGGCCCTGGAATCAGCTCGAACGAGCGAAATATCACGACTATAGTTCGAGTCTGAGTCGTGAGATGGCTCCACATTCGCACACGGTCACGCAAGGCAGCGTCCTTGAATATGTCTTGTAAAATTATCTGTTCTATTGACTGCGACCATCGATACGTAAAAAACAACAAGAAAACAATGCTAATTGCTAACGTGTAAGAAAAATTTTATTCCGGAAAGTTTACTGTTGAAAAGGAATAATCAAGAAATAATTTGTTCATACACTTAATTGTAACCAACTCAATAAACGGTTGCTAATAAAATACTATGAATAAATACGTTCTATAAGACAATTAATAATTGCAATCATACAAATCAATACTAGCATTGAGGAGAAATTATAACATGCCGGGATGCTAGCTACTATAAAAGTCATATTTTTACCGAATTTTGAATTAAATGTTCTGTAATTACGTACGTAATGTGTAAACCCAGTAGTGTATTGCCTGAAAAGTGCTAATATCACTACTATAGTGTGATGAATGTTTGAAAGCAACAAGTTCGGCGCACATTCCTCGTCTGCTATAATTATTATAGCGTTGCGATCCCACGGCGAAGGCAATCATCGGAAGACGTGATCAAACTCCCATGTCGATATGTCGTGCAGCATGTTTCTACCTTGCAAATGCAAGCCACCTCCAGAGAAGAGAGAGGGTGCTGAGGACGCGACTCTCCGTCTGTATGAGCGTAGATCATTCGGACAGTTGTAAAGCAACGTGAAACGTCCGTGTCCATGGGTAATGTTTGGAGGTATTTTTATTGCCTGGCTGTCGGTCGTGACGAAGTACCTGCATGCTTGTGATTGTGCACGTATTTGAGTCGCTCAATAGCTTTGGTTCACCTGTAATAGTGCTATATCTTCCCCATCTCTCTTCAACCAACGTGCTTTCTCCAGGTTATAAACACATGTTTTACAGAATCGCGTTGTTTTTAGATGGAGGATACATAATAAGCCTCATTGTCAACTGTACAGATTCGTGGAAAAGCGTTTCACAAGGAGATGACAACTTGTCAGTCGCGTTCACTTACCATTTTTAACTCCATAATATATTTGTTTGTACAATCTATTAGGGGTTGCATCAATCAACAACATTTTTCTACTTTCATAATACAGCAACAATAACCTCGTATAACATGGAGGACGCTAATGTTCATTCTTCTTTGAAATTAGATCGGGCAACACTGTTTTAAATCGAACGCTTTGTTTCGTAATTCACATTTTTCTGTACAGTTTATTCCTTTTGGCCTGAGGGACAAAGATGCACAATCACAGAAACACATCATAGCATATTAACGTAACCAACCAGTAATGCATTACTTCTACTAATCCATCTCACTGCATCATTTTTAGCGGTTGACATCAAAGCGTCTACAGCGGTAGTTTTGAATAGGAAGGTAGTACCCAGCTATTATCTTTCACTTTCATTAATTAAATCCTATTATCTACGATGCGAGGCGAGTACTGCACTCGAGATGCAAGAAGGGCCTTGTCATCGTAGGCTGAACAACACACACACCTATCTTTCTGAGACAATGCGCCTCTCCGAGCAACAATGCTGGGGTGTAATTATCACATTTCTACAGTCGATTCCTGTCATCATGGAGGGACGTGATTATTGAATCCGAGGAGCGAGGCTGTGTGTGAATGGAAATGTGATGTCGAAACAAAACAAAACAAGATAAACGCTGAATAAAATCTCTGCGGGGAGTTTTTATACAGTCTGAGCAGTGAGCGCAGAGTGTTGTTGAAGAGAAGAGTATAGTTGGCTTGACTTTTAGATATCAACACTTAGAGCAAATAGCCTAGACCTTGTTAAATGTATCAAACATCAATCAACTATTGGGATGTATATATACCATGCCTTTTATAAATACCTAGCATATTAAGTCTTTAGTAGAGAAAGAAATGGACTACGGAGAGATTAAAGAAGGAGGGCATATTACGTGTGCCCAAGAAAATAGGTTATTAGCCACCCCTGACCCGACAGACCTACGTTGGAAACAAGCGTATAGGAAAATGGAAATATTCAAAAAAAAATTAACTTGTATTATTAAATGTGTTTACATTGAGTGTCGGTATAGCTATTTTCACAGGGTTATTTAATCCCACTTTTTTACATTTTGTTTTGTCATCTTCCATACTACTAATACTATTTGACTCTTGTTTTGAATGCACAACACAACGATAAATCTCATCTTTTAGTATGTCCGTGGTCCCAGTACTTTATGCCAGTATTGTTGCAGCGTCTGGCGGTGCGGCCGACTGCAGAGTATAGGCTCGGAGACTCGGAGAGCTCAATGCACGGGAGACAGCAAACAGCGGTCGCGCAGCGACACCTGCTACATAGGAAACTAGTCATACTGAGAACAGCAGAAGTCGATCTGATGCATTGTGGTTATGTTAATACATAGCTAATCAGGACTAAAGAGTATGAACAATTTTTGCAAGCTATTAAAAAAAAACTGCGGGTGTTTCGATATCATTTGAAGTTTGGGATTTTAGTTTACTATTCACTTAATTCATAATGCTTTAAAGTTTAAATATTCTTAGGCCTACAGATTTTTTAATGTGAGATTCAATCACTTAATTAACGACGATGTAAAATCAAAACAGTAAACATTGCACCAACTACAAAATTAAACCTATTTGTATCTCATCTTTCTTTCCGAATTTGCTTGCGTTAACTTTTTTTTCAATTCGCAAAAGCTTGAATACTCTTGATTTATAGAAAAAAATGTGGAAAATGAATCCAAGCGTAGTATAGGCCCAGGGTATTTTTTCAATGGTTTTCCTCAAAAATCACCCACAAACTTTAATACACTATGTAATGCTTCCATGCACCAACGTGGTAACCTGCTAAAATACTAGTTATACCTCTATGTAGACAGTGTTAGTCCCGCTATGCCTGTCGTGGTTTCAGTCACTATATTCACTTAGAGGTAAAAACCCACCCATTCCATTACGTCGCATCTCAGTATGTATGCACACGGGACGTCGGGAATTAATGACCACACAGTCCATTTAACGAATACGCAATGGTGGAATAAATCAATCAAAGTCACCGTCAAGTTTTTCTAGATCGAGCCTAGTCTTTGATTAAAATAGATTGCTAATCAATCCTGAGAGTCGAAGTGAGCGTTTCTGTGTTTGGAACTAGCTAGACGTAGTGTCTCAGCTTTGATCTACGATGCGCAGCTCCAGTCACTATCACATCCATCTACTTAAATCATCTCACATCTAAGCGTTCCATTTGAATATGTTTATTCAACGTTCCATTTCAATTATTTATCCTATAAAATGTTCTGTTTGAATTATAAAGCATCTGACAATTCAATTTGAATTATCTTAGATTTAATCGAGATCTGATTTATTAATGATGTGTCATTTTGAATAATTTTTTAAATTAAATTATCTCGTAATCACATCTACTATAAATTTAGCTTTAACGTCCACTACCATCTTGACAAACATTTGTTTATATTTCTGAAATTCGCAGGTCGCAGCCGACTTAGTTGCCCAGGAAAAGCTAGATTATTTTCTGTCGGAATGGAAAAAAGAATATTTTTGCAATAATTAGGAGGCAATAATATGAGATTATTTTATTTCGCCAACGTTAAATCCTTCCATTGCCTGCTTTTGGTAACCATCTAAAAATATAACTTTCTTGCATTAAGACATAACAAACATGTATCAATAAATTAAATTTTAAAATATAACAACTATGCTAATGCACGGCTTGGCAGGATACCTGCTTAGGTATTTTGCTTATAGTTTACTTAGAAACATATTATTTGGACTAAAATTGCAAATTGCGTTGGCCCACACGAATATTGTTGACTCCTTTTCTAACAGGAAGTCACGATTAACGCAGTAGTCAATCAAAAGTAACTATTAGTTACTATATCAACTATAGTCACACTTTCGCCCGCCCAACATTCTGGAAGCTAAATTTGGATGTGGAGAAATCTTTCTTTCGATATTCGACATATTACCTAGGCCTACATTCCTGTATTAATTGGGCTCGCAACCGAAGTGGGCCTGATAATAGGCCTATAATACCACGCAGAACACTTCGATTTCACCTATAGACACCTTCTAGTGGGCCAGCTATGATTGCGTTCCAGCCTACGCAGTCTTCAGACCGTTTAACATAATTGTGTTTCCAGACATGCAATCAATACAGGTCTGCTACTTGGTGTTTGCCAGTGTGCGATCGCATGTCTTGAACACTATTTAGCTCAAAATTCGTGAAAGTACCTGCCGAATGTAAACGGATACAAAATAATTTTTTATGTTATTTTTTTCAACTTTTAAATTAAATACACTTGTCCTAGGCCTATATAAATTAAAGTCTTGTCCCACTTTCTGTACTAATTAACGTCTACAGTCAGTCTACCCACCTACCATTTCAAAATTGATATTTTAGTTAGCTTATTTGTCCGTATAAAGAGGCGCACCCGTTTCAAAATAATCAATTTACATTAATAACAAGTGTTTTGTTATTATTGAATACATTTTAGGTAATCACTTGATCTTTAAAAAAATATATAATATATAATTACACCTACGTACATTTAAAATTGTAATTACGTTTTTAATTTAATTTCCTAACTTGTGAGTTTTGCAGACACGATCTAGAAAAGTTAACCATCTTGACATTTAGACGATCTAGCGTGAATACTTTCCTCCCTTCCTTTTCATCAAGGACGGACATCAACATTATGAAATAGTTTCCAACTGAAACTATGTTGATACGGGACTTAAAAAGTCGTGTGTTGCATGATTTTCATAATCCCTAAATATTATGTTACAGGGGCTAAGTGTTGTTGCTTTTAATGAGACATTGCCCGAGGACTTCTAGCATATCGAACGTGATTGCTTCAAAGGATGGGTTTCACAGGGAAATGTCTGGAGGGCTCCATCATTGTGATTGAGAATCGGGCCCTGCCCACAGAGCACTATAGTTACAAGCCATATCATTTAGCCTCCACTGCGGAAACTTTTAATGATGTCTTCGTCTACAGTTTAGAGACGAATACATCTAGTATGTATATGTGTGTGACGTGCAGTGGTGTGTGTTGTAGTAGGCCTACGTGTGTAAGGTTAAGTAGCTCTGGGTCAGGTCAAAGCTTTCGCGGGTGACCATGTAACGGAAATCTTGAGTCCAAAGCTTGAAGCCATATGGTGTATAATAAATTATGTTTTAATCTTTTAGTAAACGCAAGACAATTTAACTAACTACGATGCCATTCTCTATTAAATGCCCCACTATCCATTTGCCTTACAGCTAAAGCGAAATGCATGATAGTTAAAATATGTTCTTACTACTTGGAAGATATCCGTTTACAAGGATGGCAAATGTTCGTGCTTCGGTCTGCATGTTGACTATTTCATAGCCTCACAAACTGTTTATTCCCCTATAATTAGTTTAAGCTCGATGAATAGAAAAGTACACTAGCTTTATTCCCCACCTGGACCATTGAAATGGAAATTGTATTATCTTCTGTCTATAATTGACATAGTTTCAAATTTGTATGCTAAAGACACTCAGCTGCTCGTGAAAGTATATACTCTCCATGACAATTTCATAGATCTATCATCTGTACCGCGGTGTCAAACTTATCTTCTTGTACTTGCAACTTGTAAGTAGGTAATGCCTGTGAGGTGTTTGGTGATGAAAAGTAGTAATTGTTTCAATGGAGTAGAGTGAATGGTGGAGTTTTTTTTCGAACTTTTTAAAATAATTTTGCGTGACTTTATTTTTGCGTTATGTATATTCTTTACTTGTATTCGATGTTGGGAAGTGAACCATTCATAGACGTAGTTGATTGACAAGTAGTATGTATTTTCAAAACTATATGGCCACATTTCGGCGATGTAAGTAACCCAGTCTTGTTACAATTAGCAACGAACTGGTTTGAGTCTAATTACGTCGGTTTAATTTATTTTAAATGGAGATTTTGTTCAAGTCAGTGGGTGGGCCGCCATTGTTTTCAGGGGTCTACACGATGAGGAGCTGATCTTGATGCATTAGCCCCTCTCTTTGTTTCTAGTGTGGAGATTATATCTTATCAATGTTGAATGTCAATCAAAACATCCTACAAGTCTGAGAAAAAACAAGTGGTGTGCGGGTACCCGCATTTCTGGTCGGGTATTTGGGGCCGCCCCTTAGTCTAACCTCATTTTTGGCTAATCAAAAATACTTTTTATGGATTTGGTGGAGGTGCCGGTCCAAAATTTACCTACTGTATTGGTGGATGTACCGGTCCAGGATTTACATACTTTATTGGTGGAGGTGCCGGTCCAGATTATGTTTAACTTGGGCATATAGCTTATACAAAATGCCTTCCAATAAAAATACAGAAACAATTAAACGAATTGAGAGACGACTATAATGTAAGATTCTTCACAAGTAAAATTCAATATCCATTTTTACATTCAGTATTAGACGGTCGTCTTTTCTCCCTAGCCTACCCGATCCGACCACTAAACCACTACCCGCACAATCCAAAAAAAAAACTAAACCCGCAATGAAAATTGTATAATATATATTTTGTATGATTTGATTTGCTCATTTGCACGTAGAAAAATGCATCAATATATATTTCATTTGAATTTCTGGTTATATATAGCATAATGACAAAAAATGATTTTATTATTAAAATGTTGGTAGTTCTTGTTCCCTGCGCTACCTTGTTGTGGTATTGTGAGAACGTACAAGTCCCAACATGACAATCGCCCTCGGCAACAAGGAAGCCATCATCTCATTACGCCTCGGGCTCCACATTAAAGTCTCATTCGTATTCATCTCGCCCTGGTAGAAGACTTAAGTGGGCTCATTTGGTTATTATTTACATATTTCTAGATCATAATTTCCAGACCTTTTCCATGTGACATCACACCAGGGAGAGCTCTTTTGATTGACAGTGTTGATATATGGCTCACGCAATGAACGACTTGAAGGATAAGTACTCGGCGAGTACAAGCCTAAAGACTGTTTAGATTGGCTATCAATGGAATAGCGTAAATCGAATTAAAATTAAAATTGCGTAGGTAGTTTTGGTGGATACTATGGATAATGACTGATGATAATGATAGATCCTGGTTCGAGCCCCGGTTTTGCATGTTGCGCCAAACGACCAGTAATAAATATGTAAGCAATCTTCAATTTATCGCAAACTCATTTGCAGGCTACGTATAGCAGGGATTTGAGATATAGCCGCAGTCGAAGTAAATTCTTAATAGTAGCCGTACTATCAGTATCACATTAAAGCTTCAAGAATGTGTGAGTATATATTCAACTTTATATGTGTGTTCGTTGACCATGTTTAGTCGACGTATAAACATATTCCCAAGAGGGTAATATAATATGCTTCGAGTGCGTTGTCTTTGAAAAGCTCTTTATTACACTTACAATGTACTTTAGTAATACGTTTTATCGCAACCAGTTTACTCCTCTGATGGGTTAATGGAGGTATTCCCATCGTGAATATTGTAATTAATACCGCAGAACGGCGAAGTGAAGTGTAGATTCATAGCTGCAATCCAATTAAAATACAACTGTACATAAAGTCTGGCTTGTCATGACTGACTCTGGACTCGTTCATAGAACGCTCGACGTATCCATCACGGAGTGTGTATAACTGGACACCCCATGCAGAGCGAGGAGGCCACTGTCTTGGTCAAGTAATGGACAATAATCGTAGCATGTCAGATGAATTATTCCTACGGGCTTTGTTAGATTAGAGTCGGCCGTTTGGTCTCGCGGTATGACACGATTAATATATTCGCCTGGGTGGGTGCGGGTTCCACGTCGACAACAGCTTGACTTGAACTTGATGAAGGACGATATTGTTGTCGACGTTGATTTCTAGAATGTATGTTGACTGTTGTTTGCTAAATAATTACAGTTTCACAGAGTGGATTATGGTTCTTGAAGCATCTTGCTTTCGCTGGGTTGATGCATGCCACCAACAATCATGCCAGAAAGATCTTTCCAAAATTATCTCAATCGTCTTGCAGCCCTTTGATATTGCTTGCTAAAATTTCGAAATGTCCTATTTTGTTGCCGGAATACGGTCATACGGGGTGGGGTGTCAAAGGGTACCCTTCAGGCTACAGTGGACATTTCTACAATTACAATTTCGTTTAGGATGAATTTTCTTCCGCGATTGGCGTTATGTCATTCAATCATTCTAGAACTTGTCAACAAGGTAAATCGAGACGTTGAAGTGTACGTTAAAGAGGAATCAGCCTGCATAACGAAGGAACCTCCTACAGGACCATGTCATACGACTATTGATTAGGCCGCGACAAGGACCTCGAAGAAGGTGCGAACCTCCCAATCATAACCATCGATTAGTTCCAAGCAACAACTTGTGAACAACTGGCAGGCCGCCCTCCGAAGATCCAAGTCGCAGCAGCAATTCAGAATTGATTGTTTCACTGTACAACATAATCATCTAGAAAATGTTGTAGTATTCATCATCCTGGCTGGTTTCCTCTACGGCAGTGGAGTATATCTTAGGTCCACCTGCGCATGAGCAGAGCAGAGTTCTCTCTGGGCGGTTGGTTTGGGCCGAGGAACGAGGAAGAGGAGTCAAGCGGAGTCGTTTATCATCATCAATCTCTTGTGTTGTGTTGTGTTGTGTTGTGTTGTGCGCTGGGCCAGGCCTAGGCGCGACCTGGGAACAATTAGGTGGGGGGACTAGGGGGGCTAAACCTAGGCGCGACCTGGGAACGATTAGGTAGGGGGGACTAGGGGGACAGGCCTAGACGCGACCTGGGAACGATTAGGTAGGGGGGACTAGGGGGGCCAGGCCTAGGCGCGACCTGGGAACGATTAGGTAGGGGGGACTAGGGGGGCCAGGCCTAGGCGCGACCTGGGAACGATTAGGTAGGGGGGACTAGGGGGGCCAGGCCTAGGCGCGACCTGGGAACGATTAGGTAGGGGGAACTAGGGGGGCCAGGCCTAGGCGTGACCTGGGAACGATTAGGTAGGGGAGGGGGGCCAGACCTAGGCGCGACCTGGGAGCAATAAACCTAAGCAGTTGCGACCTAGGAGCAATTAGGTGGGGGACTGGGGGGCTTAACCTGGACATGAGAAATTAGAGGGGCTAAGGTGCTAACCCTGCACTGCTTGGACAGGCGCGATCTGTGGGTAATTAGGTCGGGGGGGGGGGGGGCGGTCTGGGTGACCAACCTAGGCAGGCAAGACTTGAGAGCATTCAGGGGCATGGGCATGCTGTACGGTGTTGTAATTAGGGTCAAAACCTAAACATGCGCGTAGAAATGCTAAACGTAGGAATTACGAAGGGATCTGGAACTGAGGCCCAGATGGAGAAAGCGAAATGTTGTCGGAAATCGCCGCAAATAACCGCAACACAATTTTATAGGATTACCATTTGATAGCAACTGAGAAGGGGGTGATTGTCCCCATTAGCCATATCCCCCTCCCAATGAGTGACATATCCTGCTGCAGGGCCCCACAGAATATTCCTGCTCCTGTATAATGTGATCCCTTCAGACTCTGACAGTATGTTGTGTCTCGTGCAGGATGGTCGTATCACAAACCAGTCTGTCTTCTCCAATCTAATCAGATCTCCTTGATCAATCTTTTGGCTTCCTAGCCAACCTCTGTGAAATGAAATGCATTACTTTTAGATGATAGATGAGGATGAATAAGAACAATAATTATAAAACATTCTTGAGTTAGCTCCAGAGACTCGGCTAAGACAACCGTACACAAGCGTCAATATGCGGACACATGAGTCTATCTCTATATCATTGAGTTTAGAGACTTGAAAGTAAACCAAAACACCAGGACACTGGCAGCTGTTCAATGGTAACCCTATACTTTCTACAGGCTCAACATGCAATGTGTAAATCTCGCAAATTAAATTTCTTCAACCTTGACTGTTGAAACCTTCACCGTCCATCACGTCAGATCACACCTCGTATTTGTAATGATATGCAAACTCCCTCATCCAGTAAACAAATAGGTCGCAGACAACGCATGGATGCCGTTGAAGTTGACTACACCGAGTGTGCTATTAACATTCCTCGGAAGACGATGCTACCTTCAGTGTGTTCAATGTGAGAGTGTTACATGTTGCAGTCAACACATTAGCCGTGTGATGGCTGAATGCAAGAGATTTGCATGCGAATAGTGATCTTGGTCTAGATCTTAAGGTATCAACTTGTCTCTTCAGATGGAGATGGTAATTCAAATAGTTGTGCGATGGTCTGCTTCAATGTCGGATCTACTTCGCAAGGAGATAAGTAAGATTAGATTACTTCACAGCAACATGAATCATAATTCATCAGACCATATATCTTCGGAATAATTTTACCTGGAACGTTGGTAGTTATGACGAGATGTTGACTGTTCTTTTGACTGTTCTTTTGTGCTGTTGGGTTGACAGTGCTTTATATTTTTATCATGTTGGAACGATTTTATTCTACGGTTTGCTACCGACCTTATTATTCCCATACTGTCAATTCAGACTAATCAAAACAAAATAAGAAAAAATATATTCGTAAAATATTTTATCTATCTTTTATGATGACTAGAAGGTAATAGCTTTGTAAATAGGCATTAGTAAAATAATATAACCTCTTAGTATGAATGAATGCGTGAGAAGTAGTCCACTCAAACACTAAGTGCAAAGTGTTGAGTGATCCTTCTCACCATTGCATTTGTGTTATGTTCATGTAGGCTTTGTTGCATCGTGTTCGTTGCAATGTTGCATTTGAAACATCGTTACCTCACATCATAATTAAGTCGCAATAGCATAATATTTTACTATTGGCGTTAGCATAATATTTTACTATCGCGGTTATGTGTTGTTTTACAGTCGCGTTGCCAAGGTCACAGATAAACATCAGTGTCCCCTTCTTGGCGTTGCGTCGTAATGTGTAAAGCTAATTGGCCAGACAGCCAACCAACCTCCAAGTCAAAGTGAATAGTTCCAGATAATTTATACACAGACCTAAAGTAATCGATTGAAAGAAATTAAAACGCTAGTGGAGATGAAGATC
The DNA here is from genome assembly GCA_024449915.1 of Sweltsa coloradensis. NCBI lineage: Eukaryota > Metazoa > Arthropoda > Insecta > Plecoptera > Chloroperlidae > Sweltsa > Sweltsa coloradensis. The sequence goes on along the minus strand of JAMZAV010001040.1, from coordinate 278,020 downwards.
GAATAGACAAAACAGTACACATTAAAATATAATATTACATTTTGTGGAAAACATGATTTTTTTCTGTGGCACCTCTGACTAAAATAAAAAAGTTAGGGAACGAACATGTCAAGAAGGTTAAAATCAAAATTCCTTTAATACTTATTGGTTACCCTAAACCTTTGACGAGTAATCTCTATAGCATTGAGGTTTGGTATCATTTTTGTTGAGAGTAGTAGTAGTAGAAATTAGCATTTTTGCTATTTTACATACACAATCATATAATTTAACAAATTTACATTTTTCGACTTTTCGTACAATTCCAACAATCGTCATATTCAATAAAATCAGTCTTCCTTGAAAATATGGGTATGAGGTAGCTTTATCGTATTATGGCATTAAATATATTGTTACAATTGTAACAATTCCTTGTGATATAAATAAAATCAGTCTTACATGACAATATGTATATGTGGTAGCTTACACCAAGTGTAATGGCATCATTATATTTATATTCCAGACAAGTTGTAGGGTGCGTAAATGTCTGGAATCTTTGCCTAAGTTTCTGCGCTGGTCGTGCCAAGTCATGAATAAGGCGCTGTGAAGTGTGTGGCCTTATTCCGAGTGCGCATGGTGTGGGCGCTATTGTGATGCGGAATAACCTTGGGCGCCAGATACACAAACCTTGCTGGAACTAACGGTTATATCGTTTAACTCCAAGTATGCCGGACAATTAGGGAGTTCAATGTCTTCAACAACAATTTGTTTATGGTAATGTTATTCTTTTTAACAGTAACATATTATTTATAATAGCATCGACCACAAAAATAAGTGGACTTCACGGGAAGATTGGTCCGCAGGTACCAGGAATTTCCTCCCCTCTTTACCACCACCACCTTCCTCGGACGGGCAGAGTGCACAAGATTTAGATCTTACCTATGCCTCGACCCTTCTATTGATGGTCTCTAACGAATAGAGATAAATTAAATTTTCTTTTCATTACATAAACTGTTGTAATTTACCTTTTAAATATTCTTAAATGTTAATGATTTAAACTTTAATGTTTCCCTGAAATAAAATCAACACGAAAATGTTTTTTAAAACGCAAAAAAATGATTGAGAATTAACAATCTTTACAAAATATTCTTAGCACTTCTGATGAAGAAGTGTGTTGTATATTATACTGTTAACTTCTTAGTTTTCAATCAATTTTTAGCATTCAAAAACATTTTCGTGTTTACGTAATGAAAGGAAGAAAGAATTTAACTCTATTCAAGCGAAAATAATTTAATTGGATGGTTTCGAGACCATCAATAGAAGGGTCGAGCGACTATAAGATAGATACGATCTACCTCTTGTCCACTCTGCTCGGGCCAGGAAGGTGGGGTGGTGTAAAGAGGGAGGAAATTCTTGGTACCTGCGGACCAATCTTCCCGTGAAGTCCACTTTAGCCATATTAGTTGTACTGGACCGAATTAATTAATATCGTAAAGTTCACGCCCTCCTTGAATCCTGATGTGGCATATACGATAATATTGATAGAGGATATTAACAGCCCCTTCACAGACTAACATATTATAAGTGAGCCTAAAACATCTGGTTTAATATGTTTTGAGATCGTTGTTAAACCATTGGAGTACTTCGACGAGTCATACTAATCCATTTTTCGGTGCAACTTTAAAGGAGTACAAAAAATACAAAAATTTAAGTTTAAAAAAATGTCTCAAAGTTTTGAAAAAATTTGTCGTTGAAAATTTGTTTGTAAAATTTAGAGAATCGCATGGCTAGTATGAGTTCTATTTATGATCCAAAATCCAAAAGGGTAAAAAAGAACAAAACCGAGAGAAATTTTGAAAATCTCAGTAATTTAAAAAAGGCTAACATGCACAATGTTTAACTACAAAAATGTTACACGGAAATGAAAAAAAAAGACATTTCCAGACAAGCATAGAAAGTAACTGTTTTATTTCAAATTAATGGGCTATGTCAAATCCAAAATTTTCCAAAATTTTCGAAATATTGCCCCGAAAAAAAATCAAAGTATTAAAATTATACGAAAAAAATTACAATTTCATATTGTGCCCTATAAGAACCTGAATTTCTTAAATAAATTAAATGGTAGGCCTACTTCAATGGGCACCACGGCGCATTCAATTAAGTTGTACTGAATTTTTATTATTTGTGTATAGATATTTGATCCACCTTTGTATTGTGTATTGTAATTAATAATGTTATTATTTCAAAGCAGGCTTGTATACTTGTGCTTCATGTCTCGTAGGGCCGCGGTATTTCCCTGATATAATTACTTGGATGGGACAATCAGAATAAATACGTATCTAACACTATAATATTATCATGAACTAAGTCCTTCTATATAATAAACCAATCATCCTACGTCTTTGAAAGCAGAGCTTCAGCTTATTTCGCAGCCATGTGATTTTAAGGTAGCCTAGCCGTTTTAATGACCTATTCGCACCGCCAGAGGCGTCTTGCGATTAGACGTAATTGCACAATAAGACGACGAGGAATGTAATGTTACTGACATCTTCATAATGCCGCTTTATTGAACAATTATTTCATGCTTAAACACTATTTCGGTGATGAAATAACTAGTTTGATGTCAGATAATCGCCCACTTAATATCTACACGGACGCGTTTTGTTCAGACTTAATGGGACGTGTTCATTAAATTCAATATTTAAGAATTAATTCGTAAGGCCACCGTGTCGAAATTCTATTTGAAATTAATACTTTTTCTGAAATCTTAATTACCAAATTGCTCGTGCATATTCTCTTGTGAGCGAAGCGGCGGTACTTTTGTTAGACGCCGCGTGCTACTTAGAGGTTCTAGTGCAACGATCAAACACTTCTCACGGTGCAGGGAGGATGGTGAAAAATATGTTTAAAATTTTGAGAATTTGGGAAACTTTGAATAGTAAATTGTAAATACCCCCAACGCAAGATTCCTTCTCGTCTGTGTTACACCAATCGAATGACGTGCTTTATATTTTCTTGTGTACATTCTAGCAGGCAGTGATTAGATTTCTGTTGTTTGATTTTTATTCAGGAAATGGATTGTTGTATTCCTGTCCATGGCGTCTGGAGAATCGTGCTTTTCATTTTTGTGCAGTCACTTACACTTAATATTACAATTTTTCATTTCCTCTGGATTATTAACATCATTTATTGGTCCTCCGGACGGCCGGATGGATGAGATCGTTTTATTCGGATTATTTAATACATATATTGCTAATAATCCAGAGGAAATTAAAATTGGTAAATAAAGTGAGTAAGATTAACGTAATAATGTTATATTTACACAAAAATGAAAAGCACGATTCACCAGACGCCATGAACAGGAAGACAACAATAAATTTTCAGAATAAAAATCCAACAATTGAAATCTAATCACTGCTTCTAAAATGTACACAAAAAAATGAAAAGCAAATCAAATACAAACAACTTACGTGGCCAACCATTCTCTCTTCTTACGTAATTTGTATGTGTGTACAGTGTTTTGTGATTGATGTTATGCACAGATGAAAAAAGGGTCAATTAATTGCGCGAAATAATGTGCGTAGAACGCCACGACTTCAGGTGTTGGTAAGGTGTAATTTAAACGCGTATTGTTTGACTCCAAATATACATTCATTTATGTTTCCTTATTTAATTCACAACGCGTTCCTATGTGAAGGGATAATTTCTATGATTGCGGCTTCCTTGGAACCATCTCAGACAGCATCTGTAATTACTTCAAGGCTGACATTAAACTCAGATTGTAGCTAACTTAAACTTAAACTTAATGGTTATCGTACCTCGCATTCCGCTTTAATTCGTAATTACTAATTAACATTTTGTTAATTTCTCACTCCTGTCTAATCTTAGTTGCCACCGTCTTCACAAGTATTTGTAACAGAGTAACACACGTTCAATTAGGTAAATAAACGCAGCTTTTCTTCGGTAACCAGCTGTTGTAAGTAGAGAAATGATGGCGAGTCGTTAATGCAAGTGCCAACTCCATCCTGTCGCCGATATTCCACTGTAAATCAAGTCTAATTAGATACGGTGGTCTGAGATTAATCTCGCAGGATTTACATGCACATGCTCGGAGACAAACGTTCGATTTACTTAGCGTATTTATCAAAAGTGTTGGCGAGAATGTTTCCTTCTTTGCTCATAACTTGTCGGGTGTTTCCGTGATGCAGCTCGTCGTGGTCGGCTCTTTCCGTAATAGTGCACCGATGAAAGTGCAATTCTCGACTACTCTCAGTCTTGTATCGTGTAATTGCAATTTATAGAACGTAAAAATACTTTCCGAGGATGCCAAGAAAGTGGCCGTTTATTAATAGTTTACGACTACAATGTAATATTCTCGTTATTTCTTGCTTGGCGATACCAGTGCGAAGCGAAAGTGGTCGATAGAATAATGTGTGCGTCTTCAAAAGCGACAAATATTTTACCTTGCATTACTCAGTATTAGAAGAGATTTAAAATTTTAGTTCTGGAGTCTGCTCGATATTGTTTTTTTTTACTATAGCCGTCATGCAAATTGCTGGTGATGTATTCGATTGATTAATTTTACGATCGTGCAGTCTTGATTGGTCTATCTTAACAGGAAGAAAAATTACACAAATTATAGAAATTAAACTTTGGAGTGTATGAAAAACATTCGTTGTATATCCCAGGTTTCCAGCTTGTCCGCATGTTATGTAACATACACAGAACAGTGTTCTTTACACGTCTGGAGCTCCAAGTACCTTGACAGATTAGCAGACGCATGGTTGGAGCGGAAAGCGAAACTAATAGAAGTTGGGAAACAATGCACTTTTATTTAAACGCATTCACTTTGGTGTAAATGTGTTTAATTGTTTCCATTTATAATGTCACCAACTACTGTGTTATTTTTAGTTTGAAACTGTAGAGACTGTAGATGAACACAGCGGGAGGGTTCAGTGGTTTGTACCAGCGTGCATGGTGAATTATTACTTATTTAGCTCGCTGGTTATGTGATAAGAGCCTCTCCTGCCAATACAGAAAGTCCAGAGTTCGGCCAAATATTTTAAACTTTGCATGTGGACTTAAGTCCATTTTGGAGCCGTCCTAGCAACGAGGCACGTATCAAATTCTAAGGTTGTTTCGAATTAGCCTTGATTCTCTGGCGCCGTCCGCGGGTGGAATCGTGTCCATCTTATTTGGTCGGTGTTCCCAATAGTTTCCTCTTCTCTAGTCTTTGGTCATGGTTCGCTCGTCGATTGCGTCGGCGCCAGCAGGGTTGGCTTGGGAAACTTTAAAATTGAATGTCTCCCACCAAAAATCAGTTGTGACTGAGTGGGTAGACTCTAAATACGTAATTTTAAATTTAAATATAAAGTGGCCCATGCAGGCGCATGATGGTCTAGGTGACCTCTCTATGAGCCTCCCGTTGCGGACGCGTCTTGCATGATGGTGGTGGTATAATCTCCTGGTGACCTCTCTATGAGCCTCGTTGCGGACGTGTCTCGCAGCGCTTCACCGCACAACACACCACGCTTCACAGCACAGCACAGAACATCGCTTCACGCTGAATTTACTGCCTCATTTAGTTCTTTACGAGTGTTTGTTCTAAAGTTTTGTTCAATGCAACGATCCATTCTATTCTATACTTATACACTGACTTGAAGCTTGTGCCCGATGTCCGTGTGTCGGACTCAGATTGAACCATCCCTACAGCCGAGGTCATTCAGGCGTTCTACTCAAAACTATACTTTACTACTACCCAGCCAAAAACTTGGATATGTTCATCTTCATAATATGATTAGGCGAATTGCGTCGATTTGAGTTGTAGGCCTTACAATTATAATTTTTATTTACTTAACTATAGTTCATTGTGTCTGCATCTATGTAATTTGATTTATTTAGTTGTCCTCCAATTTGTAAATAACTTTTTAACTGAATATGATAGACGTTTAATAAATACCCAGCCAAAAACTTGGATATGTTCATCTTCATAATATGATTAGGCGAATTGCGTCGATTTGAGTTGTAGGCCTTACAACTATAATTTTTATTTACTTAAATATAGTTCATTGTTGTGTCTGCATATAGTTAGATTTATTGAGTTGTCCTCCAATTTGTAAATAACTTTTTAACTGAATATTATGATGGACGTTAAATAAATAAAAATAAATAAATAAAAATATACACACCATGAAGGGTAGATTATGTATGTATGTATCTCTCTCTCTCTCTCTCTCTCTCTCTCTCTCTCTCTCTCTCTCATTCGCACTTTAAAATATTAATAATTGGTCAGATAAGTATTAATTATGCATTTTTCCTATAATGTTTTAAATGTTACTTTGAATGTTCTACGTCTCTGCTTTTATTTGATCCATTATCATTGTGGTTCCCTGTCATATGTTATCATTAGTTGATCGTTGTTTTGGTCATGTTTATTGTAATGTCTTAGATTAGAACCATATTATTATAATAATATTTCCATAGGAGATTCAAGAATCCAAACCGCTCCCGCCACAGGTAGGGTAGGGATAACGTCCTCTTTGTGGTTGTCCTTTTAGTAACCTTGATGATCAAAGATGGCGATTTCTTCCTCGGTAATGTTAGCAACTTGCAACCGATCCGCCGTGTCGTATGATATATTTAAATATATCGATCTTGTAAATATCCAACCTATTCATCCTCATGTTTGATCAGAGTCGAATATCTCAAGTCTTGCTGTTCTCTTTTGCTAATCCCCCATGCACCGAGTTGTGAACCTGTTGGATGAGTTATGGGTCACGTGACTCTGGCAATAAATTAGACTTCGTCTCTAATTATGATACCACGTCCTAACTAGTATAGACCGGGTCCTGGGCGGCGCTCATCGGATGCGTTCGGGCTCGGTTTAATAGGCTGCCTACTCGGAACAATTATAATGCACTCTCTACTCCGCCTCACAATGTCGACAGGTAAAAACACAAGCGAGGTGGTTTAGAACTATCAATAACACCCGATGAAATACATATTCAAAATGTGTGTAATTATTATTTTGTTCGTACTCGAAGGTTGGTTGTGATTATATAAGCGATCAAACGAAAACAACAGGTGGTACGCCTGATCTTTAAATACTTGCAAGGAAAAAAACTTGTGTGCGATTCTAAAATAGGTATAATAAATACAAGCTCCGCAAATGAAAAATTGTGTACGATTCTAAATAGGTATAGAATACTAAACTAGCTTCGCAAATGAAAAACTTTGTTGCGATTCTAAATAGTATATACAAACTGCAGACCTACTTCGCAATAATGCAATTTATTGTATTTAATCTTAAATCTAATTTTAGGTCACCGTCGTCGTTTGTGGTTCGTTAAATCTATGCTTGCAGGGAAATACAGTTCGATATTGTTGAATTTGGTCTGATTATTTGAAAATTTAGATGATCTTAGGCCATCATTTTAGCTTTAGAAATGTTTTCATTTGGTTATGTTTTACACGTATTTAATTGTTATGTTGGACTGAAAGCAAGGAGGAGTAGGCATAATATCATAGGTACACGCGAGTGAAGAAAAGAATGGCAGTTTAAATATGAAAGTGGTTACGTGACTCATTTGCGATGTGTCTACTGATTTGATGGCTATGAACGTTTCGTTTTTATTTTTATTTTTACAAAAAGGTATACACTAATCGAAAATGTAATAATGAAATCTTAGGCAACTGCAGACGAAATATCCCAAATAAAAGTTTCTAACCACTAACTAAAAACGCAACAGTAACCACAAGCAGTAAAATCTATAATTTCGCTGGTCTGTGACGTCAGACCTCTGCGTGAAGCACCATCCGAACTTGCGTGCTGCACTTACTTACCGATCTAACTGCCGAATTATTCCAATAAGCTAACAACCTTCCTCGCCGCTGAGAATCATGTAATTGATGTTCTCCAACACATGATACAAATCTGTGGGAACCTCAATTATCTATGAACTTTCTTCCATCATCGGAATCTTCTCTCCCCTGTGCACCCACGCTCTGCTTGCACTGGACTCGACGGCAACCCCACGTGTGCGAGATAATGTCCCTTACAGCCCGGGCATAATAATGATTATCACTGCTCAGTTAAAACCTCTAATGACTGTACTTGGGGCTTGGATTAAGATAAAGGGTCCTTTATTCGAAGCCGCGATTAGGCCGCTATTACCGTGCAACGCTAGCGCAAGAGTAAGTATAGTTCTTAGGTTTTAATGATCGTCGAAAGAGAGTGTTACTCTTCCGAGGTGTAACCACGTGCACCCTCGGGCTCAAAACTACACTAATGTTCGGCTCTTAAGGGCTCATTAGTATTCTGTGTGTCTCTGATGAGCTCTTTAATTCTCTCTGTCATTATGAGACAATTGGATAGGCCGCTTTCGAAGACTAGACTTAAGAGGTTGGGGCTCGTTTTGCACGGTTTGTTTTTGCAGTGTTCTAAAGACGATTCAAATTTTATGTCTGTAATTCCGATACTGTTTAATGTAGCGTAAAGACACAGGTATACGTCTACATTTATTCGATTTTGTAATCAGTTTTTATAACTGCATAAGCTAGGCGTAAAAAAATAAATGAATACACATGAAAAGTGGTGTGCGGGTACCCGAAATTTCGAGTGAGGTCGAGTATTTGGGGGCTGACAGATAGTCAAAAAACAAAAAGGTACACGATTTTCGGGTAAAAAAATAATTTGAGTTATTGTGGAGGTTCCGGTCCAGGATAATACGTACTTAATTGCCAAATTGGTGGAGGTGCCGGTCCAGACAATTTTTTGTTTGTAGTGCCATTGAGTTATTTCTACAAGACATCCACTACCTAATCACCACCTCGTCACATCTAATCGACTCCTGCACCACGCCGGCTCCTCATACTCTTATTTTAGAACCATTGTTGTGAAATGTAGCATCTCTAAAGGCCCACACCACAAATACTATACTTTCTGTACCTTACCCATACTTAACCCTTTACTGATTGTTTTTGTTTGCTAAGTGGGCCTAGCTCAAGTGGTGTCTAGACTCAGCAAAGTATACAGCGTATATGTTGTGAGTTCGAATCCCAGTTGTTACAAACCTTTTTCTGTAATTCTCATCACATCGCATATTATTTCTTCAATTGACCCCAAACATATACAATATTGTGACATGTCATTCGTTCAAAGTGTTCGCAACGCCTCTCTAGACTAATGCTTTCCTTCTATCCAATGTCCGCTGTTGAAAACCCCTGCATCTCTTGAGCTGCATGTTTAATGTTGCTCAACACTAGATCGTGTACTGTAGGACATGATATTTCTCCTGGGCGTTGGCCTAGCGAGTAGCCTGCAATGCGCTCGCTAAATAAGGTGAATAACCATGAGGCCTGTAAAGCTAAACCACTTCTCATGCTGCATGGATGGACTATTTAGCACACATTCTCACCCCGACTTCGATGTAACTGCAGCTCAAGTTATCGTACAGAACAGGTAACGAGATGGCGACTAGATGATCTTAGTGTCAAAAAGTAAAGACGCTGCGACTGGGACACATTATTTTCATCTTACCACTTTCAGCCAAGGTCTTGAGAAGTACAAACTGTAGCCAATTTACATTAGGGAGCGAACCTAACTAATATGCATCACTTTCTGTCCCGTCTGTGCGTGTGTCACGTCTCGCGGCAATAACCAAGCGTGGCCTCTAATTTACATGTTTTCAAACATTGTGTTTCAACAAGGATGACACTTAATGTTTTTGGTGACCCTGTGGGAAAAAGACTAGAGCTAGGGGCACCAAAGAATCGAATTGTTCATACATGCACCATCCACCATGCAAAGAAAGTTGAATGCTGGAAGAAGCGTTGTAAAATAACGTTAACGTGTAACTGTCATTTTTTGCCAAAACACGTTAAAGAGTTCAAAAAATTGTATTGTGCACAACTCGTTAATAGGCTTAAGGGTGATTCCATGTAACTATGGAATTAGAAAAAAAAAATCAAAATTTTTTTTTTTAAGTTTTTTATTTTTTTTATTTTCAAGCATGATTTCACCTGTAAGAATCAGCCATTGTTTTGATGCTAGCTTCACTCTAGTGCCAATGGCAGCTCTGAGAAGACCGATACTGTTGTAAGCTGGTGATTTATGAAGAAACTCAAGATATTTGAAGGTAAGATACCGGTACTCTTATTTAAATTGTGAATTAATATGATTTGATTATACCATTAAATAAAGTATTAAATATGTGTTTAAAAAAGTATCACAGCATTAAAATATTACAGTAATTAATCAAGCATGGTATTTTGAGGTTAAATACTTGAATTCATGATACGTGAGTTACTAATTAGCCAATTGTTTGTACAGTTGACTGTAGATAATTACTAAATGTTTATAAACTTGATACTTTCTAATAAGACATCATAAGCCTTCTTTGGTTAAAAAATTATAATTTTCTGTGGCCTACTCTGGATTTTATCGCAAAGTGAACTTGTGATACGTGAGTTACCAGGCACTTAAATACTACGAAAATTCATTTTTGCATACAGTTTCAAATAATATTATTTGTTACCAGATTGAAAATAGCATTGACCCCAGTTGAGAAACAGAAGATGTACAGAGAGAGGAAGAAGGAAGAAGGCAAGCATGAAGAGATGAAAGCAAATCATGTCAACACGATGAGGAATAGCTGCGAGAAAGCCGATTTAAAGCTAAAAAAGCTACCAGTGTCAAACTCGGTTGAAAAAAGAAGTCAATAGAAAAGCTAAGGAAAGAAACTCAAGAAGCAGATGTTTAAAAAAGTTATCAGTTCCTCCAGTTGTGACCCCCATAGCAACATCTCCTGCTTACAAAAATGAAATCCCAGCAAACTTGGAAAGGCAAAAACGAACTTGCGGAGAAATTTACCTACAAAAGTTAAACAACACTTGTTCGTTCTTTGTGAGCTTAGCTTACTAATCTAGTCTCTTAGACAAGATGTTATTTTGAACAAGGCACCAGTTGGATTCAAAAAACAAAATACAAACAACAAATGAAAATTTTGATTTTTTTAAATTTAAAATTTGAAAAAAAAATAAGTTTGTTTTTGTTTGTTTGTTTGTTCAACAAAATTTGTTATTTTGATCTACCTAATTGTATTTTGATATTTTATTACCCTATGATTTTTACTTTGCTAGTTTTAAGCTTTTAACACTGATTTGCTATACACAAATGTGACGGGATACGTGAGTTACCCTTAATTGATACGTGAGTTACCAATAAAAAAAATTCTCACTGTCACAAATCGTTTTTAAATTTCTTGACTTTTTTATCATTTTTTCCCTACATATTCATGAGTGTATCTGTATAAATGTTACTGTTTTAGTTTGTTGGCTGAAGGAGGAAAAAAATTGTTTCTATGTTACAAAATATTAAAGGAGAATATTTTGTTACATGAGTTACCATTAAAAAAAAATTACAAATATCACAGTATGAATTTTTATGAAAAACCTCTTGAACTTAAATTAAGAATAGGTAGCAAGTAGTCTGTAGCACTTTTGACAGATTGCAAAAGTGTAAAGTTGGTATTTAAATATCATTTTTTCATTGTTACATTTTGTCAAAATGATACGTGAGTTACCATGGAATCACCCTAAAGTTAGTGTAATGTTTTGTACTACACCTTTGTAAGCTGCCAACTGTTCGTATTTTATGTATTGCACTGTACCGTAGCTTCTAAATGGAAGATAGCTTTTGAGCTACATAAAAATATGATTTAATATTTATTTATATCTCAATAGTACCTAGTATCGGTGTTAAACTTTGTCAGCTGGTATCTAGATATTTAATGCCAACCTTACACTGACATTTCTATCTAAGGAACAGTTACCCAGGGTAGTGTGTGAGTCGATAAAATAAATTTACTTTTAAAACACTCTGTGATTGGTAGGCCTACAACAACTGTTGCTCTTTTTTGTATCTATTTAATATACTGCGAGGTTAAGATCCAGGCTGCTTCGCGCATGTGCAGCAATAAACTTGGTTCAGATACGAGAGGTTGGCCATCGCAGTGTACCGTAATACTCACTCTAGAATATGTTGTAAAGTATGCATCTAGAGCTGATTTAGCATAATATATATAAACAGCTAGTAAATGTATTATCAACTGTTTTTCTTGAACTAGCGTCATTATATGGTGCAACAATTCCAAGTTGTTATAGATTAATATTCCTGTCACTCCCATAGAAGAACTCAAAGAAGAATTATATTTCATTCTACATAATGAGAAAAGTAGTGCATAGTGTATTAGTTGTAATTTACTAACGGCGATACCTAAAACGAGACTACCAAAAAATTGTAGGCCCCACAGTTTGTCCCTATGATAAACAATATCTGACTGAGTGAAGTGGTGTGACAATACATTAAACAATTACCTTATTAATTATTAAACGTGAATGTTTTCATAAGTATTGTCTTGTGTATGAAAGTCATAACAAGGATACACATTTCGCACGGGAATTAGTTCATATTATCATTAAATTGCTTGCTAATTGCCAGTGATTGTTGGCTACCACGTGGTAATGCACAAGATGAACTGTTAATGATATAGAGGCTATGGTGTTTCCGTGTGGCTCCACCTGGTGTCTGCCAATTGCTTCAATGCATGTGCGTGCAATGCATTGTCCAGCTGTACATGCACAGTTGGGGCCAGAACGTACAGCTGTTATGAAGTGAATATACTACGATCGTCACATTATCACAATCGATTGTCTTTTTGCAGTCATAAATACTTCTCTGTCATAAGCAAAACTGTTGCCTATTGTAGCTTCTTGTAATTCCCAACTCATTTTCACGATATCATAAATAAATAAATAAATTCTTATGTAGAGTCTACCCACTCAGTTATATAACTGATTTTCAGTGGGGGACAGTAAACCAAAGCGACCAATCCAACCCTGTAATATATAATAATAATATAATTACGTTTCGCATTCCAAAAATAATTCTATTTTTATACATTTGCCCATTAAAACCCCGTAATCTTTCTATCCTAATGAATAATATTCATCTGCTAATGCAGTCCCTGCAGTGCCCGCCTTCGTCCAGAAAGCGAACGACCTTCATCTTCCCAGCATCCTCTTGAATTATAGTTTAGCATAGCGGTATCGCTGTATCATTATATTTGCAACACGTTTTACTACTGGACGCATACAAGTTAATTATGGCTGTGCCTTTAATAGCTTGGTTCAGGTTCAGCCTGTTAAAACAGTTCGCCAATGCAAACTCTTTAAGATTGCGAAGACTCAATTTAATTTATCAGAGATTTAGCGTATTAATAAAACATACGAACGGAGCAAAATTATTATGCTGGGATAAATATAAAATTGCTTTCACTCAGTATTCAAGTGTGTGAATAAAATTAGTTTGTCAATTGAAGTGTTTCGACTCCTTACGATGGCACTTTCATAGCATGACAATTTTGCTTGGGAGACTTTTACGTTCGTTGAAGCAACTATATAGTTTATTTATTTCTATATACTCAATACTCAGCTGTTTCCAACGTAGGTCTGGTCAGGGGATGGATTACCCATCTATTTCATTCTTGGCACACGAGTTTTAACATCAGCTGTCAACCTGTTCATGTCCTCTTCTTACTTGCTTCTTCCCACAAAAAAGTTTATTTTTAAATAATTTTTGATTAGTTTCACACATGTTTGTAAAAGTTGACAAAACTCCCCCGTGCAACTCCCGGATATCCTGTGAGTGTAAGTGTAGGATGAGGGGTGTATTGCACCGAGGCACGCGCCCACCATGCGAGTACCCCTAGTCGTCCGTGATGCGTTCAGCGGTTGCACCTAATTGCTCCCGAGCACTGGATGAGTATAATTACGTCGGTTGGACAAAAGTCGTCTAGAGCTTTGTCTGTGTCCACGCGTGCCTGACACGTAGCATTTCATTTGTCGGTTTCGCCTCACAAAGCAGGAGAAAAGACTGACCATACGTAAACAAACTATACACATGGTCGAGGACTGGTGGGCACTGGGCAGCTCAAACAGGATTGCCGACAATGTTCTTTTATTTTGAGGTAAATTATATATATTTTGATTATTTGATGACAGTGTGTTGTCGTTGTCCCATTTGAACACAGATTACTTAAAAACATTTATCCCTCAAATTGTAGAAAAGATTCGGATTAATTCGTCGTCGGGGTACTTCCCTTGACGACCTCCCCGACGACGATGACTATGACAACACGAACGATGACAAAGACCATGACGACTACGACGTGAGATCCTACATGGGACTTTCCTCCCCATATCCTCTAGGACAAAGTGGCGCATTATGACCGAACACTTGACGCGCCCTTAATCCAAATTAACTTAACTTAATTGTCCAAGTAGACAAGTGTGTAAATTTTTAATTTTTGAAAACTCTGAGGAAGCAACGAACCACAAATCGAGAATGACTCGTGTTGGAAGCGAAATCCACAAAAGTATCAATGGAAAATAAAAGTCACTATTCTTGGATCGTGATTCGTCAGTGATAGTCACTAAAAACAAAACCTCCATCTTGGAATTCTCGTTCGTTCAATTGACTCGTTTTATTTTCTAGTCAACATAGGCGTAACACTTTTTATTTTTATTTTACCAATACCAATTCTTCAAATCATTATCGTCCTTCAAAATCTCACACGGCACACCTCTTAAAAGTCTCGCAGAATTCCTCCCCAATTAGCAGCACATTGGTTCGACGTCCACGCTCGTAATAGACGTCGCATGCTGCAAGGCTCCTGTAGCCAATTACAGAGTCCGTCTCGTACCTCGTTTTACTTCACCCACACACTCTCGCGTAGCTTGGCGCCCAGACTGATGAACTAGATCAGGACTTGTTGCCTTTTCGGGAGCTTGCACTAGGTCAAACAAAAACATTCCTGAAAGTGATCACTATCTGGCCCGGCAGGGGGTCAAAGAGTTTCCGTGGTGTCTAATTAGTGGGGTTGAGGGTTGGTTCTGTGGGAAAGATATTTGATTTAGTACTTGTATCGTTGACTTCGAAGACTTGATTGAAAATGAAGGATAAAACCGTTTTTCTGGATCATCGATAGATGATATAATCTATCATTCGCAAGAAAGACATAAATTATACTTATATTACAATTGAGGCCCAATTCAAAAACCAGTAGATCTATTTGTATTTATTTTTAAGTTTCGAGTTGTGCGGCAGTGCTGGTTATTGCGTCAATTTCAGACAGAAGGTAGCTCGTTTGCGATTTCTGGGGTAATTTTGTAAGCATGAGCGGTTTTCGACTGGTTGACCAATCAAGAGGATGGACTTATTTGGATATAAGTTTTGGTATTAACAAAAAAATTGCGGAAATTAGCTACTGGTTTTTAGCAATTGTAAATATGTCCTAATTATTGCTATTTAGCACTCTTTTAATATGCAAACTGCATGTTTTGTATATGCAATTTCCACCTTGCCACGAAATGCCTAATTACATTAAAAATCAAGATTTTGTAATTTTCACAATTAAAAAATATATTAGCGCGAAGTCTAAATTTTAAAAAAAATTTTTATGAATTCAGTTATAAAAACTGTTTTGTGGGTTGGAAGATAATAAATAATTAAACTCAAGACATGTCATCTCCAGCATTATTTATCTATTCACATTACTTAACAAACTTGCTTAGCTATTAACAACTTGCTTTTGTAAAGTTACTTTCTTTCGATTGCATGGCTGTGCCATGGCCGCTTGCCTACCCAGCGCGTCGGGTCACCTCCGGGGGTACCGGAAACGACCTTGGGAGCCAAGACTGCCTCCTCATCGTCATCCATCATCATTCATCGTCTATCACCTTAACGAGTAATTAAAACCATTTCACTTCGCCTGGCAGTCGTTAATCAAATACACAGTGACGTCATGGAGTTGCATCTCGATCTTCGATTCGACTAATCGAAATATTATTGGACCATAATGCACCACAACGCGTCGAGTTTCAAGCACATTCGAAAATAGTTGTTGAGGATTTTGTTTGGACATACTCGTCGCCTTATAAATCCATTCAGAGCAATATCTATTCGACCGTAGCCAGTTTACATCACACAGAAAAATAAATAAAATTATGTATTGTATTTTATTTTGAAATTAGTTTGTAATTCTTCATTTGGTTATTTCCAACGTGTGCCATATTATTTTAATGCGTGCTATCATAGTTATTTTTCTTTTTACAAACAGCTCAGCCATTACTGCCAAGTTTTGAGTGCTAAAGAGAAAACTTAAAACTATTGACAAGCGAAAATGTGTTATAATTTTCCTATTTTGTCCGTTGCCCGTTTTCAAAATTTAATACGCTTGATAATTATTTAGTTTAATATGTAAGACAAGCTTTTTCTCATTTTTGTTGATCAGTTTATCATATACATCAGGAATATTTTTTAAATAATCTGTACTGTATTATTCACAACGGAATCCAAACACTCACGAAGATCACCAACATTGTTAGTATACTAAGCAAAGTGGCCCGAGTCACAAACGTGTAATGTTGTAGCTTCTCTCTTTCGCTTTCGCTGTGACATGATTTAAATTATTGCGTATTTAAGTTGCTTGACTGCATTTGAACTCGTATACAAGAAGCAGGAATACAAGTTATAATTGATATTAACGCGACAACTGCAAGTAGCTAAACAAATAGTCGGCTAGCCCCATCGTTATATTGCGGCAATAAAGTTATTTTTACGCTAACAATTCAAGCAGGAAATATTGCTACAACTATTTCTACAACACAACAGAACACACATAGTCATGTAAACGATTCAGCTGGAAAAGATGCAGACATGGAATTACGTCAATGTGTTTTGCAGTGCTCCATAGCTCTATATAACACAAGTTAATATTCCACAAAATAAAACTATAAATATATTGTGTTGAATTTAATTCTTATTAATTTATAATGTAGTACATTTATTATTTTTTATTATTATATTTACATTTTTTGTTCTTAGTTATATCTGATTTATACAAAATAAACCTAGTTTCCGGAATCTTCACAAAACAAATAGGGCCTAATAATATTGGCATATCGATTATTTTGTTCAATCATTTTAATTGGAAATAAGTTATAAAATGTTGCAGTTGCTCAAACCGAAAGTTAAAATTATATTGGAATAATGGGGTAATTACGTATATATTTATTAAATATAATTCTTAGTCTTTATTACATCCATGATGAATGTTCAGAACATAAAATACTGGTTTTAAATTCCGTTTCAGCTGCACTTAGAATAATTTGAGCATTTTTTTTACTCGTTTATTTTTGGTTCCATTATCCTTGTGCAGCATTGTGCATATATGTAATTTACCAAGCGTATTCTATTATGTGATGCACGTACAGTACATAAGTAAGTAATTAAAGCGTGTTTAATATTGGCGACTGTGTTCCTCGCCAGTATATCTCCCCTGCCTAGCACGCCATGTCAGCGTTCAGCAGGGACGTGTTATGTGTTGTAAGAGCTAGCTGTGTGAGCCACTGTGGAGTGTTATATAGCAGGCTACAACACAATGCCAAGTTATTAATCTCTCCACTGTGAAAATAAGTGAGATGGAATAATGGAAATCAACAGATTGCGCCGTCGAGCAACTACTGTGCTGAGCGCCATTGTTGTTTCACTCCTGGGGGCTCGGGACTTCTTCAAGGGTCGTTTGTCTCGCCTTGGATGTTTCTCGAGATGTAAACCTACGTAATACGATATCTTTAGATGGATTAATATAAAATAAATATGGCTATTAACTTTCATTACACATTTTAGTAAGCTGCGCGGTATTGAATGACACGATTCTAAGTCGAAATCAAGACGGGGATAAACTTAAGCTGTGGTTCAACCCGTTTCTAAACCACGTTATAGGGCGCAGCTTAGCCTAGGCGCTAACTATACTGTTTCTTCGCTATATGCTACGAGTCAACACTTGTGAGGAACAACTTACTCACTCGACAAGCTTCCCACAAACATTTATTATATATGAATGTCATGTGCTATTTGAATTGTTGGCATGCAGACTCATATGGCTTATTTTTACTTAGGGAGCTGACACTAATGCATTTCTCATGTACCATCTGTTTTTTCTTTTCTTTGAAGAGTTTACTAAAAATAGCTTGGGATATAGTCTACTTTCGTGATTATGCTGGTTAAACCGATTTTGTTCAGTCGTTTGAATAGAGACGTTGCTCACAGATCGATTTAAGCTTATGTTAAGAGTATATAAAGCAAATACTTCCTCTGCTTTCACTTTTCAACTTTTTAATCTCATGGCCTGCGCTTTAACAAAATATAAGCTCGAATCATATTTCATTAATGAATTGTTATTATTACAATTGTTATTAACAAAACACGTGATAATAATATATTCCCCCTTCATATTTTGTGAACATTGAGATGTATATTAAAACAATTTGCTTTTTGTTCATATATTTTTTACATGTAACGTTCAAACAACAAATTTGACATGTCTGTGACACAGACCACTGTAATTGTATCTTTGGTTGTTTTTCTACCTTGACAGTTCTGTGACATTATTTAAATCATATATAGGCTGAGGAGAATCTTACATTTGTATTATTTTGTTATATTTTGACACACTGTATCATTGTTACTATGATGCCATATAATGCATACCAGCTGCCATTGCTCATGTGGCCTATACGTGTGGTCGTTACTCCTATGTAAGGTGAGGCTGTGGTCGAGCTGAGTATAGCAAGTGCTCCAAGTTTGTAACAAGTGCAAGTATGCTGACGTCATCACTTATCCCTGCACCAGCCATCACTTATTCTTTTATTTCGCTAATGACTATACCTTGTAGCCCTGCCATTAACACGAAGCCAATCTAATGCATAAATTAAGCACAAGTAGTATTTACTTTTATCTCATTCAAGTCAATGAACCAGTTCTCCACAAATTTAAATAACATGCAAGTGACATACGTCGTAGGGTGAGATGCGGCGTACAGCTTCGTCCTCGAGTTGATTAGTTTCCGCCAGGGACGCACGTCGGCGAGTCTTTCATCTTCGTCAGACAATGGACGGCATGTCGGAATCGATACGACGGAGTCCCGCGTGTGATACCTCGTGGCTTGGCTTTGTTAGGCAAGGCAGGCATCAACTGCGGCTGGCTGTCAGCCGAGAAGTGGCATATGGAGGGACAAGATGTCCGCACAGTAGACACATGGGGTCGAGCGGTGCAGGTTTACATTCTCAATTCAAATTTATCTTATGCTCATTTTAATCTTTTAAAAATGGTATTACATTAAAATCGGGACGTGGATACCTTCAAAATTAATGTTCATACGAATCGGTAGTATGAAAACTTGAAAGATGTAACAAGACACAAGTTCAGTTTTTGTGACGAATAAAGATTATTTGAAATTTGAAAGCATTTAAATAATTTAATTGTCTCGCGACCCGAAGACGAAGACGTCACGAAAACGTTGGCAATTATTAATAATATATGTACCACCGCGACAGAACATCCCGATTAAGAATAAATGTTGAAAGCTTTTATTGGCAGTTCAATGCTGAAAAAGTGAAAACAAGTTCTTGTAAGTAATGCATTAATAGTTATAGATTGACTTGACATTTACAATATGAAATACAGGGTTGTATCTCACAACCAGAGTACCAGCAATAGTTTACTACTACTCGATAGTGGCTAGAGTTTTCCTTATGTTTTCTCGAACAATCGCCTGTCCCTACGAGAGCTGCTATACAGGTAGCTGCGATAAAGAGGGTAGTATATCAAGTTTAGTTCTCGGCTGTTGGGCTCGGTGTTTGTAAAAGACAACTGTTATTGTTGTTGGCCATCAAATTCCAACTCGCAACCTCCTCGTGGTTTGGCCCGTGACTAGGGGAGTTTTTCTCCCTGAAACTAATGGCGAGCTCTGGGCCGTCGTCGGGGAACTTTCCCCTTCCCTTTGACTACCTCCCCGACGGCGACGACAATGACAACACGGACGGATGATGACACAGACGGAGACGACCACGACGTGGGGGAACCCCTGCCCTCCCCATACGCTTGTGGCTGGTTCTGACCAGCACAGGCCTGTCCACCCCTTGTCCCCCCACGTCTCCCCTTACGTCCCTCCCTTCGTCTCGATTAGCCAAGTTGCATAAATATGAGACGTTAAGCAATATCCAATAAAAAATCTTGATATGTCAGTACATGCATTGAACTCTCCAAAGCTAGTTACTGGTATAATTATTCTATAAACATTGATAGTGTTTCTTGTTTCAATCTTGTATATTTTGATTTGAGAGCAGTGTGACCATCCGTGAACTTATGTCCTAATCTGACTCCAACTACCCCCCACCCTCCTTCCCTCCCCTGCTCCCCCCACAGTATGTTCGACCCCAAGTTTCCCAATATTTTGCATACATCCTATTTTCCCTTCATGTTGTGCCTGTACTGCTTATTTAGTCTACCCATACCCATTCAGTCACATAACTGATTTTCAGTGGAGGACATTAAATTTAAAACCAACCAAGCCAACCCTGTAGGCGCCAACACTATCGACGAGCAAACAATGAAGAACTATAGAGACTAGCATATTTAAGCAGGAAACTCTGATCAATTAAGCTGGACACGATTCCATTCGTGGCCAGAATGAACTAATTTATTATGTGCCTCGTAGCTAGGACGGCTCCAATGTCACCGTGTACACATTTCCAAGCCAAGAACTGATTCACACATCAGAATTTAAAAAAATTTGACCTAAAGCGGGAATTGAACCCTGGACCTTCTGACTTGGAAGCAGGCCCCTCATATTTAGCATTAAATTGATCATTAATGCTGGAGGTTCTACTCCGCCTACCAGAATGACTATGATGTTGTGCCTCTTCGTCCAATGTCACCGTGTAACATTTCCGCTAAGGACTGATTCCACATCAGATTTAAAAATTCTACCTAAGCGGGATTAAACCCTGGACCTTCTGTATTAGAAGCAGAGCCTCTCTCTCAAGCCACATATTATGTATGAATGTCAGTGTGTAATCTGTCTCCTGCATGATGGTTCTGACCTCTTCGTCTACCTTGTGCTCCCGACTCGTCAGCATGCCACGCACGCCGACGCCATCTGCTCTTGCTCTAGTTCCACACAGCGCACGATCCCAGCAGCGCATTCGATCTGCAACTCTTCTCTTCCTAGTATCGGATCATCGAATTATATCGGTTGTAAATTATAGAAAGCGGTGACAGTTGCTTCAGCGCGGGCCCGGGTATAACCGGTCCGGCCACTTCGGGGTGTCCAAAACGTTGGACTTGTAGCTTGCTAATATGCTGAGTGACGCGGGGTTCGAACACACGCCCTCGCACGGTGCGTGCTAAATGCCCTTCGGTGGCGACTTAGAGTAAAAAGTCCACAGTTCTTACTTTGGGATGTGTAAACGGTGACTTTACTTTGAGCCGTCCTAGCAACGAGTCATAATACATTCTAAGGTTGTTCCGAATTAGCCTTGTTGGTTCTGGCGCTGTCCGTGGGTGGAATCGTGTCCAACTTCTTTGACCAGTGTTTCCTATTTAAAATACTGATCTGAACAGTTGGTTATTGTTCGCTCGTCAATGGTGTCGGCGCCAACAGAGTTGGCTTGGTCTGCTTTAAATTTAATGTCTTCCCCTGAAAATCATTTGTGACTGCGTGGGTAGACCATGGTAGACTAAATACGATTTTTGTTGTTTTTTTTTTATTTCTTTTCAATAGCACGAATCACAAGAACAAAACACATATAGCTTATAATTCTCTCTGTAAATAATGTGAACTGTCCTTGTCGTTGAAATAGTTCAGACGGATCGCTAACAAGAATGTTTTTCTGCTGGGTAATCAAATCGCCAGGTCGTTTACTTGAAGCAGACAGTCACTGATCTTCTTCTAGTTTCCCCTCGGGCAGGTCTTACTCTATGATTTACTCGATCTCTGTACAAACACATGAACTCCAATAGAATCATAATTATTATATTCATCCACCTGCTCCCCCTCCCCCCCCCAGCCTCCAGGGTTACAGATTGATAACGAAAAACAATAACGTTCTGAAATTGACAAATTATGTTTCAATAACAAATAAATAGTTACATGAACCGCCTAGCTAATATCTATCGGGATGACGAGGATGCACTTTATCTTGGAGTAATGGGCTTGATCTGAGATCGGCTACATCAGAATGTGCCCGCGGCAACTTGAAATGACGTAGCCAACACTAACAAGCTTTTGAATTGCATGTAGTTAGTTTTGGCGCATGTTCAGATGCGTATGTCTCGTATAATGGCGTGGTCAGTGTAGTAATCCCGACATATTTCCCCGCTGTGCTAAGAACAGGGAATAAAACTGTTTTCACGTCTAAGCGATGCTATCGGTCTAAGTTAGTGTCGGCTCAATCCATAGCTCCCAAGACACCATCTGCAAATTAGGCAGGGACTATTCGCCATGTTGTGTCACATGTTCCTTCAGACAAAACCGGAATCTCAAAGTTGATTATTAAGCCATTACGGAAGGGCTCTACTGTCGTCGGAAACTGGATTTGAATACTAGCCAGGGATTCTTACAATAGTTGTTTTGAGTTTTTTGTTACGTGTCGTACATTTTTTCGATAATACATCGGATTTTTTACTTTGGAATATCAACATTCTTAATATGGATGGAGATACGTTTGAGAAACGATTTAACTATTTGAATTTTTTTCTTGCAATTCATCTTTAAGTTAATGCAATAATTCATTGGTCTCGACACGTGGACTGCGGAAAGGCTTTATCTGAATGCGACTGCAAGAATAGAAAGGGTCAACAAACTATGAATATAGGCCCTAAGTTTTCCTCGTCAATACAGCTATTCAGTTTTAATGTTTTATGCTACATGAAACATCCTTGCTAAAGACATAAGGTTTTTATTATAGTTATAATTATAGCTACACATTGCTATTATGTACAGAAATATATAATTACCCATGCCTAAATTTTATTTAAGATTGCATTTGATCATTAAACTTGTTTCGAAAAGATTCAATTTGTACTCATTTTGCCATTATTTTTTATTACATGTGGAAGGAAAGCCCCCAAAGAGGTTTTTTAAAGTGGGGAAAGATTGGATGAAGATACACGTAAAAAATTCAAAATCCAAATGCTTCTTGTCCTCATTATATAACAAAAGGGTATAGCAATAGGGCACACAGTCAACGAAAACGAGCGACTAGCAATGCCAAACAGTAAAAAATAATGTAGAAGCGTGTTGATGTCGGACTGCCCAGTAACCAAGTCCGCCATATTTAGTCAGTTTGTGGTGTTCGGCTAGTTCAACTATGGCTTGATGGCTAGGCCCACTGGACAGTTAATGACTTCAGTTATATCTACCTTGTATTTTAGTAGCTTCAGCTAGGATCGTGCGTACGTTGGTGCATGGCTGGTTTCAAATTTCAACGTTGGCTTGATGGCCCATTGGGCAGTTCATGAGTTGTGTGCCAAGAATTCTTGTAATATCCTACCATCCATGTATTGTATAAAGTAGCTATTATATGCGTGTGTGTTGGTGCATGGCTTCTGGCCCCATCGGTCTTATACCGCGACCTGACACCTGCTGAAGAACATGCCCAATGGTGCAGGTTTCTCTAATTTGTCGTCCTTTTAGTCCTACCCAGTATGCAACCTCATACACCTCCCTTTTAGTCAAATGTATGTAAGCATGCTTCGCGTAACTCAGGCTAATCAATGTATTTTTCTCTTTCAGGTGAGTTGTGGAGTGGGTCTCTATGCGTGCGAGGTGGCTTGGTCAAGTTGTTCTGTCAAACAACTACCTTTATATCGTAGACGTAGATGATAAAGCAAGGAAGTAAGTGTGAACTTGTTTCATTTAAAATATTCCGCCATTATTAGAAGATTAATTACTATAATTCACTATCATATATTTGTAAATTATGTCGTAATGTTTAAAAATTATAATACATATCCAATCAAATTCATTGGATAAAACACATCCTCCTGAAATCGACACTCTATACCAGAACTACTTTTCGTAATCGTTTCTACTGAATGTCACAATGAACTGCAATATTTTAAACTGCAAATTATAGAATTATTACAATGCAGGTATAATAACTGTTTAACATGTTCTTGAATGAAGTATCTACGTTTGAGCTTAGAGTAGTTTGCACTTTGCCGTACACCTCCCATGGCACATGGTGAGGGATTCCCCAGGCCTGAGCTAAATACTTGTCTTGGTGTCTTCTAACTGCCTCTCAAACCTTGGACCTTCACGAATAATCCCCTTTCATTAGTCAGACCTTACCCAAAGATTCTAAGTAGTCCGCCAACTTTAGGAATCAGGAGCAATTCCAAAACCTAGTCAGCGAAACCCAAGGTTGCAAGCAAAAAATGTATGTTACATAATGGTCACGAAAACCTTTCTCGCAAATGTTTATTATACATGTATATTCAAATAATGTTCTTGGAAACACCAATCATTCATTGAAGGATACAAAAAAGTGCTTCGTTGCATGAAACAGGTATCTTAAAAACAAGTTATCGCATGTCCGATTATATTTTCATCGGATGACATTATCCCTTACGCGTGTGGCCCGTTGCTGTGACGAGTTAAGCCCAAATGAACATATTTTATTGAAACATCTACGCTAAACGCGCAGCCGAATTAATCTCTTGACCTGCTCATTGGAAGCAGCTATAAACCCGCGGGGCGTCCAGCTTATTCCACCTGCCTGGGTATCCGACATTATCGCATGGGCCACATTGAAACATGTAAAGTTACATGGCTTATTAACTACGAGGACGTATGAAGGACAGGTATTTGTTCAATACGAATGTTAACTGCCCACTGTAAATGCTAATTATTACCGGCACTTCATTCAGTCATTGTGACTGTGACACGTGGTTTCGAAACTGGTCTGTTTCTGAAATGTTGCCTCCTAGTTCCACCCAAATGTACAGTCCATGTCAATTTCTCCATCAACTCAACGTCACTTGAACGTGAACTGACATGTTTCAAATGCATACTCTTGGAGTAGTCATAAAGCACGTATGGAAACAAATTTTGTAATCTTTTCTTATTCGCATTCAAATTTGCATTTTTAAAGCAAGGAATATCCATACGCAAATACATTGACGGGTTTGTGGTAACATGTTCTTAAAATGTACGCGTTTTGGGATATTTAAACTAAAAAAGTCTAAAATCACAAAAATATTATAATATACTATTACATGTTTAAATATATATTTTTCGGTTGAAGCCACTATTTGAGAGCATTGCCATTCACATCAATAAGGACGGTACAGAATGTGTTTGGCGACCCTGAAGATAAGGGGGATGCGATTAGCCTTACAGAAAGTTTTAAAAAGTACAACCCGATTTAGGGTTGCCAGATTAGTGAAACTCAAATACGGGACAGTACTTTGCGTAGTGATACTGGGGTCTGGGGCGAAGCCCCAGCCGCCGGAGGCGGAAAATTTTTTCGGGGTTGTGTTTTTCTGGGAAGGGCCTAAAACGCATTTGAGAGTAATTCAGTGAAAATTTTAAAGCAATATAGTGATTGAAATAGGGAGATAATCAGATAAGGAATGTACAGAAAAGTAAGTAGCTATATAGAACCAAAATTATTATCACTTTATTGATAGGCACATTTTATTGATGATCAGATCATTGATATTTATTGCTTCGTTACATTGCAACGTTACCATCTTCATCGTCACTCATGTTTAATGTTGTTTATCACTGCCTCACTTACTGAGTTCGAATGCGTTTGTCACACGCACGCCGCGCCCGAGGTTAAGAATATCACGTTACGGCTAGAGACACTCGCTACAATGACTCACCGCGATAATGATGCACTCGAATAACACCCACCACCAGCAGGCAGCAGCGGCAGACTGATCAGGCACCAAGGCCGGCCGAGGGGAAGGGATTGGTAACTATACGCCCGCGCGTATTGTTAAAAAGCGCACAGGGACTACTTTATTCTAAATACGTGATATACTGATCAATGGGTTAGAGCATACGGGACGCGGGAAACACCCATCAAATACGGGATTTCCCGGGTAATACGGGACACCTGGCAACCCTAACTGGTCCCGATTTGCCCTACAGGCCTACCTACGGAAACAAGAGACGAACCTTTCTTTAGGTTCTCTTTCCCGACACAGCAACCAAAACGATCAACACTCGGCGCATTATTTTATTTTTGCATTCTTTTTAAACAATTTGTTGAGTAAGTAGCTCTTTACTACGTCTAATGGCCCGACCAATATCGTCTTAATTAGACTTCTCTTCATTAAATGTTCACTGCTTGGACATTCAATGTTATATAAAAACGCTCCTGACCATATTTTAAAACCTTTTAGTGGAATAGTAACTCTTTATTTTAAAGTAAAAAATAACGTTTCGGCAATTAATAAAAACTATTTCCGTCACCAGGTTATTTTGGAAAACAAAAAAATCATATCATCAAAAACATGTCAAAACAAACTTAAAGAATAGCCAGTAGCAAAGGTAGATAAAGATTTCACATTTTCACACATGGACGTTGACAAAAACAAGGTGATATTTTTAATACAAATGCTATTCCATATTTACTAAAGGAATCCACATATTTATTTCTGCTTGGAAACATCAATGCACCCACTGAGCGTAATATTCTCACTCCTTGATGCAATAACTCCTCACGACGTATCGCTTGTATGAGTGTCTTGTAAACACCCCACCGGTCGTTCCTACTTTGCATACATGCGCAGAGGACACACGCGCACATAACTTAACCTGATGCACTGTTCCGTTTAATTGCGCACTTGTGTAACAACGTCAAGGCTGTACAGGCGAGAGAGTGCGCTGTTGTGCGATGTTGAGCAGAATTATTGCGCTTATAAAGTATTTTATAATTACTTAATGCACAGCGAAGATGGCTGACAAGGGGAATAAGTGGGAATACTTGTTATTTGTCTGGTATTTATTTATGACTGACAAGGGTAATATGGACGAGGACGAGAGTTAAGTTTACTCCATACCATCTTGTTTTGGATTTTACATCAAGGCTAAGATGGTTTTTCCTCGCGGATTCCCAGTACCTGACTATGCACAGTTGGTAGTACATGCTGTATACCTAAGTTACGTATTATACACCCACAAATACAAAACATAATTATGAACATCAGTAGTTAGGTAGTCACCCGGGACGGCTAAAAATAGATTTGACCTAAATCACGTGGCGAAAAACCTGGGCCCTGGAAAACACTCTGGACGGCTGACCCCCACCCAACAGTGTGAGGCCTTTAACCCCTCCCCTCCCCCCACCCCTCTCTCTCCCCTCCCCCTTTCCCCTCCCTCTCAACCACCACCACCACCAACAGTGTAACGTCATAATTTATTTATTAATTTATTATTAAAAATATTGAATGTGCCAAGTCATTGAATAATGATGATGATGATGACGTCATGCAAACCTGATGAGACTTGCAAATGTCCCATTACCAGCTTGATTGACGTCACCATACATATTTTTATATTGAGACCAGCACAAACATGTGTGAAAATGTGATTGTGAGGATAGGGGATATGGAAATCCTGGGGTAAATAAATTTAAAAAGTCAATGCTTAAATCAGTTTTTTCAAAAATACTAGAATGCTCTAGTAATTTATTACAGCAACAATCAAAACACATATGAATACAATATGGATGAATAGTTTGAATCAGATGATAAAGGATCCTCACTTATACGTTCAATCTCTGAACATATAAATGAAGTACCAAGCTCGTACACAATCTTTTCCTGTTTTTTCACTTATAAACTTTTCTTCATGTCGAATACATTCAACATAGTTCTTTACAAAATCATGTAGTTCTTCTGTCTCTTCTCTATGTATAGACAGTTTACTATAATATTTATTTCTAATTCGTAACAGGAAAGTTAAATACCAGTCTTTCATCTCTGGATAGTACCTTTCAAAGTTACGTAAAATATGAGTAACACTTTGTGAATATTTCACCAAATTAAGACACGTCACTTCACCAAGGTACACACCTTCATTTGTAGATTTAAGTCCAAGCACGATATTGCCTTGATGATTAAAAACGAACAATGTGTACTGACCAACCTTTCTCTCTGGGATACTGTCTGCGTCGTCTCCAGCATTGAAGATGTAGGTGTTGAGAATTTCCATTTCTTTAACCAGCAGTGTCCACTCGTTGATGTTCAACGTATTCCTTTACCATTGGAGCCCAGGATTTGCACAAACGGTTGAAAGCGTCCCGCATATGCAATCCAGTGATCAGCATCTTCGTGCAGCAACCATTTAGAAAGAATACACTCTTGAGTAGAACTTGTCCGTACTTTTTAAGATGTTCCTCGTTGAGAGTTGTAGGCGGAGTAGCGGTAGCAGCAGCAGCAACAGCAGCAGATGTGTTCTTGCGTTGAAAATCCATGTTGATGACGACGATGTCTTGCACACGACTACACTCGACCAAACTCTGTTGCTGACTGTGAGCCTAGCCAACTTTCACTTTGTAGAGTGGTGTTTGCTCCTAGCGGTAACTTGGTGAAACACTGAGTAGCTCCTCCCACACACGTTGTACATTGGTTTAACATGACCTACATTTCAAATCTAAATGATTTCAAAGTATCATTTGCAATATTTACTGCGCCAATCTCGTGTATCATGAATTTAAAACCCCAAATTTAAATGAAATTATCTTCACGTCCAAAATATCATATATTTTCTAGTAAATTTAAGTACGAATCAGGGCTCACGGTTTTTTTCATAAAACATATCAGCAAAAAACTCTGCAATGTATTGATTATATTTAATTTTAAGTCCGTAATAAATTCACAATAACATTCGCAAAGGAATCTGTAAGTCGTATAGTCATAACGGTCCATTAACTGGAAATAATTTTTGAATATTCCACTTTGATAAAAATTGAAACAAATTGCCGATTCCTACCTGTCACGATCAAACTCCACTGATGACTGACTAAAGACACTTTCACTTTATGCTTCCCCCTGGTGGTCATGTGGTGACCACTCTAGTAATGGTTGACCCACATTACATACTAACCTGTACAGACCTGTACGACTATAAAATCCTAAGGTTAATAAAATTTCATCTGTACTCAATAAAAAAATAAAAATACATGATTTCAAAACAAATACAACCCATTATTTATTATAAATCCAAAAATCTCAAGTTACACGTGAACAACAATATTGATTATTACAATCTTACGTTTGGTTTTATACATTTACCAAAAATGTTTCATAAAAATATTTCTAGTTATTTCATCATTGACAGTTGTTGAAGCAGTTTTTTCAAAATGAAATAAAAAATCTTGAAGAGAAATCCTCTAGCTTTATGTTTTAAAATACAATACACAATATTCACCACACACCCTTTGAAGTAAAACTTTGAAGTTCTACAGTATTAAAAGTCCATGTTGCCTGACGATTGAGAAATCTCTATGTTCTTGAACGTTACGGAGCAACCCCATAACTGTCAAAAAATTCTCCACGACCAGATTTGTCTATGAAGATTGCTACCCAATGGGTTCCGGGCTTCCTTCTCGGATCTGTATTGGCGATAAGTAAAGATGGACGATTGACGATCCTTGGCAACGTGTCAGCAGCAAAAATCCCAGCAAAAAAATGGTACGGCATAAGCATCTTTAAAGAAGTGCTTCTTTAAAGTTGAACGGCAAACATTTTTTCTCTTAAAATATTCCACAAACGTCTCGTGCAACAGTTTCATCGGTAATGAATGGGCAGCGAGGGCTCCAGCGCTTATGTTCATCCTTGGGTATATCTGTAGGCATCCACTGGTATAACTCTACATTGCAATATGCACATGAAACTGTATCGTTCCAATGACAGTAGTAGAAACCATTATTTGCAAGTTCTTCAGGTTTAACATTTAGATTTGAAAAACCTTCAAATGATTTTAGTCTTGCGGTATAAAGTTTCATATCCGTGACGTCAGGATTGTCGAGGCACCATTGAGCAAGTCGAAACACTTTTTTGTAATGCGCATTGCATTTTGTTTTCTTGATGTTGTTCCCAGTAGAAAGGTAGATGGGGTAACATTTTTAGACTCGGGCATCCCAATTAGCAAAATCCACAACATGACGTTCAGTAACTTCCTCAGATGCAAGCTTTCTCTCTTCCTTTGACATAAGTGTATTGTAGGGTAAAGTAGCACAAAGAAGAATACTTTTTAATTTTGTATACTAAATGTTGCCACTAGACCACTTTAATCCGTGATGATTTATTTCCAGCCATTGCTTTATTTGTCTTGCTGCACTGTCAATACAACTCTCTTCATAGGGTGGTTTGAAAATCCAGTGTTGAACTTTTAATGTTTGATGACTAACAATAGCTAATTCTTTGATGATGAATTCTCCACTACGTGAAGTGAAAGCTTGAAAATCAATCGAGGCACTCATGATGACTGACCAAACGATACTGAGTAAAATCTTCCATGTGCATGATCTTTTAGTTGTTGTAATCCACAATAACATTGCGATGTTGATCAATTTCGAGTAGATTGTCAAACTCTGCATAAATGATACAATCCACAGCTTCAGTCAAAGATTTTTTGAATTTAACATCGACACGAAGACTTCCATTACGTTGTACACACCAATGATCAACACTTGCTGATAAATCGGGCGTAATATCAAAAGCCATTAGGCAATAGCCGTGGGGGTAATCTTCTCTGGTGATGCCATTACCTTCATCTTGAAAATGTATTCCAGTGCCAGAAAACAAAGTATGAAATGCTGCCATGTACTCATTAGTATCAAAATTTGGTTGTGTGTTTTGACGAAAATGTTGGCCATCTGCATAGAGTGCAATATGATTGCAGTCAAAATGTTGAAAGTTAAAAGGATTCTTCTTAAAATTCCCATTCAATGCTGTGTTTGATACAAAACCAATAATTACACGCTTAGGTAGCTGGCCCATGAAAATATTGTCAAGTGTTTTACTTTGTACCCCTGCTGGAATAGTAACAGTTTTCAGATCCACACGTGTTAGCGGATATTTTGCATGTGTTTTCTTCAGGGTATGATTGTGTGCAAGAAGTACTGATAAATTTAAAACTCAAACTCGACGTACAAGTAACTGAGCATTCATTATCTTGACTTCACAGCAGTGCCATCTTTTGACATGAATTAAATGCATCCTTGGTTTTAATAAATTTGATACGCATCTCAACACCATTAAATAAAAACGGTCTTGATTGAATAAATCAGGGTGGATATTTCCCATTAGTTCTACAGTAGCACTAGATTTAGAAAAATTCATACGCTTCTTCAGTTCCTTCATTATCAGAAAAATCGTCCATTTTACCGGCAGTATCCTTGTAAAAAAGTCTTGTAGTTAATTGTGAAGTTTTGCTGGTGTATCATAATTCAGTTGTGTTTTCAATGTATGCCCTGTACGCATAAGTCTGTGATGTAGACGAAACGAGTTTACCATTTAAGAAAACATCAACTTGACTAAAGAGTGAGTGAAGCCAATTGTTAAGGGGGCCAACATCAGCTGTAGGGGCCCAAATCTTTTCCCATCTTCCTTGGAAATTTTTGCATTTATGACAAGTGAGTCTGT
Organism: Sweltsa coloradensis; assembly: GCA_024449915.1. Taxonomy (NCBI): domain Eukaryota; kingdom Metazoa; phylum Arthropoda; class Insecta; order Plecoptera; family Chloroperlidae; genus Sweltsa; species Sweltsa coloradensis. The sequence continues at coordinate 246,474 of JAMZAV010001040.1, read as the reverse complement.
GCCAGGTAAATGTAGTCTTCTCCTTGACCATTAACAAAAAACCCTCTATGGTGCAGAGTCATTAAGTGCTGTGATAGCTTCATAATAAACCCACTCGCCTCGTTCAATACTTGTTTGCGTGACTGGAAGACTAAATAAGTCAAGTTCCGACTTTACCGATTCACAGGAATGAGATGCAGAAACGACATGATAAGAAATATATCTTTAACAATAACTTTAGGCTTCTTTGACTTCTTTTTTGATGTCCTCTTGCTTCGACCGACTGACAAGTGAAATGGCGCGACTCTATGTTTTGCTCTTTTAAGTCCACGCCCGCCATACGATCAAGTTTATCATCGCTTTCCTCTTCAAGTTGAGACCTGCTTCTGTAAGTCGGGTTTTTTTTGGGGGCTTCCTTTGCATTTTTATTTTGAGCAACATCACTCAGTAAATTGCCCCCTGTTGTTAATGCTTGATGTCCTATTGCTCTTGCACCGCTTTTCAATAGAGGTAGGCAGCCCTAAAGAGACCACCTAGGAAACTGCCTATACCGTCCCCTTTCTGATAACTTGACCCTTTATAAACCTTACTCCACTTCCAGCTTGGTCAGAATAATACTTTATGTAATGATCTAATTCTTTTTGACCCATTTTTGGAAAATGTTATTTTCACAAAGAGCGACGACGAAATGTAGTACCACCGCTGAGGTTCCAGATTGAAATGGCTTTGGGAAAGCCCGTACTGCTCCTTAAATCTATTCAATTGTACTAAATTCACGTTTGAAAATTTGGGAACATAGTGCAGCGTCAAAAATCCTTTGGATATGTCCTCCCCAAATTTTTTGCTGGCATACTGGTATTTCCCAAATACGTAACAAAGGTGCAACAGTATCGCCTACATCTGGGGTTCAATGAATCGCAGAAAACCCATATATATGATGAGGTGTACCAGCTCCAAGGTCATAGCATGTTTGCAATGGGATCTTTACCTGCATCAGTCCCTTTGGTTCTTTATCCCAATTGACTTGCAAGCTCTGGACTAAAATGTACTTTTGCATCCTCACCAAATTTAGACTTCACCAAATAACCACCCTCTGTTGCTGTATCAATTTTAAATTCACCAATTTCAGTGGGAATAATAGCATTGTTCACTGCACTCATGAGTGCACCAACGTTCGCGTAGTAGCCAGGCTTTAAACATAACAGTCATCATTTTTATTACCTGGTTTACATCTTTAATATCAGTATCGTTCATAATTACTGTGATTTCATTATTACCCTCAGACACATTCAATAATGTCTGTGGGTAGTGAAATTCTGTAAGAGCTACTTCCCAATCGCCAAATAGTCTTATTGGATCTTTCAATTGAGTTATATAGTGTGCTGTTGTATTGTTTGCAAATGTTTTCATAGAGCTGTTACTAGGAAGCGTAACATAAAACCCACTCATTTTAATTAATGACTTGAGATCAGGTAGCCAAGAGTTAAATTTTGCCGGATAACCTCTCCACTTGACCAACACTTTCTTTCTGATCCTTTGCCCTTGGTATCAACAATTTTATCTATTTTATAAATTTTTGTTCTTTTCTTATCCTCACTTGCTGCAATTCTACTTCATAAAATTTTCCCCTTCAATTTCTTCTCCTTGCAAGTCTTCAATGATGTAACTGGCAGAGCACGTGAAATGATACGCTTGATTCTAAATATCTCTTCAGACCAATTTCTTTTCAAATCCTTTTAAAAAGTAGCTTTCCTCCTTATTTATCCTTACTAACTTTTAATTGCAAACTTTGCTATTTTTAGATTTACTTTTTAGGAGTCTTGTATAAATTATTCAAACTTGTAAAATATTGGTTTCTTTAAACCTGTGCAGGTGCCATTTTTATAGATCTGTGAACTGTAGATTGTATGCATGTAAAAGTTGGGGGCAATACATAAACATAACGATACATGTTGTAGTATGTAAAGTAACGCCACATTCTTTTTTTCAAGTTCTGTTTAAGCGTTCCACAATACTGGCCTTCGTATCTGGTTTATTACTATGATAGTAATTAATGTTTTTTTTTTTGGGAAAAAATACTTAAAATGGCTTATTTATAAACTCTTTTCCTTTATCTGTTTGTAAATTCAATGGCTTTCTTTTTATCTTGAGATATAATTTTGTCAAATGCTCGTGTGACTTCACCTCCTGTTTTATTACGTAGTGCAACTGCCCAGGCATATTTACTAAATACATCAATTACCGTAAGCAGATACTTGTAGCCATCATTATTTTTCTGTAGTGATTGCATATCGTTGAGATCTGCTTGCCATAAATCATCGATGTTGTTGACAATGTACTTGTTGCGTGAATCTTTTCTTATTGGGTCGATGAAGTGTGTATGCATCTTGAGTTTGAAGCCACTTAATAACATCACTCTTTGGAATACTTTTATTGGTAGCTTTCCATAAAGCATCAGCTGTTGCAAATCCACCCGGGTGTGATGGATCATTATATATTTTAGAAAGAAGTTGACGAGTCTTGATTTTCATTCTAGAATTTGAAACGCTGCCAAGGCTGATAGCGTTTTGTTTTTATCTTTTTCACTGAAGTAATCTTTGACGACGTAGGTGTTTGCTCATTACCCTGCAATTGTTGAATGAATTCTTTACGCCTTGCATTGCCTATATATTCTTGGGGGATGTTAAGTTCTGCTAAAACATGTGAAAACCTTTCCCACCCCTGAGGTGCGGTATCTTTTCTATTACGTACTACATCAGAGATGAGATCGATGATGGATGAACCGTGAATTTTTTCACCTCTGACACTAACACTTCCGAATTTATCCCAACTTATAATTTCTGCACTATGAAGAATATCATACAGCAACTCTGCAATATTCTTGACCATTTTGGGAAGAGATTTCAGAGTTTGAATTTTAATAAAATCTTTGTAATCTTCTTTTTCTTCAGTTTTTAACTGCAAGTTCACTTTCACTTTTTCATTTACATTTCTTGGATAAAGGGGTATGTTATGGGTGACGTACTCATTTGTAAAGTGTAAAAAACGTGCAAGTACTTTTTTAAAACTGTAACCCTTCTCATATCTGTAAGGTCTTTAGTTTTTAATATGCGTTCCATTTCTTGATCAAGTGAAGTATGGTATTATTAACGGGAAATTTTCTGCACGTTGTTGAATTTTTCCCAAAGTGTATCAGGATCTATCAGAAACATTTTCTTTGTATGATTCATGATTTAAAAATACTTCCAAGAAGACCAGTCAAAAGAGGTGCAAGTAAAAGTGGAAGAATTGCTCCACCAGTCTGTTGTAAGTTTTTCCTTTTTTCTTTTCCAATTTTCACCTCGACGTACAAGTTTTCTCAGCACCTTTTTGTGACGAGCAGTTTCCTTTTCTGAGAGATGTTTAGGGTTACACGTCCTTTTAAAGTGTTGTCGGCAAAATTCACAATTGACTTTATCAAACCACAATCAGCAGCTTTTAAAATTAAATTTTCTCATGCTGGACTAGCCCTCTGGAGAGCAGGGAGCAAACTGCATGACTTAGTACAGTGCTAGACATGATGAACGAATGATGAAGATTGAGTTACATCATTACGTTTTATAGAAGTTTTTGGAAGATATACGAAGCAAGACTTATCGTCGGGAAATATCAAAGTGCGAAAACGCATAATGTCTGGTGTAGATTGCTTAAAATCAAACAAGAGGTATCCCATGGGGAGAAGATGTAGCATCTTCAAAGTTTCCCCGTACAAAATAGGATTGTCTGGGTAAACTTGCCTAGACAGATGACTAATTTGTGCTCGATCACGTGGATTTTTAAAGCACACAAGATAGTGTGAATTCAATGAAATATCTCTTCTTCCTTTTCCTTGGTGAAACATATTTTGCGAAATAAACATTACACTCAAATTACGATGATGAGATCCTTTGGTAAATAAGTCAACAATTCTTTCATCTGCTTCCGCATCATATCATCAACAATCACTAGTCTTGCGCCTTTCCCATTAGGGGGAAATCTTCAAGTTGTGGTAATCCTTGATGAAAACGTACAATTTTATTATTGTTCTTCTCATAGAGATCCTGCCATTCAGAGTAGCACCATACTACTTCAGTGATTGGTTTGTTTACCATGGCTGGGAGATGTTGAATAAATTTGGTCACAAAATGTGATTTCCCACATCCAGTGGGTCCACAAATCAGAGCTGTAAATGGATGTTTCCACTGCGGATCCATTTTTACTTCTGTTTGAATATTTTTATCATAGCTTTCTTATATAGCATTGATAATCACCTGGCTGACATTAGTTAGAAAAGCCCCATCACTACGTCAAAGTTTCAGCCAATGGATAGGGTTCCTTTTTTGTTTTTTAGAGGAAAAGGTCCACATAGAGTTTGGTGATGTAACTCTATGCTTAAAAAACCCCTATGTATTAAGTGTGTGAAACACATCATGGTTGTCTTCATGTCTATTGCAGACGAGCTCTTTTATAACCATATGGTAAAGTGTTGTAGTCATCAACAATCCTTCGCTTGGTGACAACAGGCTTATACGTTTTCCTCTCTTCTCTAGTAGCTATTTTAAATGGTGAAACCCTTACAATTTTATGGGGGTTGTGAACTGTAACGGGAGGTGCAGAGTTGAGAATCATGTCTTTAATTACATTCATATTTACAACTTTACTTGCGGAATGATTAAGGGTCAAGCCACGTACTTTGCATACAGTCTTAGTGGTATCACTTTGACCGTTGCATTGCACCTTGTATGCGTAGTTTTTAGGCCCACCACTTACAAACTCGGATATGTACGAGCCTGGACCATATTCTAATAGCTCGTCTGTCATGTCTCCAAGAAAATCTCCAGTTGGTGGATCAACATCGCCATCACGACTTATGAAGAGCACACTGTCCGTATCGAAGTAGATTACTCTTTCACCCAAAAGTTCCAAGTATTCATACAACTTGAGCCTGGCAAGTGCTGTTGTGTAAGCTGCAATTACAACATTAGCTTTGGGTGAAGGTAATATGCCATCTACAACTTCCTTCCAAGTAATCATCATTTTTCTCATCGTTGATTAGATCGCAGGAAACTACTTCATTTCTTGGATTTAACAATATTTCCACACTTTCACCATATGTGTCAACGATCTTATGTTTTGTCAAGTCGTTTCTTTGGCCAAACTTCCCCCAAAAACAATTTAACATCAGCTTGGCTATAGCACGACGACCAGGGTTGAGTACAATTTTGGCAGGATCAAGTTTAACCCCCTCCTTGTCTTCAAATTCTGCCACATAGCGTTCCTTGTCCTCGTCCGTTATACACCATTTTGGCCATCCGCTGGCTTCAACTTTCATTTTCAGGAAAGCATTTATATATTCGGTGAAGAGACCACCTGCTTTAGAGTTGGGATCATACTGCATAGTCTCGTATTGCCAAATTTCATGAATTTTGACAATCTGATACCCCAACTCGACAGCCTTTTGAACCTCGTCAACCACCCATGTGCCAGTGATTGTTCTGTCTGAAGAATTGTTGTGTGGGCATTCCGTTTGTACAGAGTCTTCACCACATTTATCGCACAATACAAACAAAAGTTTACCATTTGATTTCTTTGGCAAAACAGGGTGGAACAAATCACGTGGGGGTAAGACCGTACACTTGATTAATCCTTCCACGAGACGTAAGTCGTTGTTATGTCCAACCAGCTTTTTACAGTCATCACCCACATAAATAGTTGGATGTCCTATAATGTACTTTCCATACTTGTTGACCCATGGATATAGACTGCAAACATCAAAGTATTTGATTTTTTCTCCTGGCAGGACTTGGTAATACATTTTAACGCAGTTTGTTCTTCCACCCATAAATGCATCACGTGGCTCCAGTGGTGAAACAATAGCCCTTGTGTAGGTCTTCATGAAATTATATAAGCTCTCATTACTTTCTTGGAGCTCTTTAAACTGGCACTCCCACATTTCATGTACAATGTAGCCTGCAGCTTTTAAAATAGCAGTTCTTCTGTTTGTAGCTTCAAGTCGATTACCCATCGTCTCATGCATTTCTTTATTGACAACAAAGTCTTGCTGTGGGTAGCACCGATTACATCCATGATAGTAACAACCATGTAGCTCATAAACGTGTTTTTTACCATCTGCAGACTCGTGGTAACCATCTGCTTTGTACTTTCCCAGTAACTTTACTTCGCGTCCATTGTTTGCATGTTGTATGTTAATGTTATGATGTTGGGACATCCAAGTTAGCCATGCAATTGCAATGTACGATTGTTTGTCAGCACATCTGTAGCCCAATGGAGGTAGGATGGCAATGGTATTATTTTTTAAAAAGTTTTGTTGAAAGGTCATCATGCATGATGAAGCAATTGTCACTGCCTGCCCCGAACGGATTTAATGTTATTTTCTTGTAAGAACTCCTCCCTGAATGATAAACATGCTGAACGAAGTATTGTTACATCGTCGACACAGTAGTCGCGAAGTTCTTTATCAAATGAAAACACAGACTTTTGAGCAATCTGCTCTCCATGCCATTCTAGAAATTCACTGCGATCCTTGCTGCTCATCTGATCGGCACCATAGTGAACAATGTCAGGCATATCTCCTATGTAACCATAGTTTTCTGGTCGGTTAAAAAAGTGTGGGAAGAAACCTTTCTTCAACTCTGTCTCTAGACCAAAAGTTTTTGGAAAATTTTTCAATGCCATGGGGATAAAGTTTAACGAGTCTTTAAATACAATATCGTTGCACGATATTGACAAAATTTTGGTGCCTGTTTGAATATGTTCTGGAGACCATCCAAGAGATTCTACCATATGACGGAGAACAAAATGGCCATCGTATGCTTTCATATTATGGGCTATTGCGACGACATCTTGAATGTTGGGACGATGTTGACGAATATGTGCCATAAAACCTTCCACAGGGTCATTCCCTTTAAACACTTTTTGTCTGCTATCTCCTCCTGGCGCACAGGCATTGCAAGGTGTTTCAAGAGGCAAAGAGATGCATTCGAGACAGCACTGTTGAGAAACTAGTAGGTTGGGTCTATGCTCCATCAGCCTCACATTTCCGTCAAGTGGTGTTGATTGTGTTGCCTCTATGTCGTAAAATATAAAAAGAGTGTTCCCATTAGCTTTGCGTTTCTTGGGCTCACATTTTTGCATGTAACAAAGATGATTAGGTGTTGTGTATTTTTTACAAATTGAGCAATACATCTCGTCGCAAGTGTGCCTTTCTCTATTTCGAAGATTGAAATATTTATGGCACGTACCGCAAATTTTCTGTACATCACATACACTTCTTCCCCGTGTGTAGTACGGTTTAAGGTGGTTTTCATAGCATTGTTGTCCGTTGAAAGTACGACGACAGTCATTACAGGAGACTGGAGCATTTTCACTATTGCATTCGGTCGTGCCCAAGCAACGAGAACATGCTTCAGGACATCTATGGCGATCTCGAACCATATATGGAACATGACATGGCCGACAATAATAGATACAATCAAATGCTCCAGTGATGGATTTGATAACATCAAAATGATTATCGTGAAGCAGTAAATCAATATGTTTTCGTGGATGATCTGGCGTACTGTCAGGACCTTCGAACACAACGTCAAGACCTTTTCGATCAGTAAATACAGTTATTTTATAGCCTGTAAAATAGTCTTGGAACTTTTGTACGTGCTCTATTCCTCCTCCATTTGACAAATCCACTTGTGCTTCAATGCAATATTGGCGTGCTTTATTTAATTGATGGATTCCAGTAGCTCGAATACTCCGCCATTCTTTGGGGGTCTTGGCTTCATGAATGCCTACGCCGACACCCTAGCTCTTCCAAGACAAAATAAGTCTCGCTATTTTCAAAGCCAATGATACTTGTTTTATTCTTCACAAACTCTTTGTGTGAACAAATTTACGTACACCATTTCTTCATTCCTGAGGCATATTAATGTGTGTCATGGTATATGAAGAGGACCATCGGAAAGAAAGTTTGCATTACTTTGCACGACTTTTTCTATTGCTTGAAGAATTACGTCCGCATTCATCTGGTTCACGAGTCTAAATGAAACCGACACGGGCATGTCAGGGGACGCCTCACTAAATATTGAAAGCTTACCTTTTCACGGATTGTAACCCATATTACTCGTGAGATGTTTTTACTATTTTGGGGAGCACTCCCCCCAACCATGTTTATAGGATTGGCTCCTGCAGGAACTGTGTCAGAACAATGGAGATACTCTTACGACTGTTTGGAACTGGGGTTTTAAATTTTTTCGTTACAATCCGGAACCCCGATGTGAAGTTGTTGTTATCCCATTTTGAGGCTGGTCTTGCAAAATAGCTGTTGTAGTCCCCTCCTCCATCTTGAATATCCCTGTAAAATTTTGTTTTTTTAATTTTTTTTCAATGCAATATTTTTTTCAATTTTTGTTTCCTAAAATTTTTAAAAAAAATATTTCAAGTTTACTTGATGAAACTACTCACTGTTGCAATGATTAAAATTACATTAATATTATATTATATTGCCGAATAACAAATTATTGAAATCGAAATGAATTTTTTTTTTTGAAAATTTTAAATTTTTTTTTTTATTATTTTTTTTTTTATTAATAATAGGTAGTTATTGTAAGTGGCATTAAATTTTTTAATAGAATTAAAAATAAACTTGGGACACAATATCAATTAATGCAATTAAACAAAAAAACTTTCTTGTTTTAAGTGCAATTAAATAAATCCTTTAAGCAAATTTAAATAAATTTAAAATATAATGAACAGATAACTTTCTTTTCAAAATACACTATCATTCGTGCAAATTTAATAAAATTTTAAAATAATAATTCAACTATAACAAATTAAAATGAAATTAAAAAATTATAAAAAATCAACGAAACTTTTCTTGTTTAAACTACAACATAACTCATAATTTTATATCTTTTTGAAAAATACACATTTATATTATACATTGTTTAAACTATGTTATTATTTTCCATTTGTCTGAGTGGCTGCAAACTTGGTCACGTGATGTTTAAGGAATAGCGCCATCGTTGACGTTCGGTTTCGTGCTGTGTTGGATTTCTCCTCCTGTGATTACTGCAAATAAATAAGAAATAAAAAATTCGTAAAAAAATCATTGAAAATATTTTACAGTCCAAGTTTATGATTTTAACAATTCGGGGGGAAAGGGGTAGTTAAAAATTCATAAATTAAAATTAAATTATTTTTTACCAATATATTGTGAAACTATAATAAATAATTTCGCAAACACTGCTTATTTTCAAAAAATATTTTGAAAAGCACACAAAAATAAAATTCTTGGGAAAATAATTTGTTTTAAATGTCCCTGCAAACGTATTTATGTTAATAACTCAAATTATCCCTTTACTTAAAACTGCTTTGCTATAAACTTTTCATTTTCCAGTTGTCTGTGTTGCGCTGCATATTGGCCAATTGTTGAAGCGAGCAACCATCATATTGGTGTTGATTGGGGTGTTGGCTTCAGGAGATCGCTGCAAAAACAAAAAATTGATAATTAACGAGTTTTCCCCCCCGCATTAAAGGAAACTACAATTTTGAAATTTTTGGAAAGTATAATAAATAAAAAATTATTAATAAATAATAATAATAAATGTAGGATTTAATTTAAAATTTAAAGTTCCGTTCAAATATTCAGTAGCGTTACAGGGTATCAGCAAATTTGGATTGATAAATTTGTTGCATAAAAGATTGATTATTTTTAAATTTTTAAAAAATTTGTGTATTATTTATTATTTTTTTTTTTTTTTTCTACCTTGCATGAATCTGTGATGCGGATCGTTCGGGTCTACATCGCGATTGATTGCGATTTCCTTTCGAAGTATCGTACATTTTGATATCACTTTCACATTGTTGTGTGCGTCGCTATTTCAAATCGCGTTTAAAAACCTGTTGCCGCATTGTCAGGATCACTCAGCCAACCAGGTCTTCCACGGTTTTCATCGTCATAATTAATAATATGTTTTTAATAAGATCACCTAAATATCGCGCACTTGTGATTTACTTGCCGGTGTTAATACGTAATAAATGGCCATAATCGTCCATTTTCGAAAATTAAGAGTAAATTAAATAATTAACCGTAAAAATACAAGTCCCATACTTATAAAATATAATCCCGGACACAACGCTTCAAAAAAAGCGTGAAAAATTTAATATTTACACAGTTACATTTGCAGGGGCTATGCAAGAAACCCTTTACACACACACCTTGAAATATCATCTAGCAACACGGTGTACTTACGAATAACTTACTTCAATGAAAAACAATGATCTGTACTTTGGTAATTTGTTGACAGTTTTTAAGTAAAATTTTATAAGACCCCCCCCCCTTGACTTTTGTAAGATTGATTTAGCCTCATTATCATTACTTTTCTAATAAGGATTCACTAATTCCATAATTCTAAGAAATGGGGGGGGTATGTTCTGTGATGGGCGTGTCGTAATTGAGTACCTAAACATGATATTTATGGTGGTTCACTTTCCAGTTTCTAGTTTTTTCTCATCATCACAAGAAGGCGTGGTGTTGTATTATCAAATTTGCGCATTACTAATTATTGGGGTTAGATAGCGCAACGGACACTTATCAAATATTTATCTTTGAAATTTCTAGACTATTGTATTTGATTTGTTTTGTAATAATTTAAATATATGGCTTGTAGTTTTAAAGAACTTAAATTTAAATTGAAATAACATCTTGAGAAGTTGTTGAATGGAAAATGTAAAATTATATTTAGTGTAAAGAATAAAATAAATGAATGTTTAATAATAAAAACCAAATTTTCAAGATTAATTTATAAAAATTGAATTATACTCTGACTTGATTACCAAACATGTAATTTTAAAATGCGATAGTTGGAATTGATTTGAAGTTACAATATTTTAATTACTTTGTTTTTCAGGTCAATGTGCTGCCTACTTAATTTATTTCCAGTTAGAGATAATGACATTACAAGTTGTCCGGATAGAAAAAATAATAATTTCGGAACAATGTTCTTACGGGATATGAAGAGAAAGGTGTACACACATCATGTTACTGGGCATACATACTTTTTGTCTTATCTCTATTTTGAAAATATCAACTATTAGTTTCTCATATATATATGAGAAATTAATGATGAACTAAAAAATGAAAGGACCAGACATTAATTCACGACTGCTTGCAGCCTTCAGGCATGACTTGGATTGACACACTAAATTAAGATTCCGACAGCTATCCAATATTATAAATTCTGATGTGTGTAGTTTGAATTGTAAATTATTTTCTGTTATTGTTTATAGGTCTAATACCATTACGGGTCTAGCTGGTAGCTTTGACCACGAAATATATTTGCGAATTGATTGAGTACTACTACTACTGGAGAATTATTTGTTGAGTAAGTGTACGTATTTTTTTATCACATGTTATCAGTTTTGGGTCGTTACGTAGTTGTATTGTATGTGCGATTCTTGTTGGGGTTGTTGTTTGTTGTTGTTTTTTGTTTTGTTTTGTCTTTTTGTTGTTGTTGTTGTTGTTGTTGTTGTTGTTGTTTGGTGGGGGTGGTGGTGTGGTGGTGGGTGTGTTGTTGGGTTTTTGGGGGTGTGGGGTTTTTGTTGTGGTGGGTGGTTGGGGTGGTGGTGGTGTTGTTGGTTGTTGTTGTCCTGTAGCTGCATTTTGAGTATATGGGTATGTATTTGCTTATAGTTATGAGTGTTATTACGTGTGATTTTTATTTATTATTATTATTTATTATTGAAATGAGATGATGATGCGTGCTGTGGTCTAGGGGGTGAGTGTATTTAATTGTACTAATACTCTGTTTTTATATTTGGTACGTGTGTTTTTGCTTTTCATTTTTTTACCCTTTTAATTGTTTTATATTTGCCTACATACTTGGACTGAGCTATACCTCATAATTTCTTGACCTCAATATATATTTGTCACAGAGAACCGTTAGGCCTACAGCAATTAATATACGAAATGAAATTCTTTTGAACATATGCATCATGTCTGATGTACTCTGGACGTGAACGTAAGCTTGCCGAAGAGGTGAGGTGGAGGGGGAAGAGGCAAGTGCTCAAAGAGAAAGTCATAATATACGTCAGTCATCTTCGTCACATCACCATGAGCAGTCGTGGTCTAATGGTTAGAGTGCGTGACTGTGGTTATGAAGGACCCGGGTTCGAATCCCAGCACTCCCAACTTTTTTACAATTGGAAATCACTTGGAAAAATTAAATTAAATATATATGAGTTCATTAAACTATAAATGTGCAGTCGAAGATGTCGGCTACGTTCCAAAAAATATGATTAAATAAATATGACGTCACACTGTTGGGTGGTGGTGGTGGTTGAGAGGGAGGGGGGGGGGGGGGGAGGGGGAGGGGTTAAAGGCCTCACACTGTTGGGTGGTGGTCAGCCGTCCAGAGTGTATCCAGGGCCTCAGGTTATTGCCACCGATGATTGAGGTCAAATCTATTTCTAGCCGTCCAGGGTGACTACCTAACTACTAACATCTTTAATAATGTTCCATGTTCATGATTTACTGTTGTAAGGTAAAGCCATACATTGTGTAAGGCTCTCCATAGTGATAACATATTGTTGTCAATCTCAATGAAAATGTATAATGTTAAAGTGCATTTTTACTGTAATTAGCATTGAGCAATCAAAAAGTTTTCTATATGATACAATTATTGGTTAAACGTGAGAAAATCATACTGGATGTAATCTTATATGTGGGTAATTCATGCAAGTAAAACATTTTGGTAATTCTTATATGTTGGTAATTATATGCATGTTAAATATTTTGGTTATTCTTATAAGTGGGTAATTCATTCATGTAAAACATTTTGGTAATTAAAGAAACTAGTTTTTTTGCAATCAAGTCGATTATTTTCTATCACACATAGGCCGACCGATAATTGCATGCACAATTTACAAATTAGAATGTGATAATATAAGGTGTTATGAGGTAGAAGTGGAAGAGAAATTATGAATATTACAGGATATGAATAATTGACAAGCCGTTTAAAACCTCGCCAACCATAGAATGAAAACATAACGATCAGTTGATCACGATTACGTCATTATAACGGTAAATAAATGCAACGATACTAATTATTGTTACGTCAAATTGAGACTAATGTCTGAAGCGCGACCGGCTTATTTTTCATTAGTTCGGCGTCAAACCCGGCGAACCATAAAGAATGTGTGCATCGATGTGGTTCGAATGAGCGATTAAAAAGCGCCGTTAATAACGACCGTGATGTTTCACTTAACGCAACAAACGTCTTTAGGCGTGATTCTTATCCGCGTCGCGTCTCCACACATTGGAATCCGTAAAACTTATCGGGCTGGGAATCTCGAGAAAGAACAAGGTTTTCACTCATGATCGATGGTTGCGTCTGTATGGAGATTGCAAGGGCGTGTCGGTGTCTTTGCAGACATACCGCACTCTTGTAGGGGGTATTATTATACATGTGTGTGTCTGTGTGTGTGTGTGTGTGCATTGCCTTATTGCACTAGGTGTATTCCCAGTCGATGAAGGCGTAAGATTTATACAGTCAGTCGTAAATCCTGAATACATAGGACTGGAGGTTATAAATAAAAGGAAGGGCAATAATAAAACTATATACACTTCAGTTCGAAGAAGAGATAAATGAAATTAATTTGTGTTTTGATTGGCACACGTAAGCAGAATCTCTAGGGCGGCATTCTGGCAATGGCAATGCAATTATATACATTTACTATTAATAAAACATGTTTATGATATTGCGTGCATGTTTAACAACGGAAATCTGGAATGAAAATTAAATACACAAATTCTTAACCGGAAGGTTTTTGGTTAAGTAATTACAGTTTTCGTGAGAATAATAATATGTTCATAACTCGTTCCTTAGCTCATGTCACACTTTAAAGTTGTGTTATCTGGGAGTTTTAATCGTTTAGTATAATTTCTTGGAATACAGGATCATTGACTGATAAAGAGCAAAGTATTTGAAAATGGAACTTTTGAAAATACCTCTCGGTTTTGATCGTTGTTTTAAGTAATTTTATATACAAATTAAAAGGGCTGGTTTTTCTTTCTTAAATTACACCATTACAACGAGCAAAGACAATTTTTAAATATTAAATAGATTAACAAGAACCCATCTTGGGCACAGCAGTTCCCCGCTCACTTCTCACCTCGGCCCATGGTTTGAATGCCCAGCTGACGAGATGGTGCAGATAACGCCGGAGATGGATTCAACATGGTCTCTGTGATGAATCTCTGCCCGGAGTGAAGCTAATTATTATTACTAGCCAGGTGTGATGGGATGAGATCACAAAGACGAGATGTGTAATTTGGGGGGGATTCTTTCAATTGATGAACTTTCACAGTAAATCTCTGTCGGTGGTGACTAAACGCTCGTTTTTATCTTGACCTGTTATGATGCTAACTACCAACTTGATGAAGGTAATCATTTCCATCTAAACACGAATTATCCATCTACTTCATCTTTCATTCATCTTTCTTACAGTTTTAAAAAACTAAATTATATATAAATTATAAACAGGAAGCCAACTTTATATCAAATTAATTGTACACGATATTTCCTTACTGGATAAAGCGAATGTGTAATATTCTCCTCAGTTGTAAATCATTCAAAATATAAATCATTTCTTTCAATCTAAAACACGTCGATTTTGATTAGGTTTGAAAGTTCATCCCGCCCTTGTGAAGTTGTGTTCTTTTTATTGCAATCTCGTTCACTTAGAGTTAGCATTAATTCAAATCTCTCTTTGACACTGACAGACCAATCACAAGCCTGCTGCTGGATCCTGGCTAGATTCAGGCCTGAAACATCAACCAGGTCCAGTGTAATGTGAAGCCGTTCCCTTCGCTATACTCAACGGTTGAGCAATTACTAAATCGATTTCTAAGAAGGGTGAAGATATTCACAATCATTTATCACCTTCTTTCTTATGATGACAGCCTTCAGTCACTGTTTAATAGAGTTCCTGCTCCTTTCATCACCACATTGTTGATGCTTTTCTCAAGTTTAATCACAATTTAATTACAACTACACCAAACAAAAACCCTGGAAAATAATTATAATTTTCAAGTTGTCTCTTTCACTAAGCTAGGTTATTAATATTTCCTGTGCACAACGTAGGGGTTCAAATGCTGGTTCTGGCATGGAATCGTTAACCTGAATTATTAATAGTAGTAAGTAACTAATAATCTAACGCAAATAAAAGTATGCTTTTGGATCCATTAACGAGACAATCTTAAGTGTACGAATTGTATTCTTACATTGGAATTCTAATGAATGATTTTGATTTTCACTCGTACACAGTATCTTTATCGGCGCAATAAAACTCAATACGAATATTTAAAATCTTGCGTCATACATAACACTACTTTATTGCATCATCACACATGCATCAGTGGCGTATCCAAGAATTTATAAAGGGGGGGTTCATCCAATTATTTCTTAGATGTACCGAAGACGTAAGTGGGGGTCCGGGGGCTTGCCCTCCGGAAAAATTCTTCTTCAAGATCATTTTAGTGAAAATCTGTGCGTTTTAAAGCATCACAATGACTAACTTTTTATATACTAAAATCCTAAGCATCACCAACTTTTTATTTATAAAATCCTGTTTTTAATCTCAAAGTTTTCTCTTTCAAGGTCATTTTGGTGAAAATCTGTGCGTTTTAAAGAATCACAATAACCAACTTTGTATCTACTAAAATCGTATTTTGGTCAGATGGTAATTTGTAGTATTGAAACGTTAAAGTACATTTTCACACTTTTTGCAAAAGGGATGTTTGTCCCCCCTCCCTCCCTTGAATATGCCACTGGTCACTAGCATTATTTCATTTCCCAACAACATCAAAAGAATAGCACCCTCCAACGAATACTCTCACCGCACACACCCCACGACTAAACCCTACGAGTCACTTATGAAATAAAGCTCAGACTCAGCGGGCATTATCTGAAACAAATTACATATTATCACTGCTCACTATTGACGGAACAGATTACGAATCAACCTACTTCATTTAAATTTGAATATTTCATAACAAACTAATGTGGGTGTGTTTATTTGCTTTGGCCTTAGGGCCGTATGCTCCTGTATAACTATAAAACATCCAGCCTCTCGAGTCACTGAACACACAACAAACAAACTGCCTAGATTCCTATGTAGTCGCACGTTTCTGCATTCTACCATGAAACCGAGCATTTGTGAGTATAATGAGGACGTAAGAAACCTGATTACGCCAAGTGTCTTATTTGCTGAAGAAAAGTAAAGCCACTCAACGGACCGGCGTAAGAACTGACGTCTCGTCATAGATTGAAAAGGATATGATTACGTAAGAGTAATAACTTTCATTATTTAGAAAAACATATAATAGTGAAACTCTTCTATGGATATAACGAGACTATAAAATTAAATTATCGTTATTGTGGAGAAAGAAGTTTATCTCAACCATATGTTGGACAATATATGTTATTACTGCAATGTTAGATTTCATGAAGCCTCCTTCTAAGCATGTGTATTCATGCAAGCTCGCATGGCGGAAAAATGAGATATTAAATTGTGTGTGGTGTAATGCAAAGAGAAATATTGCAGAGTAGTGCCCGTTGTCTGTGCAGCTGATCCTGTATTCATATCAGGGTCTAGCTGTACTGTGCATGGATTGTCCTGTCAGTTATCTAGGCTTTCTTTTCAATATTTCCGTGCATTCTTTGCAGTAAATTATGTAGTTTGGTTGACATGTGCATATAGAACAGTTGAACCACATTTGATCAAGGTAAGGTAGTCGTTTGCAAGTCGATATACTATGCTGTATACTATGATGTCTTTCAAAATGATATTTTAAAAATAAATATTGCAGCTGTCTCAATAAAGTAAAAGCCGCACGCCGTTTTAGTGAATATCAGCGGAAAAAGAAAATAGCGGTAATCATATTGGACGAAGTTTTGCTCTCAAATCGTTGTCATTACTTTTTTTTCCTATGTTTAGCCCATCTTCTAGAAAATATTGCCCAATTCTTTTCCACTTGGGTCACACAAACTTATTTGTTTGTTTTCAACATGGCAAGTGTATGAGACATAAACTTTAGACGGTGAATCGTGTGCAAGTTAAACAATGTGGCTGTAAAAGTGTGAATCGTGAGCGAGTGTTGTGAAAACGAGGAAAGTCGGCTATGGCCTCTTGTAACCTTGTTTATTCTGATGTGCTAATCTTACTCATAGTAAACGGCTGCTAATGACATTCCTGCAGATTGTAGTTGACAAACTAGTTTACTTACCATAGTGATAATTTATTTTGGCAAAGCCAAATTTCAAATTACTTTAACATTTATTTTAAAAATATGTAATCAGCCATACTAAGTTTGCTTCAAACTAAAAGAAAATTTAATACACATTTTCGATTTAAAAATATCATCTCTTGACGTGATTCAGTCAATATATAAGTAAATCCATGTGTTTTTACCATACAATAATAAAACTAAACATAGTCTAAACTAAAACATGGTCTAACTAATTATTATTAGTCCACTTACAGTTTGGTGTCGTGATTAAATGCGTGTATCGGTGACTCTTCTTTGAACGTTCATTTCCGCCCTTCTAGTCCTTCACTCTAAACAAGAAGACACTCATGATTAAAAACCTTATCAAAGAAAATTAACATTTTTTACTTCCACTTTTAATAACTTAATTAACAAGTGTTTGAGGGTAATAAAGAAGTGCTAATTATTTTGTAGCGGGGTAGTATAGGTTTTATTGCCTCTTATATCTCACGCTAAGAGCCGCGCCCTCTATGGCTTCCTCTCATACTGACGTCACGCACGAGGTCGTGTTTATCTAATTGTTGTCGCGACGATTACAACTCATTATTTTAATCACATGTAGATGTAATAACACGTCGAGCTGGAATGGTTTCAACACTTCGATTACACAAAAACACGCGTCACACCGTTCAGATTTCCGGTTTATTTAACTAAACACGAGTGTGACGTGACGGAGATTGGCCGGATAGTTTTTAAGTTCTAGAACGTGAATGGACGGACTCAGATGCTCCCCTTTTTGTCACTTTTCTTTTGAATGTAGTAATTGATTGTTTTTGTGGATGAACAGAGTACCTACACTACATCAATGTATAAGAAAATGTGATGCTTTCTTTTGCTTCCTATACAGAACGTCGAGTTCCTTTTAAAACATCCAGGAACTTGAAACTTTACCTAATAATGACGTAATCGCTATAAAGATTAAAATACAAACCCTATTATATCTCTTCTTCAACACTTAATTGTTTGAAATATAATAACTTTTTAGTTAATATTGAAATAAGCTTGTGGATTGGGACTTCCACGAATTGTTATAGATAGAACATTGGTTCTGGACTTGGTTCCTGATATTTTTTAGGAACTGGCCCACGACTTATTTTTTGATAACTTGACAGTTATCTGGAGCTTATGAAAGCTTGTATAGACCGACCGTTCATCGTCCTCTGGGTCAAGACAAGATGTTCGCTATATAGCTATGTCTAGGTTCGCATCTTGTGGCGCCTACCTAGTTGTGTTGCATGCGTGAAGGTATTATTATAGAAGTAATGCAAAATACAAATTATTCCGTGTCAAGTTAACTTTGCTTCTTATAGCCCGCATGATTCTAAGTACACCCCTCTCTCTCTCTCTCTTACACATGATGACATAATATCTTCCCAGAGAATTGAAATTACTGTAATCTAATTATGCGTGACATCTGCAGGTCTTCTTCGGCAGCCTGAGGTGACCGTTGCCCGCAAGTATGCCCTAGAGGATCAGAATTCCTGATCATTACGACGTATTCACCCATTTCTTCCTCTTAGAAAATTAATTGAGTTACATTCATCAATACCACGCTCCTCGATTAAATGCAATTGTATATTATTAGAAATGGTGTTAGAACATAATTTCAATTTAAATTATTAAAACTCACGCGAACAATTGAAAATTGAAAAAAAGAGCAGTCAATTTTATAACAAGTTGCAGATTTTGACCATCAATAAGACTGTCGTTGTTGGAGTTCTTGTTGTGTTTCGCGATTATGAGGACAAAGTAACCGCCATGATGTGTGCTCGCCTAAGATGATATCTAGTTGAAGTTAGTTTACGTTCCTCCATATTTCTTCTCTGCTAGATGAATTAGATCCGTGGCATGACGAAGTAGTTTGATCCAGGCTTGTTTGGCTCGTCCATTAACACAGCGGGAGCAGAGACTTCAACTGTTCACTGCCTGCTAGTTACGAACATTCATCAAAGCGTGGCATAGCCGCGTTTATCGTACTCACTTATATTATTCATTTGAACTATTTATTCAAGGTTACAATTTCAAGGTTCAAATTTGGTATCTAAATGTACATATTATACATAATCTTAAAATCATCTTAAAATCATCATTAAAATCATCTTAAAAGAAAAACATGTTTATTTGACATTTGAAAATCAGTTCTTCAGTTCTTCGGTAGGCAATGAATAAAATTGCATGTTTATATTTACTCCCTTTCCATGTTTTCAAACTAATGAGATCCATTTTGGTTTTGCTACTAACGATTGACTTGTTTAAAGTTTAAACTCGGAAAAATGTTGACTCTCTCAACCTTGTGTTAGAACTTAGGAGTAACTGGTCGACGCCGTCTCGTGAAGTGAGTTTAGTGAAGACAGATAACAGATGTTATCTGTGGCGAAGACTTGCATGCACGCAGAAAGAAGACTCCTGATATTCCTGTTTTCTGACCTGCAACAATGGGTATTCGACCCCGCCTCACTCAAACCTAATTACAATATTAAATACTCAATAAAACAGCTTTCGCGATATAATTATAAATATCTGCAGACTATAGGTAGCTGCCAGCGTCATAAAGAATAAAATCGCCACATGTTCTACCACTAAATTAATCAAAATGTAGTTTCAAACAATTTCTCGTTCGCGTTTTAAATTAATCATCTGAATAATCCCATCGAAGGTGAAAAGGATTTGGTAGATTCGTTATTAGCAGTTAAGTATAGGGTATCAACCAGCGGGCGTGTCCGAACATTCGATGCACGCAGCCACAGCTCGTAATTTTCCGAATTTCGACGTAATTCTGCAGCCGCGGCTAGCTAATGATACGGGACAAGGCGGCACATGGGTCAATCAAAGAAACCCGCGGGTTTTTATCGAGGAAGCTGATTCTGATTCGTACATGTTAGCTAGGGTCATACGTGGTGAAAAAGTGTATTGTGTTTTATTAGGTGGCCGACAACTCAATCCGAACTCATCACGTTCTTGAGCTTGGGGATCGGAGGTTTATAATCAGGGTTCTCTTTGTTTTTAATCATCATCACTAATAACAGCGCTCGGTGAAGAATCTCTAGGTGCAACGCAACTCGCACTCAGTGAGAAGGCCTGCACCTGTTGATTCATCTGTGGGAACCGCGATTGAGTTCGCCTGTTGATTACACTCGGAGAAACAAAACTTAACTCTTCATTCTGTATCCGGCATCGGTTGTTCCTGTCAAGCACAATTCAATTCAATTCAATTTATTAGCAGTTCGTTATTAATATCACACATATGTAGAGTGTATCTACGAGTATTGAATCAAAGTCAGAAGTAAAATTAAGTCAGAAGTGATAATAAAGATAATAAAACATTCATACATCGAAACAAAACAAAGTTGTATCGTTATTAGGCCTATACAGTGGGACAATAGTAGGCCTACAATCATAATGTATTAAAAGGAGAAGTTTAAAAAAACAAAACAATAACAGACAACAATGAATAAATATAGCAATAACAATACACAAGCCAATTAGAATTCTAAGCAGTGCTCACATAGGCCGTTGGCGGTGGGTGATTGATGGGACAATGAAAGTGCGACGAATTAACAACAGCACACAAAACAATGTACTCTCAAGTTTTCATGAAGCTTATCTCTGATTACTAACTAGATAACTAATCGATAGGACAGTATTTCTTGACGGTCTGGACATAGGACATCCACAAACTTGAAGTTCCAAAAGTCTTGCTACTTCAGTTCCTTGGATCTATACACCATAATAGTATTGGGAACATTGATGGGCTGTTTGTCACCACTAAAATGCAAACATTTAGTATTATAATAAATTGAAGGAAAGTCAAAGTCACAAAATCACATTTCTTCGGCTAATAGTAATCAAGTTGATAAGGTTATTATCAATATTTACTGTTTTGTGTATAGTTATCTATTTTTATCATCTTTACAAGACTTAGAAACGTACCTAGTAGACCTAAATATTTTGTATTCCTGGAAAAGATACACTGCTTTTCAAAAGAATACAATATAAATATTTTTTTACTTCATCCTCATATATCACCACTCACCATCTCGAATAGCCTTGGCCCTTAGTGCATTAATATGAGACGTTAAGCAATATCAAATCAAATCATGTCTAATGATTTAAATCCCATAAAAAAAACAGTGCTGGTGCATTCAGTACCTCAAGATAGCTCAATAAACATATATAATATATTTTAAAGTACAGTATTTTAAGTATCTTGAGCTGCTCATCGATCACTTTGTGTTCCCACATGAGTTCGAGCGTCCCTAATCAAACACGAGCACTCGCATTCATCTCACAGTATTGTTCGGTGAAGACTTGATATTATAGGCACGGTAGCGCTAGAAAAGTATAGGCCTCCTCTCTGCAGCAAGGAGGTATGAATAATGTAAGGAGGCAGCATGGTGTCATCAAAACCGGAGCCATGCACTTTGAACGGCGAGAGCCTCGAACCCAAAGCAATGTTGTCGGTATTGTTTAAGTTCACTTTTAAGCTATGAACATTCCAAAACAGACAAAACGGCGCAGATAAACAAAAATTACATTTCACCAATTCATTATTTATTCTCATGCTAATACAAGAGTTATTATCAATGTATTAAATATAATACCAGCTGTTTCAGTGCCGCCATTTTAATCACCAAAACCATGGCGCCGCCGATGGTGGTTGCCATATTGGTAGGCATTTTTCGAGAAGCAGCAAATGCTGCGAATACTTGATATATCGATCGGTTGAAGTGAATTTGTAGCCGCCATATTGGGCAGCATGTTTCGAGAAGCAGCAAATACTGCGAAAAAGTCGATCATATCCTTTAAAATCATTTTGAAAACGGCCACGAATTCATTTGTACAGCCACAGATAGCGCATGCTATCTCCTTATGTTATTCATTCCTCTTCTCTCTGCAGATGACGTCAAGCAGCCCTGCTGGGTTCAATACGACTCTGCGTGGGAGAATCAACAAGACAATGTGGTTTTGACTTGGTAAATTAATTGCCGACACTCTACACGTATGGACATGAGTGGCGGATTTACATCCAACAGATACCTTACACAGTGCATGGTAATACAGATTCATTGTCGAATAAAACACACCTTTATGGACTTCTATGATCTGTTTAACATAAGGCTAACGAACTATGGCTCCCATTCGTGTTCGCAATCTACTAATTACAGTGTAAGCATTCGCTCGTTCGTTCAATGAACGTAACTATTCGCCAACATAGGTTACAGAAGAGCACCAATCATGCAAACAGTGTTGTGATCCTCTTGCTAAAGAAAAGTAAAAACAAATACTTGCAAGACAGTAGCCCGAAGGGTATTGGTGAATGTTTTGTGCAAGTTTAATGTGACGAGAGAAGTTGAGTCGAATCCAAGAATATAATGGGTGAGAAAATTAAATAATAATCAAGCAGAATTACACAAAACACTCACTGATTTGAATGCATCAATGGTTAATTTTAAATGTTTTTGTTTTATGTCAATAAGGCCTACCTATAAAGTTCCCCTAACGCAAACATAAACATTATTGCACTTAAATTTCATGATCTGTATAGTAGTTCCATTTGAAGAAAAGACAAAACCAGCAAAAACATAATGAACAAAAGTGACTGCAACAGGTTGCGTCATTGAAAATATCCAGCTGGCTAGACATTATATTTATTTAAACCATTTACTTTACTAATACTACAATTGCGCAAATAGAAGACAACATCAGTATCTCTAGATGATTAATATCATTTCCCTTGTCAACTATTTACTTCACACTCCATCAATAATCAAGACAGAATAATAATGACATTATCTTCCCATGCATTTGTTAGTGCAATGCAATGCAATATTATTATAATAATAGATCATAAATGCAAACTTCGATTACATTAGAATCTTGCCTGATACTTCTCGCTTTTCAAAGCAAAGCCCCCGAGATCCGTTAGCATGACTAGGGACATTATGCGCGCGGCTGTGTAATCAACGGCTACTTCGAACTAAATGTATTAATGCTCGGGAGAGAGAAAAAGCTTCTTATAAACCACTTCCGTGATTGAGGTTAAAACCCGAAGAAATTACTGGTTTGAAATATCGTCTCGTTGCTCGCAACATATTTATAACAATATAATTAGCCTAACTAAATCCTTGTGAAACAACTACAAACTACAAACTATAATTATCTGGCGAGTTCGTTCCACCGGCATGTGACTGATGCAGTTTGTACCACGCACAGGGAATTAACTGCCAACCTACCGGAATGAATGCATAAATGTGTGTTGATTTTGTATCCACTTAGTTACAAAAAGGGATTACTTTCAGTAGTGACTTAATAAAGAAAGAACCCACAGATTTATTATGTACCTCGTTATTATGTCTTCAAAATAAATAAGCAACTACCTGGTTATGGGGATCAATCCAGAAATTAAAAAACCCCGGTCTCCCGATTGCCGGTCGGTGCTTTACCCCTTACCTACTGAGACGGTAAAGCACCCGATTGGCAATTGGGAGACCGGGGTTTGATACCCTGCTGAGATGATTTTGTTTATTTCTGAATTAATTTCAATATAATCAATTTCATCTACGGGAGTGCTTCCCGATCAATGAAATTGAGAATCAACTACCTGATGTTATAAAGATTCAAATTGCAGCTCCTAGGAATCGAACCCTGCGCCTTCTGCGTATGATTCAGGGATTTGTTCAAGTTTTACCAACGTTTCACACAATTGCGTCACTCATATTAGTAAACTCCGTGTTTCGGTTGTATATAAAGTGATGGAATCGTATAAACCCTACGAGGAGGTTGTGTTGGACCTACCACCTCCCACTTGTTATCCTCACTGAGGGAACTAATTACATTGAGATTCTTACATTCATTATGCATTTCCTAACCATCAATCACTAGTCATGCACAGCAATAACACATAAATGTGTGTGTATATTAATCGATGTACAAAACTGATTTGCTATTGAGAACATAATTGTATCATTTATTATGTGCTACCATAATACCTCTAAAGTTAAAACAGCCTTGCATGATCCAAATTTGAGCTCCAGCTCCATACGTTTTTATTAGATGCAGCAATAAACTTGCTGTATCAATGAAAATATATTATATTACCATCTGTATATTAACGCCACGAATATATGAATGAGCTACTTTGTTGCCAAGACTCCACGTTGAAATTGCATTCAATACATCTAACTAAAATATGCATGAAAAAGCACTCATTGCATATAAGATCACTGCATCATTTACTTTGTAAGAAAACAACAATAATTTTAAATAACGGTTGAACAAATTTAAGACATGGCGCTGTTGATTCAGGTTTGAACGCTACGCAAACCTTGAATGATAACAAGCTCTTGTTTGTGAAGAGTGACAGTGAGTGACAGAGACTTGGGAAGCGTTACACATGAAATCAGAGGAGTCAGCTGAGTGAGAAGGAAGCTGGCTCGGAGATCAAAGATGTGACCCCAGTCCTCAGGGTAGCGGGCGGTGACTTCTGATCAAAGCTCTTGTTTCTGGAGAGTGACAGTGAGTGACAGAGACTTGGAAGCGTTACACATGAGATCAGAGGAAACAGCTGAGTGAGAAGGAAGCTGGCTCGGAGATCAAAGATGTGACCCCAGTCCTCAGTGGTTAGCGGGCGGTGAGAAGGAACTGGCTCGGAGATCAAAGATGTGACCCCAGTCCTCAGTGGTTAGCGGGCGGTGACTTCTGATCAAAGCTCTTGTTTGTGGAGAGTGACAGTGAGTGACAGAGACTTGGGAAGCGTTACACATGAGATCAGAGGAATCAGCTGAGTGAGAAGGAAGCTGGCTCGGAGATCAAAGATGTGACCCCAGTCCTCAGTGGTTAGCGGGCGGTGAGAAGGAAGCTGGCTCGGAGATCAAAGATGTGACCCCAGTCCTCAGTGGTTAGCGGGCGGTGACTTCTGATCAAAGCTCTTGTTTCTGGAGAGTGACAGTGAGTGACAGAGACTTGGGAAGCGAGATCAGAGGAATCAGCTGAGTGAGAAGGAAGCTGGCTCGGAGATCAAAGATGTGACCCCAGTCCTCAGTGGTAGCGGGCGGTGAGAAGGAAACTGGCTTGGAGATCAAAGATGTGACCCCAGTCCTCAGTGGTTAGCGGGCGGTGACTTCTGATCAAAGCTCTTGGTTGTGGAGAGTGACAGTGAGTGACAGAGACTTGGGAAGCGTTACACATGAGATCAGAGGAATCAGCTGAGTGAGAAGGAAGCTGGCTCGGAGATCAAAGATGTGACCCCAGTCCTCAGTGGTTAGCGGGCGGTGAGAAGGAAGCTGGCTCGGAGATCAAAGATGTGACCCCAGTCCTCAGTGGTTAGCGGGCGGTGACTTCTGATCAAAGCTCTTGTTCTGGAGAGTGACAGAGAGTGACAGAGACTTGGAAGTGTTACACATAGATCAGAGGAATCAGCTGAGTGAGAAGGAAACTGGCTCGGAGATCAAAGATGTGACCCCAGTCCTCAGTGGTTAGCGGGCGGTGACTTCTGATCAACCATTACCGTGGAGATTACAAGGACTTTACGGTGGCGATAATCGTACAATGCAACGGCTTGTTGAGTTATATTATATATTGATGTACATTTTCTAGATACATACGTTGATATATTCGTTCCTAGCTTATTCAACCAGAACGAACATCTGATTTCAAAGGACGAACATTATAATTTTATTGCTGTTTGTTATTTGTCCTCGACAATAATTACATCCATTAATTTATTACGTGAGTGGATGATCTTTGAGAAAGAAGCTGGTATGCAGAAAAGCGAGACCTTAAAAGATAATACAATCCGCGTCCATTTAGAAAATATTATGTTTATCGGGACCATTAGCAGGTGAACCAGGAATCGAGTCTGGAACGCCGTAATCTATGCTTTCCAAACCTGCCACTACGACGGCTAGCTTCGAAGTCTGTGTCGTGGTGCGGTCATGCACTTACAGTGTATTTGAGAGGAGCCTCGCCTCACGATACCGGTGCAGTCTGTTCACTGATCGCTTCATACCTCTCATATTGACGATCTCGACGTCGAACGCAGTCCAAGTAGGTATAAACGCATCGTCCTTCTGATTGGTTCGTTGGACTGCGTTCGACGATTCCTATTTTTATTTTTTACTATTTTACTCCGGGGGGACCTCTTAACCCCTAACCCGCAACACTTTTCCCGCGCTAGCCCGAACCAATCACCAGGCAGCAAGAGTTGTTTAACAATGTCTGTTCGTTTGTCTGTTCGTTTGTTTGTTTGCTTGTTTGTTTGTTTGTTTGTTAAGGTCCCTCCCTGGAAATTAACTCCTCCAGGAATTGTAAAGGAATACTCTTTTACCTCTAACTTACCCTCAACCCCGCTTAACCCAGGAATATCTCCTCCTCCTGCGGGGTCGAAAAATGATGTATTTAGATTTCGATCTATAGTAAGTAATAGCTTCAGCAAGTACTGGGAGTGAGAGAAGTAAGAGTAGGGCTGTGATAGGAGTCCGCTACCAAGTTGCTCACCCAGCACAAGCTGAGGTGTATTCATTCACAACAATAGTCAGGCTCCGTGGGTTGTTACGATGCACGTGTCAGCAGACGTTCAATTCACAGTTGAAACTTACGCAGGTGGCGAGGTGATTATACGACCCGAGTGGGCAAGTGTGAAGGTCACGCAGTACATAAAATAGTAATGGATGTACGGAGTCATGCAGGCATAGAGCTTGGACAGTGAAGACGTTATTGGGAACCATGCCATTAATTTTCCCGGGTAAAATGGTTTTAATTTAGTTTTAATAATCATTAATTTATTGTATTTTTTATTTTTCTATTCTAATGTAGGGTATGCAATTTGTTATTCATGCCAGTTGAAGTTGATGTTAATAAATATTGTATGATACAATTCAGTTATGAAAATAATGAATACACATTTTGTTAGCATTCTGTATAAAATTTTCAAACAAACTTGAATTTAAAGATTTACCATTGAAATTAAATCCTCAATTTAAATATATTATTATTAATTATAAGAGTATAGGCCTACTCGCGCATTCATTACATTTCCTGATGATTCCCTATAAACCGTAGAAAACAAGACTTGTTTATGAATCTCATAAAACGTCTTCTTCCTCCTGTGAATGTTTGCGTTTAGACGATGTTTAACAGCTGTACAAAGAAATGTTAATTGCGCAAAGTCTATTACTCTGGATCGTTAAAACGCCGAATCGTAAATTCTTCTGACCTCTAACACACATTAAACTCCTTTATTTTGCAACATTCAGGAGCCGTCCCGGCTGCATCGCTCGAAGAGAACAGAACACGTCACGCATTCACTGTTAATTTAGTTCTGTCGGTACTTTGCCCGGGATTTAAAAGCGTTTTAGGCGTTTCAGACATGTTTTCTGGTCGTTACACGGTATTTTGCAAGGGAACATCTTCACATAGGTAAATGCAGCACCATGCAGATAACTTACGCATTCTCTAAATTGTCCCGGCTATTTTAGAATTTAACACTTTTTCGATATGAATTCTTATGACATTTTCGTATCACATACTTGTATTCATGCAGATTGTGTAGTATAAGAATCGTTCACAATTGCACATTTTTCGTGTGATCGAGGAAGGTAAATTAGAGGCCATTTCAGCACCACACAACATGATTTCAGCAATGTTGTGTTGGTTAATTTCTTAGTAAAACTAAGAAACAATTTAAGGTTGTATTGTTTGTTTTGGGAAATAACTTGCGGTTCACTAAAGTTAATTTCTGTTGTTGTGTGTTCTCTTCTTGTACTTGAGCTCATGTGGAAAGATCTTCCTTGCAAACATCTGGGCCTACTCTAGGTTTCAGAGGTGAGCACATATGAGGAGCGAATTGTTAATGCATCAGGTATGTTTATGGCAAGGAATTCTTGGAGTTTATGTCTGTCAATTAATCGTAATATTTAAGTGTGTGCAAACTGTAAATATGCTCTTAGGATTTCTTTCTCTCTTTAATTACACTATAATAGAAGAAACTTGTAGTATCAGTTACGGTGATCTTGTAGTTAAGATGCGCATCCCGAAAGTCTTGATTTCAATTCCCTGCGGATTGCGTTTCAGGACTGAATTTCAGTGTTTGGCTGAATATTTATCTTGTAAATTGTGCAAAAACAAACAATGAACCTGCGTCAAAAGGGCATGTCTGTTTGCTTACGCGCAACATGATGTGTGGAATCGAATAAAATTTATTTTCAATTGTAAACAAAGTGAATGGTAAGGAAGGTTCTACCCGTATAGGCCGATCAGCACACGTACACTAGAGCAAGGTAAGCTTAGCAGGGTGTCTTGTCGCTCAAGCCGTTCGAATCAATTGCAAGATTACCATTTCGAAACGTGTACGTCTACCGTCTGAGGCTATAAAAGGTCACCTTGATGCTGCCCCCCACTGTGCACTGGCCGCTCCAAGTGCGAGACATCCATCACACTGGCCGTGATCGACTCGTGCACCAGACATACACCGGGCCGTGAGATAATGGACGGCTCCCTGGGAGCACGTGTGCATGGCGGGAATACAGATAAGATGGGCGCCGACGCGAGAGGCTAGGCAGCCATCTTGATTTGGACCCCTCGTCTTCTTAAGATTCCTATTTATGTTGTACGGACTCTAGTTCTGGCTGGATGCACAGTTGAACCTTAGCCTTCCAGAGAGTGTGGTCAGGAGATCAGATACGATGCACAAGAGAAACTCGGAGCGGTAGCCATTTTTGTTTTGGGGCTCCAAGTTGATTTAGATCTGTGCGGTGTTGTATGGTATGTCATTCGCAAAGGTGCACGCAGTTCCATGCTGGTGCATTTGTTCTACACCTCCAGAGCTTCCTTATCTGCACCTTGTTATCTCTCTGTAATGTGTAATATGCACGATAAAATGATTATCACCACTCATCGTGTTCCTGCGGATTGTACGCTGGTCGTAGTAAAAGGAAATATGTGGATAAATTTATTGACATCACGCAGTGGTTTTACATTTTATGGCGCATAGAATATAATGAAAAATGCTGCACTATGTAAACTCATTCATAATATATCATGTAAATACAACATTAATGGTCAAACATACTCTCCACCTTGAAATTTTCTAGGCTCATCAAAAAGCAAACTACTGTGGTGATGCCACACAATCAGCGGCCATGCCTGATGGGTTTATAAATTCGCTTAACCTGACGATGCCTATATTTGGGCATGTACTTATATTTACAGGATAATAAAACTTTACTGAAGAAGCTTGTTGTCCGACCTTTGATTTATGCCTACAAATGTATACTACAATGTACTTGCAATGGAATGCTGGTATTAGGTTTGTGTTTGAGGCTCTTGGATGTCACTACTGATAGTATCACCCAGTAAAGTGTCTTCTAACTCTAATCACCCCCGTGTCTTCTCTTGTGTTGCAGATTTGGGTGACGTCACAGTGGCCCCAGTCAATCAGGACCAATGATTGATCACACTCATCTGTAAGTCTCGATTACCAATACAGATTCTCCATGGTTTACCTTATTGTTTAGTATACCACACTCGTGAAGGACAATTAGTCACTAGATTAAATTTAATGTTATAGCCAGACATTATAGGCAACTCGAAACCGGATCTTCGATATTATTAAACAAGGCGAATAAAAAATACGTTTTTGAATCTAAGTCCTCAACTATGGTAAACACGCTTGACTATCCTTATAAATTAAAATCACTGGTCTTATATAATGTATTTATTTATTTATTTATTGTTTATCCTTGTTGTTACATTCAATAACAAGAAACAAATAGAAGTGTTAAAAATTTCAATCGAAGCTGGCTCCGGTAATTGGAGCTTTAAAATTATGAATATGGTTCGCATTAACTATAAACTAAACTTTACATATACATTTTTGAGCGAGCGTAGCGAGCGTCTCCACTTGACTCTTATGGCTCGAATGTCTGTTTTTTTTTTTTTCTGTTACTGCTTCGATACAGGTCGCACCGTTTCTCTGATCGACCTGAAATTTTTTACACATGTACATACCACCTAGGCGGGTTGCTGTATAGTTTTTGAACAAAATCCGATCGTTGGTTATATATATAAAAAAAAAGTTCCGATCGGTTTAAAATTTGCAGGGTCAATAAGTACAACATTCTCTCCTATTTTCCAAATTTTCAGCTAAATCGGTCAAGACCTTAAAGACTTATTGGTAATCATAATTCGAAAAATGATGTTAAAAAATGAAGGAGGCAGTGAAGATACAAAGATACACTTTAGAAGGCATGACGTGAATTAGTACAATGCAAAGATGTGGGAATAGTATATAGTGTACAATGTCAATATCCAGTTAGGCCTACACTGTGTGGTGGGCCTTATAGGAATGTCGTACTCGAGTCATGTTGCACGTACCGGTGCTCGCTCAACAACGCGTCCAACTGAGCGTTTTCCTAGTTAATTGAGCGAGCGTAGCGAGCGTCTCCACTTGACTCTTATGGCTCGAATGTCTGTTTTTTTTTCTGTTACTGCTTCGATACAGGTCGCACCGTTTCTCTGATCGACCTGAAATTTTTCACACATCTACATACCACCTAGGCGGGTTGATGTATAGTTTTTGAACAAAATCCGATTGTTGGTTATAAAAAATAAAAAAAATAAAAAAAAAATAAAAATGTTCCGATCGTTATGAAATTTTGCAGGGTCAATAAGTACAACATTCTCTCCTATTTTACAAATTTTCAGCTAAATCGGTCAAGACCTTTAAGACTTATTGGTATGTAACATTATGGGAATGTCGTACTTGGGTCGTTGTTGCACGTACCGGTGCTCGCTCAACAACGCGACGGGACTTTAGCGTTTTCCTAGTTGTAAACAATTGTCGCACTTTTGGATCCATATTTAAGTGGCCGGGAATACGTGTATAATTTGTGAAATGATCCATTGTTCGTGTGTACAGAATAGTTTATTACTTTCCCATGCTGTTAACAACGTTCGGTCAGAAGTGACTTCGATCTAATGGCGCTCATTGGTCCATTAAAGCTAATCGCTCGATTCTAATGGAAGCTCTAGTAGTAATTAATGTGCTCGAAGAGGTAATTTATGAGTCCGCGTACAAGTTAGTATTTTTGTCCGCAACTGTTACTTAAACACTAGTTTGTACTTTGTGTACGTGATGATCATTCCTTGAAACCTAGCTTGAAACGTTCTTCAAGCTCTCGGCAATAACTTCTAGTCGAACTACGTGCAACATCGCATGCAGTGCTAAGCCGTGACAATCTATATAACGACTATTGCTCGGATATTGTTTGCTCCTGGCGAATTAATTTTTCAATTATTTTAAATACGGTTTATCATCTACCTGTATATAGTTCCCAAATAGTGGTCATCATGTATCTATTTTTATAGCATATCCTTTTCAGTAATAAAAACTGATTTACAATGAGTTAGACGTGAATACGTATAAGACATTAGTCAATAGGTAAATGCATATGTTATGTACTTTTAAATTAATTAATTCTTAAATAAATACAAAGTAGTCCTACCAACTATACTGTAAGGTATGTTGACTACTTTTATTCCGAAATATCTGCAACATAGAAGCATGATAAGTCTTGTCCGAAAACTAGTAACATCACAACCATGGCCAAATGTACTGTGTAATACTGCATGCAATGACTCGTCTCTTGCACCACTTCTTCTTCTTCTTCTTCTTCTTCTTCTTCTTCTTCTTCTTCTTCTTCTTCTTCTTCTTCTTCTTCTTCTTCTCTCGTGTGTGAATCAAACCTGATATTAAGTATCGATTCGAATCAATCCACATTGCGCTAATACGGATGCAATTTCACGTGATTACAAGCAATTATTCTTTACGATCGAAGCCAGGCTATACTAATGCCGGGTG
Source organism: Sweltsa coloradensis (assembly GCA_024449915.1). Classification (NCBI taxonomy): domain Eukaryota; kingdom Metazoa; phylum Arthropoda; class Insecta; order Plecoptera; family Chloroperlidae; genus Sweltsa; species Sweltsa coloradensis. The sequence goes on along the minus strand of JAMZAV010001040.1, from coordinate 214,279 downwards.
AAGGTATGCCCAACAGCCTCTCTTCTCTCTCAAAGTCCAAGCCACACAACGATAACACGCCCTCCTCGTAGCGTTGTCAATAATGTCGTGGCTAATTATTTCCAATGGTGAAAACGTGATGAGGTGAATAATGAAATGTGAGTTATTTATCTGAGTTACAAAGTAGTTGGCGATGCTAACAGTCTAAAGAAGCTGTTGACATGTTGTGTGGTATTCTCTCGTCCTTTTGCCGTCGTGCTGTCATGGGATAGTAACAGTAACAAGCATGCGATCAGAACCAATTTCAACATTGTGGTTGACCCTCCGTGGGATACGTATAAGTAAGAATAATTATTATTTTAAACTATGTTACTCTTTTTTAAATGTGTAATGAAATTTTAGCTCGGTTTGGCCGACTGCTTTACTAAGATCGTGTTTATAAGTACGTATTTTTTAGAACTTAAACAGCAGTAAATATTACAGGAAAAAAAAACTAAAAAAAAAAACAACGACACAATCGACAATCGTTATCATATACTAAGTTTTGTTGTAATCTTCTTCCAATATGCATCACTGGTTTGCTTGAAATTATTGAATAGGTAGAACGTACGTTATGTCAATGTGTCATTTACTCAATGCTAAAAGTTATCTAAATCCTGCTCAAAGCGATGTCGCCGAGTATCGTGGTATCTTCAAGCGCTAGAATAACGGTATGACTAAGTACGAAGATGTGTTTATATTGAAAGTTTGTCTGCTAATTGATAAAAGTGCCATCCAACCCATTTGCATTACATGAAGTGTACAGATTACCGCCAAACAGTCTTGAGCCCGTAATGGAAATGATGCAGATTTTAGCGGCGACGAACACTGAGGGTTCGTGTATGAGACATAGCACTGAGTTCTTGTTGAAACCTCTGAGTGACATGCTCGTGCCAGACACAGATCTCTCTCTCTCGTGCGTTTGAATCTCCAGGAGTCCGGTGCTGCAAAGTAACATGCTCGGCCAGACGCAGATCCCTCTCTCTCGTGCGTTTGAATCTCCAGGAGTCCGGTGCTGCAAAGTAACATGCTCGGCCAGACGCAGATCCCTCTCTCTCGTGCGTTTGAATCTCCAGGAGTCCGGTGCTGCAAAGTAACATGCTCGGCCAGACGCAGATCCCTCTCTCTCGTGCGTTTGAATCTCCAGGAGTCCGGTGCTGCAATCATAGCAAAGTGACATTGAATTTACCAAACTACAGCTGTAATTTCGTCCCGTACACCTGTAAGATTATTTGTTGACATTCTTTAATTGCATGTAAGTTGTGTAGTGTAGGTATTCGAAATAGCGTGTACGGTATTTAGGTTGTTAAAATGAAAAATGTGTAAGACGGAAAAATTGATTTGTGCCAAGGTAATATTTCAATTTTAAGACTCATAATAAGTTCGTATTCGTATCGTCCAATACGAGCACTTAGTTCTTTTATGAAACATGGAGAAAACAATTGATGTAATTAATCAAAATTGAAGGATGAAACTTGTTTTAAATTTAATAAATTAATTACATAATCTACATACTTACAAATTCAAATAGAAAATTATGCTTTATTCAATCAATTCTGTATCACACAGTTTACATACTTGCATCCAGTTAAGGATCTATCAAAACCGATTGCAATTCGTTTAAACTTATAAACGACCACATTATTTATATATTTCCACGAATTAACAAAATACATTTTCAATTTTCAGTAACTTACTGGTACACTAACAAAAAAATCAGTATTTATCTTTAAATTACCTTGAATTTTACCATACATTTCAATTCCCTTTTCTAGGCTAAACTATGACTCATTGATTGAAAATCTTTTGTTTTTCTTCAATGCTCGTGAACATCGTCAGGTTCGCTCTCTGCCGTGCGCTCACATCTCCTCGGCGTACCAGTGATAACTCGGCGATCGTGTACGGCTCGTATCGCGTGCATTGAAAGATTTTACGATTATTGTACTTGTATTGTTTTGTTTATCGCTACTAAACGACGCCGTCGCCGTTTGTCTGGCGCTCGCAGAACATGGAGGATTGTAGCCGCGTGGGTCAATGAGCACGACACGACCTTTAGAGCCGGTACTTCATAGTAACCTCTACATGGGAGTGCGCAATGTGGGAAATACTCAGCCTGCACCTGGAGTAATACTTTTCAATATCTCGCGGCCCGGTGACAAGCAAGACGAAACAATAATTACATTTATCAGTCAGCCGAAAAAGATTATACGATTTTTGAAACTTACAAATAAAAACACCGTGACAAATAAACCGATTGCAAAAATATCATCACCTTGGAAGGGAACTGCTGTTATCGCTATTTTTATTATGAGTCTTCCAGCCAGACAGTTGATTAGTTTTTTAACAATTGAAACAATTGCAAAAGACTTAATTTTTTCGTGCACAATTCGTGGAGTCCTATGGTAAATCTCTTTATACCAAATGACGATACAATGAAATTAATGAGGGATCATTGCATGGTTTTGGATCAAATTCACTCGACATACGTTTTAAAAACTATCGTTTTGAGTGTTTTAATTTCTAAAATACTATTTTCCGCGTGTCTAAATCTCTCTCTTACTCAACATATTCATCAAGTGGATGGCCATCCACAAAGTCTAGAATATGTCGACGAGTTGTATCAAGATTCAAGACTTTGAACCAAGATGTAAGTTGTTTCTTGTCAAAATGACTCATCTTTTCTTCTCAGTATTTCTGTGGTAGACTCGATCATTGGACGGAGAAAAACTCCGAACAGAATCGTGTATAAGCAAAGAGATCGGATGGGTGCACATTGATGACCAGTTTTTGTCTGATATCGAGATGTGGCTTTGCGTCGGTTCACCCAGCGGTTTTCCTCCATAGTCTGTCGTATCCTGGTAAACCATGGGTTGTGAGGTTCAGGTTTGAATCCTTGTTTTGAACAGGTGAGATGCTGAACAATTGAAATTAATGAAGTTGATTAATTTTCATTCACGATGAATTAAAATCTACTCTACACCAATATTATGCTTGTATTTTTATGGGGAATAATTTGGGGGGGGGGGATGGAGAATTGTCACTAACAACAGCGTTGTCAACGCAATTTATAGACTGTGTCTGTGAAAATCTTGATGTGTGTCTGTGTTCCGTTTATCGTTCAATCCATCGCCGCCACCGCCTTGTGTATACGTTTCAAGGCCACGTGGATGACAATTCTTTTTTACAGCGCAACTCTAACTGAAACCAATTATTTGATGTCAAGTTATTCGTCGCCGTGTGGGTAGTTGTTGTAAGCTGAGAGGCCGTATCATTTGCATAGACTTTTTAAACTTTGATTTTCAGTCGCAGCTAAGGATTGAATTGAATAATAGAATACACATTAAATCGATGTTTCAAATAGCTATAATTTATTGCGTGTAACATTATCTGAACAATTAACAAAATTAATGATTGATTTCGTAAACCATTATTTGTTGTGGAATAAATATGTATTTTTTTCGGATACATGCTTCTTTGATTGATCTGTTCTTGCAAACTGCGTTACTGACAATTTGAACTATTATTATACCCAACCCAAGGTCTATCGATCTCAGTAACCCCCATATACATTGTTATAATGAAGATGTGGCGTGGATGGAGACGCGTCTAGTTAAACTTGGAGCTTTCAAAGCTCTCATAACGTGACGTATGCGTTCTTACCTTTATCTTCATCGTCTTTCCTGAACTGTGTCATGTGTGTCATAGTTTCCACATGGATATCTTTCTATAGATAGGGTAACTCATGTTCCACGCACTTATTTGTGATTGATTGTCTTCAACAGCAACATCACTGGAGTCCAAATCTGACAACTGACTCCGGAAGACTTGCTATAATCCACCAGTATCGTCGCCGTGTGTCTAATCTCAACCATCCTCGCAGTCTGGTCTCGCAATCAGCATTCAGCGCGTACAACCACACTGACTTCGCGTTCCATTACGACCACACTACAATGATACTCGCCTCGTGGACGTCGTTTTGTGCGCGTCAACTGAATAAAATTAATTTCACTACGTTATCTTGTTTTTTCTTTCTTGTTGCCCGACGCCGTAATAAGACACGGTAAGAGATTGATTTCACCTTTTGAACTCGTGTAAGCTAACCTACGGTTCCATTCAAAGAATGTGCATCCTAGTAGCTGGATGGTAGCACCCGAATATCTCGGAATTAATTCTATGTTCATGCAAGGTTGCCAGATGAACTTACGTTGATATTAATAGAGAGGCATGCACAAGTGAAATGTCTACTTAATCTTCAAGCGGAGTTCATCGAAACAGTACAACGAGATTTAAAAGGACCTTGGTACAAGTATCTTAAACCAGAACTTTACTCAACGTCTTCCTTGGGGGCCAGATGGCCACTTATATGTTACAGCACTTACAAGCGGTGCAGCAGTCATTTGGATAAGGGATCAAACTTTCAGAAAAGATTTTCCGCTATAATGAAAGAATTCCTTGGAAAAAGCAGCAATTTCTTGGTAGGCCAGAAATCCACCCCAAGAACCTGTGAGCAAAGGTCGCACGAACGATTTTGCGAACAATATCTTCCAAGTAGTTTATTTGATACTGGTTATCTGTCTTACTATTTCTTGTACTACTTTCTATGTTCTGTGGTTTAGTTATGCAATAGATATTTTTCTTATGGTACACAATCATTTTCCACAAACTTTCTACTGATCTACTCATCATTCCTCGTCTCTCCTATGGGAACTATCATTCCCCTGCAGACGAGCGAAGCGCAGCATATACCACGTGTTCAACCAGTGTCGGGCAAAGCAGCTAGGAGACCTGAGCATGAAACAAAGCCAGGCACACGAGGTATGAACACAATAGCGCGACATCAGTACGACGCGCACGTATAACGAGGGTTTCAAGTCGCCGATGTGACTGCATGCCAGCCAGCCTGTCATCAGCGCGACTGGCCGGGGAGTATATCGGAAGCAAGTGCATGTTGTCGCCATTTCTCTTTCGCGAGGTGTTTCAAGCTAGCAACTGTACAAGAAAGTGAACTTGAGTCTGTCTTCTCTTCAACACTGTATCATTAACCATTGAACTGAGTTGGTTTTTATGATTAACTCTTTATTGGAAATGAATGATTTTCTAAAAAGCGTAAAATTCTGCGTGTCAGCTAAGACTCCGATCCGATCACATTGTGCGGCAGTCATGTTCTTCGGTGCTGTGCTGTACAGTGCTGTGCTGTACAGTGCTGTGCTGTACAGTGCAGTGCCGTGCTGCACCACACCATCCCACCGTCTCTAATGACTAATGACAACTCCTCATACCTCTGTATCAATGCCCTCCACAACATATCCCCTTGTTGCATGTTGTCGAGTGATTAATGACCAACATGTTTTATACCTGGTGGGTGCAGGCCGTGATGTTGTGAAGGGGGCGGGGCAAGCCCACTCTTGTACTTGCATTCAATCACTGCACTCCCTCCCAATGACCATGTTGCTTTACGGCCGGGATGAAGATAGTGTTTATTATTAATCTTGTATCATCGCCCATCCCTCTATCCATGTATGATTGATGTACGTTTCTAGTTATGTATAGGTTTGAGGCGGGAATGCCCATCCTTACTTGAGGAGTAATTTATACACAAAAAGTGGTATAAATCTCTTGTGTGCATTTTATTCAGATTATAATTGAATTACAAAGAAAACAAGAAAAAAGCATTCAAGACACATTCACAAGCATAGAAAATACGCTGGTTAATCAAGACTGGCGAACACTGTAATTATTAAGGAGGTTTTTGTTGTACTACATATATCAATAAATATAATAAATTAATTCGTATTAAGAGTCTATACCCACTCAGTCACAAAACTGATTTTCAGTGGGGGACATTAAATTTAAAGCAGACCAAGCCAACCCTGCAGGCGCCAACGCAACCGACTAGCGAACAATTACCAACTAGCGACCGGCAAATTTAAGTAGGAAACACCGATCAACCAAGCTGGACACGATTCCACTCGTAGACAGTGCCAAAATCAACAAGGCAAATTCGGTACAACCTTCGAATTTATTATATGGCTTGTTGCTAGGACGGCTCCAAAGTCACCGTTTACACATTTCTAGCCCAAGAACTGATGGATTCGAGTCCAAATCAGAAGTTAAACAACTTCTGCCTAGAGCTGGAAACGAAACCTGGACCATCTGCATTGGAAGCAGAGACGCTAATCACAAGACCAACAAGCCACTCAAAAGCCGCAGTATATACTGACCCTGGTGGTTAGGGGAGCCTAATCCGAAGAGGACCCGGCACCTCCACCAAAATGTACATTAACTTGAACTAACGTGGTATAATAACGTAACACTACGCTCCCTTTTGTGTTAACTCCTGTATCCGTGATTGATCATTGATTGCAATGTTCGGCTAAGTTTGCCCAAGAGCGTTGTCTTAAAAAACCTCCAATAAAATGTAATCCCTCGCCTGGAGGAAGTCCCCGAATCATGCACGAATATAATATATAATCAATATAAAATACTGCCTCACTGACAGTGTCTATGTATTTAATTACTACATTAAACCTAGCCACTCACTCTGGTATCTACGGCCAGATTGCCAGCCGCGGGGCACGCTACGTTTCGTTCCGCTCGACGCCGGTATAAGAAGAAGAAGAAGAAGAAGAAGAACGTCGCGATTTAACAAATAATAATTGAGCCTTGCTCGAGGCAAAGTAGCTCCTGGCGTTCGAACTTATTACGTGGTGTTGGAGAAAGAGATAATGAATCTAGTTTATTGAAAAGAGACAGGGAAACACGCTGTGTCGAATCTAGTGTGTGTTTGTGGTTGAGATATCAAATAACACAGCTGTGTACGTGTGTCAAATTATATAGGACTGTGTCGGATGTTGCCAGCGTTCTGTTACATTCCTACGCAGTAAATAAACTCGTCACTCGTTCCCCTTAACAAACTTGCTGCATGTTTACATCATAATATTGTGTATTCCAACAAACAGACGTCATTATCAAATTGGTGAGTCTGTCTAGACATAAATTCTTAGCGCTCTCATTAGGATCCACTTTGTTAATTGGTAATCGGGCAAAAATATTCAATAAATAGAACTATTTTTTGAGAGAGGTTTTTGGACTTGCGCTGGAATCTAAAAATGACGGTCTGAATAAATTTGATTATGTGATTGAGGGTAAATAATAAATAAATAAATAAATTTTATTTAGAGTCTGCCCACTCAGTTATATAACTGATTTTCAGTGGGGGACTTTAAATCAAAGCGACCAAGCCAACCCTGCAGGCCCAGACGCAATCGACGAGTGAGCGATAACCAACCAAAGATCGATTTTTTAATAGGAAATATATAGCAATCAGTGGTATGGACAGTGCGAACACCCGCGGATCAACGCCAGAATCAACAAGGCCGATTCAGAACAACTCTGAAATTTATTTTGGCTTCGTTGCTACACTCAGAATGAAAAAGGTCGAAAGGGGTCGATTATGGGGTCGATCGGGGTAAGTACGGGTTGAAAATTCTACCCAAGGGTATAAGTTGGTAGAATGGGGTAAGAAAGGGTAACTAAGGGTCGAAAAATGTTCCTCAGACAGGCGAATTTCCTAAAAAGGTATAATATTGAACCCAAATCAACCAAGAACTACCTGTAGGGGTAGATAATGGGAAATACCTCTAACATGACAAAAATCTTCCCGTGGAGGTATATTCATCGACTCTAAGTGGAGATATTCGACTGAGAATCGGATCGCATACACGCTCTCGAAAGCCTAAATAATAGACCCATGGAAAGTTAAAAACATGCCAATAGAGTTCGAAATTTGAACTCTCAAAGGTAATAAATGAATTCAAATAGAGATAATATTAAACCAGTAGAGGAATAAAATTATTCTCCAAGGGGTAGAATAATGATACCTTTAAGAGTCGATAAATATCACTTTGCGGGTCGAACTAATACGACCTCTGAGAGGTGAAAAACTCAGCCGTCTCTGGTCGAAATATATACCTCATAGGTTGATTACTAACTAACTGCGGGCATAATAATCACATCTTGAGGTGTATCTGTTCGTCTCCTAGGGGAAGAATAATATACCTTTAAGGGTAGATAGATACCACTTTGCGGGTCGAACTAATAACACCTCTGAGAGGTGAAAACTCAACCGTCTCTGGTCGAAATATATACCTCATAGGTTGATTACTAACTAACTGCGGGCATAATAATCACATCTTGAGGTGTATCTATTCGTCTCCTAATGGGAAGAATAATATACCTCTAAGGGTAGATAGATATCACTCTGTGGGTCGAACTAATAACACCTCTGAGATGGGAAAAGTCAACCGTCTCTGGTCGAAATATATACCTCGAAGGTTGATTACTAACTAACTGCATGCATAAATAAATAAATAATAAATAAATTGTATTTAGAGTCTATCCACTCAGTTATATAACTGATTTTCAGTGGAGGACTTTAAATCAAAGCGACCAAGCCAACCCTGTAGGCATCTTGAGGTGTATCACTACAGACGCGCTTCAGTTATATAGTGTCTTGGTGTATTGGGTTTAATGACTAGGACAGTGTATACTCTTTCTCCAGGTGTCCCAGGTTCGAGCCTCGCTGAATTCCGAGATTTTAGCATTATGAAATTTATATGTAATATTAATCATTCTACTGGCTATTCAATGATGCATGTCTTTCTTACAGGAACATTCATCATCACTGTTTAATTAATAAAGTAAATAATTGTAAGGTTCCATTAATCCCACTACAGGAGCCGAAATTTCAACCTGAAGACTAAAGTAGAAATCGGACGGGTCGAAATTTTTGCTTACATCAGGGGTAATAAAATCGACCCTTACAAGACGAAATAATCTTCTTGGAGGTCTATCGAGATTGCGCTTAATCTACCCTTACGGGTCGATAATAATCGCTGAAAGGGCATTATTTTAGAACCTATAGGTGACAATAACCCCACTCTAGAGTGGCTTAATCTACCCTTACGAGTCGATCATAATCTCTTAAAGGGCCCTATTTTAGAACATATAGGTAACAATAACCTCACTCTAGAGTGGGATTAATCTACCCCTACGAGTTCATTTATTCGCCTTATAGCGGTCGATTATTATACCCTGTTTTCGAGGGGGTCGAATGGTCGACCCTCTAAAAACAGGGGTCGAACAGGTGATATCCCCTAGGGGTCGAATTTTCTACCTTTTCGATTGTGAGTGTAGGAGGGCTCCAAAGTCACCGTTTACAAACTCCTAAGACAAGAAATGATGGACTTAAGTCCAAATCAGAAGTTAAAAAACTTCTGACTTTAGCGGGAATCGAACCCTGGACCTTCTGCATTGGAAGCAGATACGCTAACAACAAGACCAACGAGCCACACATACGCTAAGAACAAGACTAGTATCTATGGTGATTGATAACTCCAACAAATGCTGGAGCGAAGCGAAAGAGAATACACAAATGAAATAAAACTTTCCTTTTTACTGTTAAAAGGTTGTTGTTGGTGGAGGTGCCGGGTTAAGAGGTGAATAAATTTGATTAGGTGATTTAGGGTATATTAGTATCTATGGTGATTGATAACTCCAACAAATGCTGGAGCGAAGCGAAAGAGAATACGCAAATGAAATAAAACTTTCCCTTTCTACTGTTAAAAGTTCGTTGTTGGTGGAGGTGCCGGGTTAGAGGGTATTTATACTAAAATGCGTTATGATTACGACCTATGTTTGTGCATCGAAATCTCCTTTGGAGGGGTCGGATTTTATGCATTGTTTTGAGTGATTTTGTCCTGTCACTGACACCTATGGTCACCAAAAACAAAAGTATCATCCTTGTTGAAGGCTTATTGGAACTTCGTTTTCTAACATATTATGTATTTTAAATTTCGATTTTAGTGATGCATTCGTTAGCTAAATTCATGTTAGAACTAAAATTATTAAATGTTCCCTTTTTTGACTACCCATTCCTCAATGACATGCGTTACCTTACAAACAGTGGTTCAAGGCTATGCACGAAATTTCTTGCTTATGATTTAGTCTAATATAATATTAATAATAATATATTATCATCTGAAAATAAAATATTGTGTTTCAGTTCGTAAATGTCTTTTTGTTTTCTTCGCTCATACGAGACTGACCTATAGCACATGGCTGATTTATTTATTTAACGTCTATCCCACTCAGTTAAAAAACTGATTTACAAAGGAAGACAACTAAATAAATCTAATAACATAAATGCAGACACAACAATGAACTAAAAGTTAGTAAAGTTTGAAATAGTATAGTATTACAACAACCAATGTATAAATATCACAAACATTTATGTAACAAATTCGAAATAGATATTGATATAAAATTAATTAATGAACCAAATATAAAAAAGAAAAAAAATGAAAGAAAGAAAAGAAGACAAGACGAGACTTTGATTCTCCTCCCACACATGGCACAAGTTTCTGTGTCCGTCTGTCATCATCATAATCCTCTGCGTCGTGTACATGTTTAGTCATGTCGACACAACATGGAGATATAGGCCGCACACACATGGCTCATAACTCATTAGCTGGCCATCATCAGTCTCCCCGGCTGACAGAGCCAGGGCGGGGACCTACCACACGTTCAGACTAGACATGCCAATAATGTGGGTAATTAAACGATTAGGTTAGAAGATGATTCAATCGGATGCTGAAATGTTTGGACACGGTTGCTGATGAGGGCTCTTCGTCTCGACTTCCTTAGAATATCGTGTGGGGTCGTTCATAGGCTGGACTAGAACCGCTGTATCTTCACTGCAAAGACTGAGTATCATACGTCTAGAACCTTTAAAGGGCTCGACCAGAAGAATAAGTTTTTTGAATCAGAATGAAAGGAATCCCTAGAAAACAATTATCAGTTTCGTGTGGTACATTTGGATTATATATGGTTTAATTACGTTAATAAAATATAGTGATTAGTTGATTTGTATGTTGCATTCTGGTTCAAATTCGTTATGAAAACATTTTAATTTTTATATATTTGTAGTTACAAAAGCTGGGGACTAAATTATTGCGTTTATCTGAAGATAGATGGTGCATATCTATACTTTAACGTCAGCACTATCTTAAAGGTGGACGCAGTTTATTTATCTTAAGATAAAAAGTTGGAAAGCGGTTACTCACTTAAAGTGTAATTGTTATTGGCAGCTGGACCGCCAACAGTTCAACATAATATCTTGCTAACTTAAACCCCATACGCCTAAACAAAATAGCAATTGCACATTGAAACACGGATGGAATGCTTGTATATAGACGACGCCATGTTAAAAAGTATCAAACACCTTGCAAAGTAGAAGGCATATGTCTCGGTTCAGCTAAATAATACGTGATCGTATTGTGTGTGTATGGTAGCAGCAGCTTGTAGTTGACATTCTCTAAATAAGTTGCATTGGTCCAACTTAAAAGCTTAATACCCTGGACACACAACAATCGTATTTCATCCACTTTATGCGTTTCTCTCTCGCTTGTATTACAGCAGATTAAACCTGATTGTTATTACTTTGTGTCTTTATATCTCTCGGTTTTGCTCGTCCAGTTCTTCAACGTCTGGCTTATGCATCTGGTCACACACACAAGCAACCACGGTGACACTAAAATGCTCGAAATCTCAAGTGGGCAGAGCAGAAAGTCGTGGAATCCGGTTTTGCTACCGCCACGGACCAGCATGGCTGCATGCTATTTGTGGTTATTTATAAGTTATTCAAATGTGCACCTATAACTTATTTTAGAAGTTATGGCGCCCATGAAAGACTTTCTGCAATGCTGGTTTCTTTGAGGCGAGGACTTTGACGTTGTTGCTAGACCAGTCTGAAATCTTGAGGATGCGTGCTTGTATATTCTCTTCCCTTGCTGTGTTTGTCAGTATAGAAAGTAGTACATGAAGTTTGGAACAGCACGACACAGAAGTCTCAACAAACTTGGTACTAGGGGCGAGCAGAGTTTTTTTTTTAAATATACAACCAAATTTCGACTAACAAAACTGTCAATGATATTTATTGAGTGGGTAGATTCTGAATACTTATTATTTTTTTATATTTTATTTAAATAAACTAGTTTAACTAATTAACGAAGCGCACTTTTAATAAGATATTAACCTGTAGATACCCTTTCCGTATTGGAAAGAAAATTAGGTGGGAATTGTGTTTATAGTTTGAAAGGTGGATACGATGCCGTTGAGTCCTACAAATTAAAATAAAGGGTTGTCAACTTAACAAATGTAAACTTAAGAGCTGTGTCAACGGTAGCTTTGGATTTTCAGACCACCTAGTAAAACTCCACAGGCCATTATTCAGTTTTTTTTACTTGACAAATTTATTATGATTCTTCACAACTAATGTATATTTTCTCGCGTGACGGTCGCAAGCTGTGTTGGAGCGGAAATCTGTCCTTGATGTTCATTTTAATAAAATAACAATCTTGATGGTTTGCGAAATGTGGACCTTTTCTCCGGAGGTCCCAAAATCATAACAAAAAATGTACCAAATCCTGTAATTCATTAAAAAGTAGGGCCTGCTGGCAATCTTAATGAAATATCAAAGAAAACAGATTCCGAAGCGTACACCACTGATGACTACTATTATGAATATAGAGAGCAAAACTTGGTGTATTCTTGTTCGTCTTAGCCAATGGGAGTTGAGGACTATAGATCAAGCGATCATTAGTTAATGTTTATAATTTTAGATACAAATTGTTTTTTAATGTGTTTCTCCTCACACCGCACGTAAGTGTGACCCCTGGCTGGCGAAATATCAGAATCCTTGCGTAAGATGCAGCCGCGGACCAGATAGGAATTGAAAAAAGTGTGTGGTCATAAGTGGTAGGAAATGTAAATTACAGGCTGACAAATTCACTTTTCTACCAACTGGCAATTAAGTGTACGAAATGTCACCCTAGGTTGGGTTTCAACGCACGCGAGCACACATGCACGCACGCACACGTGAGGTATAAGTCACGCAAGGGTTCGCATTCCCCACTGGAAGATTGCGTAACGCATTCGTGAGGGGAATAAGAAGTTGTTATGTGAAGTAAACACCTGTCCATCGGCGTTATTGGAAGGAGGAATTTATAAAATAGTTTGCATGTGATTGATTCGAACAACTGAGAATTATCTACTTCTGGATGAAGATGTTTCAAGCGTCTTACATAGTTTTGAACAAGAAAGTTCGTTCCTGACTGAAATCAACCACGAATCATCCGCATGTGATCCGCGCAGAATGTCTGTTGGTTCCCAGGCGATAGCTTCATTTCCTACTTGCATGCTGGGGATTCTTTAAAACGAACGTATGTTGCAGCAAAAAGTTCGAAACACGCCAATAATATACCAACAAAAAACTAATAGTATGTTCATGTCGTTTTTAATTCATCGCTTAAAAGAGAAAATAAGAATTAAATACGATTTAATTATACACTGTGGAGATTGTGCAAGGGAGAACGCAACGATAGATTCTCGATGAAATTAACTTTCCCAATCTTGACAATGCTCGTGCTAACAGTCAAACCTTTAGATTTCTGAGAAATTACTGGTAAAATCAGTTTCTTATTTTCCTGGTGTAAAAGCTACAGACGAGAATTGAACAAGTCCTGTAAATCAACATCTCTCTCATTGTAGATGATGAAACGAGAATTCAGGGAAACTTTGGTCAAGCAGACAAGACAAGGAAATCCGAGAAACGAGAACAGGAGCGACGCCGGAAAGATATGCCGTAATAAAAAACAGAAAGAGTTAATAATAAAGAAAGAGCTATTCCTCAAATTAATCCCAGGATTGATGACATAACTTGAACAGAATCAAGCAACATGAACAGACGTTAAGCTTTATAGTGGTAAATCCTCCCTTGTTGGATTTTCTTTTTTTAAATGGAATTAATTTCCAGGTTTCATGGTTTTGCAACCGAAACATAAATGTGTCATATACTACTTTTCTTATACTCCTTAATATATAGTCACATCTCATAAAAGCACACACAGATAACATATAAAGAAATTTTATAAGCTAGCACATACTTCGCCTATATGGTCATTAGATCACGCGTCTTCTGAATTAGAAGCTCTCACACGTATGGTCAGACATATTCTGCGTTGTCAAAGCACAATCAATGTGTTTCTCTCGACACAACGTTGCAACGTCTCGAATGTTTCAAGCACGCATATCCGCCGCGATGTTTTATTCAGGGAGTCACTCCAATGCTGCATGGGTATGTGGCTGGTTGTCAGCTGCAACACGGACACCTGCAGTGGCGGAGTTATTAAACATGACACTGTGAGAATCAAAACATTTGGACAGGTCTTTGCCTTCCATGTATAGGACCTATTTTGTTTTATACATTTTACAGCTTTTATGTTATCAGTTTCGCCACCATCTTCAAAACTGATTGAAAACTTATCAATCACATTAATTAAAAGGATGGAACACAGATTTGTGTGTATCAGACTAAAACACTTCCTCAGGTAGTTACTTTAAAACTCACTTTTCAGAAATAATATTAGTAAAATCTTGATCACCTTCAGTGTAAGAAACGACCGTCCCACGGTCTCACATGTGGTGAAAAAAGCATCTTTATTACCCAAAAGTGGAGCGAATTAGTGATGAAATTATTTGTTATTTTCGACTTTATCAGCAGAAATACCATCGTCGTTCTACCGTCTTAGAAAACGTTCAAAATATTATTGACTCGGTGAAGATTAATAATGAGGTATATACTCAATCATTGGTCTACAGTGTCAACGCTTGCCCTAACGCACAAAGCTGGAGACAAATGGACATGTTTGTTTTCAAGTCTTCATTTAACATTTACATTCAACATTCTAAAGTTTCATTTGTTAATACTATTGAAAATGAATGCAAACATACATTAATAATTATTATACCTTTTGGGCGAGATACACACATGTAAAATTGAGATAATACGGCATAGGCCTTCTCTTATAAAATCCAAAATGGGCCACTTAAAAAGACAACTTTGAAGTCATATTTCACGCAAAGTATAATGATGTGGACACGCATAATAATATGTATTGTAATCGTTATAGTTACTTAGTTGATTAAATACCAAAGGTTTATACAAGACAATGTATAATACGCATGATCCTAGTTTTGTATTGTAATGAGGTAGATTCTAGGTTTCATGATTAGATCTACACAACCCAATCACCTGGTTCACGAGTGGGACGTATTTTCACTTATTACAACCCACGCGCAAGCGCCCTGATGACTTGCCCTCATCAGCTGATAGGCGAATAACTCCGTTTTACATAAACACCGTCCAAGAAGTTAATAGCTTTCGTTTAGTTCTAAATAACTTTCCAACAATATTGCATAATTAAAAACGCAATCTAAATGATTATGAGTTGTAACAAGTCCTATGACACCTCTGCCCTACAGTCTTACTGTTGCCGCGGCCATTAGGCTAATACGCGCAATATTTCTCTGGATCGCCCCGAGAACGCAACAACTAGTCGTTGTGAAACAGTAATAAATGCCATTTAACTCTAATGGGTGTACTTGGCACGATTGTTACGTGGTGACAAGTGAGGTCTATTTTCTCGTTTGCTGGTGATAGCTGTGAGTTATATTCTTACAGGAAACAAGCGGTGTATAGCTATCAGAAAGCGATCTGGTATAGCCTGAGTCTACAGCTACACCATGAAACATTGGGTGGAGAGATGATTGGCACTCAGCACTTTGAGTTTACACATTATTAACACGAATACATTAAGTACAAACTTATAACTCATCCAATGTACACTACATTGGCTAAAGTTGATTAAAATTTATTGGTAAAAGTGCAGCATTGAATAAGCGCTAAACTTCATAAATTATTGACAATGCCTTGAGTTGATTTAAACGACATTACGTCGAACTACATCTCTCACTTTTGTCGATTTGATAGTGGAAACACTCCGTAGGTGGAGTAATTAATTTTAATACAATCCAGGAATTAAAATCCATCCCGATCTTTTTAATTCCTGGATTGTATTCAAATAGTTAATTACATCTCTCACATCCATTCACACTTCCCATTTATTATACCTGCTCAATTAAAAAGTTTACTAATTATGTTCAGTTTGATATAAGCAATACATTTCATGACAGTGTGTTGTATTTATATACATTAACTTGTAGTGATGCACTTCAACGGTTTCGTTGCATCTATCGTGCATGCGTGTTCCCAGGGCAGCCATCTTGGAAGTGTATGATTGATGACGTTGCATTGAGTGTCTGATAACAAACAGTTCGTTAGGCGGCCACCCAGCGCCTCGGTCTCTCTAGCCCATCACCGAGCCCCTTGTCTACTCTGCCTTCATTACATCCACCTCGTTTAGTGTTGTAAGTATCGCACCTTACGAGGAGGTATCGGGTTTTATAGGATAATATTTCAGTTCAGCGTTGGTAATAATAGCGCGTATATGTGTGGGCTATTGTAGTCGGATACCTGACCTGAGTCTTGAGAGGCCTTTGAACCGAGGACCACATGTCATGGACAACTGCGACCGAGGCTTGCATCGTGCATTCATATCGTGTGATGGCAATAAAACTATATCCATTATCTCACCTTATATTTCAGTCACATATGTTTGAAACTTTAGATAATTACGTACGAATAAAATATAGGAATTACCTAAGCATTTTTCCATAATTGATTCTAAAAAATAAAATAAAAATACAATGGTCAAGTAGGAGTTAAGAATTTGTGAAAAATCCGGAACGAAATTCGTCTACAATTTAACTGCAAATTTTCTATATTATTTACACAATTGATTTATTTTCGCGTTAAGAAGATGAGGTAACATTTAAGGCGTATTGGGTTTGCTTTTTCATTGATTGGGTATGCGTATATTCCAGATTCTTATAAGTGCACAGCTACGTATGTGTGGTTCAACGTTTTGGTAGGTGGGTCTATTTTAAAATATGATGTTATCGAAAACTGTAGCGAGTATAGGGTTTGATATATACAACGTTTTAAGTATTCAAACCTCAGTCCATGTGTAGTTCGCTGCTAAAACATTTTATGGGAGCATTTCATGTATTAACTTTGAAATCACAAGATTTTTCTTGAAACACTACGACTACAAGTAGACCCTATACAGAGAACTTCACACATAACTCAACATTTGGTATTCAGGCCATCACTAAATAAGTGTTGTTTTGGGGAATGACCGTAATACCTGTTATTCACTCGACTTCTTTAAAAAATACATCTGTATTTTATTTTATTTTTATATTATAGATCATTCTAAGTAGCAGTTTCGATAGAAGGCATGCAATTTTAAATGCAAATGCAGCGTCCTGTATATTCTTCTTACACATGCGATAAAATCCTGAGCTTGAACTGCACCCAGTAATTTCGAGTGTTTCGCCATGGAGTATATTGTAATAGCATGTGAGCGTATGTGCATTCCGACCTTGTGTGTGCTCGCTTGATTCACTTACCCAAGCAAACATCCACTCTGCTATCTACACGTAGAATCATTAAGTAATTGAGTGATTAGCCATGTAAGCTCGCCAATACACCCTGCCATAAACGATAGATAGATTGTTTATTTATATGCAGCTATTGTTTGATAACCCCAACCAGTTTTCTGTATTACAAAGAGCTCTTGTAATTAAGTCTTAAATTCTTTTCTAATCGCTCCCAGAATGCTGTGCGCGATCTGCTGGAGGGCGGCCATTAGGTAAACGTCGGGTCTAGGATCGTCACGACCTAGACAGACAGACAGACAGACAGACAGACAGACAGACGCAGAATAGGCTATTGCTAGTTGTTGTTGCTATATTATGTATGCAGCGATTGTACCGGGCATTCCTTGGTTGTTACATTGAACATCATATTGTGTGGCTCGAATATTTATCCATTTTTTGTTGACGAAGTGTTTGTGTCAGTTTTCGGACACATTAATATTATTTTTGTATAGACTATCCTTGTTGGTGCATGAATAATGGTAGTTATTTTTTGTTTGGAAATTTAAAAAATTGTAATTATAACCCCGTTAAAACTAATTTGTAACATCTTCATCTTGCCCTTATATGAGTCAACTAAACAGGGGTGCTTTAAAGACAACATTATAGCTCCCCCCCCCCCTCGCCCTCATATACCACTCACGTCAAATCTTAAAACCACATGCTATACTTCTCGTAAAACTATATTGAATCGTCGTGTCTATATACCACTAGTCTTGTAATTTTATAGTTCACCGCAGGTAATATGATTTTATGGCTGCTCCACCTTTGTTGTCATTTTATTTCTACACCACTGGTATTATATCATTTATGGTTTTGCCACTGATCATGTCATTTTATGACATCGCCAGCCAACCAAGCCAATAACCTCGTGATGGTCGTTTGGATGAAACTCAACTTGTTGATTGATGAGTCTCAATCACGCCAATCTGAGGAGAAAGACGTTGAAACAACTGCGATGTGTGTGTGATGAAAGATGGGGGCTATAACACGGAAAAGTTATGCAATACCTTCATTCCGATCACGACTTCTCAAACTTTGGAATCGTTTTCAAGAATGTTTAAATTACACTTTCCATAAAATTACTATGACTTGCATGGATACCATCACATAATATATTATAGTAACGAGGCACATGGTAAGGAAATAAATATATGTTAAGCCTCGACCCCATCCACGAACTTTATGGGTAGACAAAATAATTTTACATAACTTATATTTATTTGTTTCCATATATTTATATCCAATAAAATTGAGTATTCTTGTTCTTCCGCGATTCAGCAGTTCAAACTAAAGAACATCAGAGTGGGTTCATGGTTTGACTTCTATCGTGTGTTTTAGGTGCGTTCACGAAATAACAATTCACTTCGGATATAAAACATCAGGCAATAAATTATAACTTTGAACTGTGTTTAAGGTCAAAGCATAAATCCCCCTGTAGCCATATATGAAATTATCGGAGTTAATAGTCGATCCGAATAACAGTTTTCATTGACCTCTCTAGCATTAGAGAGGTGTTTTAAACTGCAGCCATTGGCAAATACCTATAAGTTGAACAATATTTGTGCAACAGACTTAGTTTCATCACATTTATAAATGCATTTCGTGTTGTTTTGTCGCGTTATTTTTTATCTGAATTATGTCTTTCCATTCATAAAAGTATACTTTAAACGAACGGGGACATTCTACAAAACGAAGAAAAATCATCTGTCATTATATTTCACATTTCTCACGGTATTTTATCTAGCCTGAATAGTTATGATAATTATCCAATACAACCTAACACTTTACATAATTATAAATTTCAATTAAATTATTTAAAAAAAGATTTATTGTTATACACATTTCCTGGCTTCCAGCTGCGTGCATCTGATTTCATACTACGCGAACAATGCCCAACTGCGCCTTACAGTCCGCCCTGGGTCAAAGCAATACTTTTCCATCACCTCCAACAATTGCGTGTCACCAGGATTTAATTACCACTGCTTTGTTTTAACTTTTAATTACAATCTGTGTTTTGAATACAAAGAATGTGAATAATTAAGATGTTGTGTGGTCCTGGCTAATATTGGAGACAGCTGGGAACAAAGATGGCTGTTTCGTTCGGTTTCATTGAGACAGAGGATTGCTCTTTGCAGAGTGAAAGAATCACTCGGCCAACCCGGTGGATAAAGTGGCAAAAACTGGTCCGACCGAAAGAGCAGGTGGAGTGGAGTAGAAAGACGCAACAGTCATGCATGCTCGGGCTCACACTCGACGCACTGATACTCAATCTAAGATGGCCGGTGTGTTGGGGGGGGGGGGGATTATTCCCAAACGAAAGAATTGTTCTAAGATAATCTATGGTTCATCGGTAATAATTAGTGAAACAATTTTCAAATTTTCCTACTTTTTGTGCAGAAATGGTGTACAATTTTACTTCCTCTGTGATTGAATTAGTCAAAACACACTCAACAATACCTATCAAGATATATGGATTTCAATTTTCAATTTTCGAAAACGTTTTTGACCAGTATTGCTCCGGTTTGCTTAAAAAAAACTTTTTTTAACCTTTTTTCCTGTGTGTATATTCACTTACTTTGCTGATTTCGAAAGTTCGAAATTTGTATTTTCCTATTTTGAAAGACGACGTTTTCCAAAAAGTTCAGTCCACAAAATGTCACACCACTTCTTCTTGTGTGTCTCTACTTGAAACTTCAACCTTATTTGACATATTGTGACACTCTTTCTTTGAGTTTTACTACTCATGTTTATCAATGTTGTTTAGCACCTCTCCGTATGCTTCGGTCGCCCACACTACAGACAAGACACACTAGCCAGAGGGCTCACCTCGCCACGTGGGCAAACTTTATCTGCCTGGGCATAACTCACCGCACATCTCGCCTGATAGATTCCTTCCTAACGACTCTATCCGCTAAGCCGACAAGTCATATCTCACCCTACACGACACTCTGGTCACTTCCCTCTCTTTACTCGCGCTGACCAACATTAATCAGATACTCGGTTGACACCGCCTAACACACTATGTATGTCCATATTGTTAATTGACGCCATATATTTGATATCACCAACAAGACGTGTTAGAGTACAATGTTGATATTCGGTTTGGCCCTGACCGGTCTTTGAACTCAAGACCTTACGCCCACGACCAGTTTTGGGGATACTTAAGGACCAAGTTTTATCCAATGCGGATCTAAACTTTGCATTGTTTCTACTTGTTTATTTCTGATCATGTGAAAAGAATTACAAGTTTTATAGGAGCGCTTTTTGTGCTTATTTCACTTTAAATAAATAAATTTAAAAAATCGTATTTAGAGCCTACCCACTCAGTCATATAACTGTGGACAGTAAATCTAAGCGACCAACCAAACCCTATAGACTCTGGTATCACATAAAACGCTGTACTTAGGTCAAAACAAGACCCCTTACATCTAATTAAGTCAAAACGGTTTGTTGATGTTTTTGGTTGTAAAGGGTTGTATGTCGTGATAGTTTAGAGAAAGTGCAAGAGTGTGGTTATAATTTTATTTTGTCACATACAGTTGCTTTCATCTCAAAACAAGACTTTTTTATAATGTGTCAATTACAAAACTACTACGTTAGCACACTACGTGGACGTAATGTACTCTATTATCTGTGCAATTGTATTGTCGGTTTAGTGTGCATAATTTGTTTGTGAATTGTCGCCTTGTTAAAATTATATCTCGCAACAGCACACCCCAAAAATACATCCTTAAAGTGAATTTATATATAGTATAACATCGGCGTAAAGAGTGTAAACCTCACTCAACTGTAATATTATACTATTAAGAGTGTGTTTACAGCCGTACTATACGTGATTATCTACAGATACCTTGTATGGCATCCTTGAATACTGCTTTTCACTTAATAAATAAAATGAAGAAAACGAAACAAAGCAGCAAAAGTGTGTATATATTCTCGAAGCGTGAAACAGAGTGATATAAAATACGAGCTTCTTGAGGCCGAGCGACATTGTTTTATTTGCGCACAGCAAAACAAGCCCCGAAAGAATTTGACCCTATAGCCCTCCCACTTACACGTGTGGGTGCATATTCACATAAAACTTCACAAAGATGGCTCGTTCTCAGCTAAAGTATCGCGATAACTGATAAATCTACGCCAACTCAATCGGCTTTATATCCTACTGGTTTTGAAATGGACGGTATTCATATTTATTACCACGCGCCAAGATTCAAACAGCAATATATTTAGCGAGTCTTAGTGATAAATTCGTCTTAATTGATTTAATATCACTCGCATATAAATGATTGGTAGAAGCCGACGGATATCCTGTCGTTAACATGCAACTCGGGAGAGAATTGAGTTTGGCTTGTATTTACGCTCTGATTCCGTCGGTTGGAGATATTTATGTAACCCATGTCGGCGAAGGAAAGCTATCTTTAAGAGTATTCACGAGACATTCAACGAAACTCGCGCTCTTGGCACAGGTGTTTTAGATTTCCTCAGTTTACATAATAATTATTAAAAATATGTTAATGTTGCAACATAGTTCAATCCATGTTGAAGGTGTAAGCCAACTTTCAACGGTCCAACATGGAAATAAAAACAAAAAACAGCTTTAGGAACCTCAAAAATAAATTTTCCGTGTTTTTCTGTTCCGGACGAAGATTTTTTTTTATTTACATGTTAGACCATTGAAAATTATCAACCATCTTCAACGTGGATTGAACTATGTTACAACATTAACATATTTTTAGTAATTATTGTTACGTGAACTGAGTAAATCTTAATATAACCTGTGCCAAGCGCTCGAGTTTCGTTGAATGACTACTGAATAGTGGCGACTACTATACGTAATGAGTATTGGGGGGAAATGTTGAATTTAATCTTAAGAAGAATCAACATTGAATTCAACATGTTATTGATTATATATTGTAATTTAATGTGCACTGTACAGCCAATACAAACCATTACCACCTCTATTACAGCAAATATAAGTCGGACCAGGACATGCAACGATAAAATGTTTATTCGGCGCTCGTTTTGCAAGCTACATGCATTTGAGGAGGAAAATATGGGAATGAAGAATACCTTGTGCAAGTGAGCGCAAACTGAGAATAACGCATAGACTGTTGACTTCCATTTCACAATCACTTTCACTGCTAGTTAGCTTCTTTATCATTTGACTAATAATGGAAACGATAAAAGAAATAATAAATAAAATAAATGAACAAACTCCATCTTAGGATGTGTGTTTGATTGCTAACGGACGGTAATGAAAGCTGCAACCATTCACGTTGTTATCTTTTACTTAAGAGTATCCGTTTTGTGCAAGTTTTTTTCTGGCGTTACAGTATGACTAAAGCAAACTAGGAATTACATTGCGCATTACAATAGTTTCATTATGCTGCGAGTATTGCGTAGAATGTGAAGAGAACCGACAAAGGGACACTATATTGTGTCGGGTGTAGATGAGTGTAGCGAATGTGGCGTGATTGCGTCCACAAGATGAGATGAGGGATTCTCTTACGTTCACGACCGATATTAAAAACGTGTACATATTGTTCTTCTGTCGTGCACAGTTTGTCATCAAAGAGTTTTATGTCACGAGCAAGAAAACAATGACAAACGTTTTCGTGCCGAAATGAGATCGGAGCTATGAATACGATCACATTCAAGATGGCGTCGCGCGCATACACTGGCGCCAAGAGGATCAGAGCTAGAGTTGTGGAGTGCATGTTTGAGTTATGACCAGGGCATGCAGTCTCCTTGCTAAACGCCTGAAGATTTCATCTGCCACGTAGCGGATTTATACAGCGTGTACAGCTTGCAAAGCACTACTGTCGTTGCATACCATTTCCACGCGACTTCAGAGTTCAAAAGTACATTTGCAGACTTTGAACCATTCAAAATAAATGGAATTGCAGAAATTTGTGAATTGTTCGTCCAAGATGTGAGATATTGAGGAAATGGTTTCTGCAATTCAAAATAATCTGAATTGCAGAAATGTGAAAGTGAAATATGGAGGCGCAAGTTTCAGCTGGATTCGATGTGTACTAAGACACAAGGTATCTCTCAAGCTATAAAGCTGTTGCCGACTACATTCTCTTCCTTTGCTTCTTCTTTCGACATAATTAATTTCTGTCTTTTTTAAGCACACCTCTAGTTTTTTACCCGCTGACATCCGCGTTGGGTTTCGCTTTTAACAAACATTCCTTTAAAAGCAAGCACCAATTTGTCGTGGATGATTAGGGTATTTTTTGTTTCTGAGCGTGTATGTGCAAGAAGGGCCCAAGTCATTGAACTGAGTTGTACGCTCTGTTGATTATAGGGTTTAGTTTCACACCAACACCTACCGAGGTGTGCATGAATTGACGGACAGATCAAAGTAAATTAAGGCATTTTCAAACTGATACCTAGGCTTGACCGTTGCATGAGGCATGCGAACTAGAATACCCAGAACTAGCGCTCTTAAAACTAAACACATTCATTGAAGACAGGAAGCCCGCGAACTCACATGGTGCACATGTTGTAGCTATTCATTTAGAAATGATTTTAAATAATATTCAGCTACTAAGTTGCAAGATGCAATAGCTTTACTAATCGTCCGAGGAAGACTGCCGTGAGCCAACCCACTGCGCTTTAACGGGCAATCATTTTCAACTCCATCAATCTCACAGTAAGGGCAATAACCTAGTGTAAGTTTTTACACGTCTACATACAAACATTATCATATATGTTATTGATGGCCTTTTGAGAAACTTTAACCAGTTACTTATGAATTCAGGGAGACATCAAAATTTACCAAATATTATACTCGTTTTGTAGATTATATATTCCTTTGTATAAATTAAGTTTATAAAAAGGTTGCCCTACTTACCCTTCAAAAACACATTCTTGAAAAGAATGTACCAATATGTTTCAAAATTGAATTGAATTGTTTTGAACCTATTTTGCATTGGGAATGTGTAGTTTTACCACAATGTATAAAACGAGATGATTTATGAATGATTTATTTATTTATTGGGAAAATTGTAATGACGTAAAATGGGTGGAATCGTGTCCATCTGTTTCTTTAGTGTTTCCTGGGTATGAAATACCTGTTGGCTTGGTCTGCCTTCCACTGAAATAAGTTATGTGGCTGAGTATAGACTCCAAATACAGAT
The DNA here is from genome assembly GCA_024449915.1 of Sweltsa coloradensis. NCBI lineage: Eukaryota > Metazoa > Arthropoda > Insecta > Plecoptera > Chloroperlidae > Sweltsa > Sweltsa coloradensis. The sequence goes on along the minus strand of JAMZAV010001040.1, from coordinate 189,656 downwards.
GTATAGCCTATTTCTTTGGGGTAATTAAAATGTTGTTTATATATTTTTTTAAAAGATTTTAATTCATATTGTGTCTTGTGAAATGTCAATACAAAATTAATCATAAACATAATTTATCTGTCTTGTGCACCCCAATATATTTCTAGAAGATACACTTTTCTTCATCTTGCACTGACTTGTACGTATATGGCGGATCGTCTTTTGACTTGGTTAATGATCAATGGCAAAGTAAAAACTCAACACCTTTACTTCATTTCAGCAATTGTAATAGTATATAATTTGCAAAGACAGTGCAATAGTTGGGCAATAAAACTAACAGTTTTTTTTCACTTATTTCCTTCTAGATTAAGATATTAAGTCGTAATGTTGACTCCGTCCTTCCAATGAGTTCGGTGCCATCCGGTCGTAAAGCCTGCTAGTCTGATGAACTGAGCCGTGTGCGGTGGTGGCTGCGTGTTTCTGACCGGCAACATTAATTGCTCATCAGCAGCCGCTAATAACAGCGCCGTTGACGAATTAGAACTTTGTTGTAATCACACACATACCGCCCGAAACGCATCGCGAGACCGCGGGGGAAACGAAATTTAGACATTTCTGTCAGTCCAGAGAGCGCACAGATTACTACGTCGTAAGGAACAGATTAAGACGCTCAATTCATTCCAATTATTATGTAAGCTGTCCTAGCTTCGCTCACATATTATACACATTAGAGAAATCGTCTTCTATAAATCAAGGTATAATTTAAAATATCAGATAACTTCTTTACGTTTATTTTTCTGTCAGCTAGAGTTGTTTTTGTTCGATTTGCATTTTTCTGCAATCAAGTGGTCGTTAAAATCATATTTGGCTTGCAGCTCAAATAACATGCCTAAAGATTTAATTTTAAGAGACGTGTTATTCATTTTTCACGGCTATAAACTTCGCGCAATGAAATTTATAATTTTTACGCAAGTTTCGACGTGTACAAGGGGGTTTGCTGGCTCTCTTTGACAACCGGCCGTAAAAGTGTCCGGGAGAATTTACACAAGTCTCGTATGAGATATTTATTCACCCATTAGGCAAACAATATCATGTTTCGAGGAGGGAGTGTCCGAGATGGCGAAATGTAGTTCCGTGTAATGGTGATGGTGATGCCGATTGGATTGTTGTTGGGCTTTACTTTTATGTCGCATAAAACGTTGTAATGATGATCTGGATTTGATCTCGGCTAGTTTTGAGTGTTAAGTTTCATCGTGTATCTTGAATGGTATCGTATTGTTTCGTATTCACGTCTCTTGATGGGTAATAATGTAGATATACCCGCTTGTTGATGTGTTTCTTAGGTTTTATCTATTGACACTGACTTTTCTTCTTTATTACGTCATTATTTATTCCAAGATCAGGGATGGCGTGTCTTTGACTCTTTGGACTATTTCCCCATTGATGGTGCCAACATAACTTGGCTGGCTAGTAGCTATAGTCTTCACCACGTGTGCCAAAAGTTTGAGTTCACTGATAAGATAAGTGGTTATTATTTTTTTTTAAAATATCTGATTCATTTATTTTTTTTATTTTTGTATTTAACGTTTATCCTATTCAGTTTAAAAACTTATTTACAAAGGAGAACATCTAACTAAATCTAATTACATAGGTGCGGACACTACAATGAACTAAAGTTAGTCAAGTTTGAAATATTAATATTACAACACTATATTAATGTATTGTTGTGCATAGGATACATCTTTGACATGTTTCTACAAGCAGGGATATGGGAGTACCCACAAGTGGGAGGTAATCAACATCAACAACAACCACATCATCAAACATATCAACATATCGTAGAAGAATTCATAAATTAAATTATAAATACATTTGATGCTGTTGGTGGAGGTGCCGGGTCACCTTTCCATTTAAAACGGGTCGTTGTTTTTTGCGTATTCAAAATGGTGGAGGTGCCGGGTCATGAATTTTAAAACTTTCTGTGGTCTAGCCACTCTCTGGTTACCCCCAGGGTCCCCAAACGAAAAACATTCCGTATCATCCATGTTAAAGGGCAATTCTAACCGAAACTCGCATTTCACTCGGATGTCATGTTGGGTTCAAGTGACACTGCACGGACGAACAGAACAATGATGCTTATGTGTGAGCTTCACTCCCTATGTATTGTAAGTTCAAGATGTAAATTACCACTGTTTGGACTTAGATTACAATTGATTTTCTGAGAAATATTCATCGGTTCATTACTCTCTACCATTTTATTATGTATTTATTTCCATTCGCTAATGGCGCATTTCAATCAGCACTGTACCAGGTTACACACAAGCATTTTAATGTCGTGTGTATTTTAGAGTGCACTGGATCATGATATGCCCGTGTTGCACTGAACTCAGACTGTATCATGTGAACCCCCCCCCCCCTCTCGACCAAAGACATTAACAACTTGCTCGAATATGTGAGGAAAAAATAAAGTTGTTCACAGCAATAAAATACTCATCCAAATTCCAACAGGTTACTCCAAAATAATCTTGTTCGTATTCCAGTTGTGGCTGGCATGTTGATTTCTCGGCGGACTTTTCAGAAACATGCTCGGTAAATTATTGAGATAGCTCGGTGGTTCATGTCGGAAGGTTTAGGTTTGTGTGTGAATATAAATGATAATAGAGGTTTCTGGAAGACACTGTGAAGAAACATCTATTATCATTTATATTCACACACAGCCTGAGTTGTCCACAAAGTTTTGGAAAAGCTGGTAGAGTTTAATTTTATTCGTCGTTTTCGTTTGAAGAATGTTGTAAAATTGATAAGTAATTGATTCCAAATAAGATATAATGGTGATTTGTGAAGAACTTAAGCAATGACAAATATTTTAAAATTGTAATAACTTTGATGCACCTCGTTAAATTTAGGTAAAATAGGTAGCGTGGTGAGATTTGTAAGGGTTTCGTTCTTCTGTGACGCTTTAGGCGAGAGATAACATATATAATTGACGTTTGCTAACCGATATCGGTGTGGCTTTTTCAAAACTAATTTAAGGATGCAATTATCGAGATTTTTAATGGTTTAGTTTTTTTTTCGTAGGTGTTTTTGTGTTGCTTTGAGTGAAAATTAAATATGCTTATCGTACATCTGAAAAAAAGTAGACTGGTTTTTATCTGTACCAGTATCTTGTAGTTCCCTTGTAAATCTTATCTCAATCGCCAAACTGGCTAGTATGCCTATACTACACTGCACAACAATAAAGTATTTTTCCATGTGAGTGAGATTTTAATTTAAGTTGTAGAGCTGCATTATTGTACATGGGATCTAGATGTAGGCCTACGATCGTGGCATGAGGGAGATAGATATGAAGATGAACTTCAAAGTGGTCTTGTGTTGACACAAGTGTGCCGAGTCCTGTGACCTCCCTCCACCACATTGTGTTCTTGCATCACTGCAGGCGAAGTAATAAAGAAGGCCGTGGAATGGAATGGGTCAAAGGGTCATAGCTCACAGCGTCAAAACATTGGCGCCACATACTTGTAATTATGTTAAATGGAAATTCTTTTTGCAATAGTTGGCCGCAAGCGTTTTAAAGCGAAACTAAACATATTGGTATATCAATATACACAGGTAGGACTTTCATCACCCTGTTTGATAAACCACATTTCAGACAATCTTTTCGTCTACATTTCGACAACGGTTGCATCAAGTATCCTCTGTAAATACCTCTTGTAATCTTCTATTTCACCCTTCCATACCATCCTCAACTCCAGTCGCACAGCCTACATTAAAAACATTTCTTTTCTTTTTTTCATAATTTTGATCTCTTCATTAAAAAAATTCAAGGGTTAGAGCTTTGAAACTTATGGAAATACGTTTAGTTGTGGTTGTCAAAATATTGTCGATAATTTTTGGATGAATTAGCAAACGATTCGAAATCGATTGAAGATCAATAATAGTTAACTAGATGGTTGGATAACCAACTGAAAATCAAAATGAACTATTTCATCTCGTTTTTTTTATTGATTGATAAATTTAGGCGATAACATATACAAGCTGGTTAACCGATTATAGCTCGATTTAAAAGTCGTATTTTTGATGTGTTATTGATTACTTAGGACTCGATATCGATCGGAAATAATTTTTCGTTTGGTATTCCTAATGTTTACACCATAGTTTTCTTGTTTACTGATTGATAAACTAAAACTGTGTTTCTATCATCATGTTATTCATTCATCAACGTAACCAAAACTCATTGTAGGTCATTGACAGTTACAAAAGATTAGTGTCCCAATAAATGTGCAGATGAATAATCTAACACGTGTTTTTTGTTTGTTTTTTACAATTATAAATCGACTCAGCCTTCCTCGGGTACAGCAATCCGAAATGACATTAGGATATCATAAAAGAAAATATGCCCGAACTAAACTACCAACGTAACGGGTCCCCGTTGTAAAGTGGCATCACGTACAGAAACGCTTCAATCCACTCAATAACGAGCGGACTGATATATCTGTATCTAGTTCCGCGTTCCGCCACCTAACAAGGTCGCACGGCGTGTGGAGAATTCGGACACTGATGACTGATGACGCCATTTTGTCGTCGCTACCCTACTTCACATGGCGGTGTCGTAAGTAAATTCTTTGTTTGGTCGAAGAAAACAGCTGTTGCGCGAAGCATAACCGTATCAAACTCTTTCTGAATATGTCTCGTAAGATAATTGAGTAATTGAAATGAAATATTTCTTATCCTTACTTGTAGTAAGGTAGTTTGATGTTAACTGCTATTTTGAAGCTAATTTGTAATTATTTAATACTGTAAGTGGTAGCAAAAATGCAATACACTTATTAAAACTAGACGACTATTTCACCGTCATCATTTTGTTAATATCATACCTGGCATAATAGTTTCACTATATTTTTTACTTGTTGTGGAAGCTAGCAGCAAAAATGTGGTAAATTGAAGAGTAACGTTAATTTCATTATCAACAAGACGACATTTTTCAAAAGGAATTTCTTACTTAATAGAATTGTGATCTGTTTCATTTTTGTTTGTAAATACTTAATTTGTTGCTTTAGAATTCATCAGATTCTGGAATCATAGTGCGATGTGCATCTCGAAATGTCAAAATAACTTACTTATAGTTAAAATTTGGGTTCGTAAAACGCACAATGTTGGCACACATGATTATGGTATTAGAGCTGCTTGCTATCTCGTGTTAAATTTACCATTCTGTGAGACAAAATCTAATACGAATTACTTCGTGAAGCAGCGAACCGGCCGCATTCCTTCCTCGGACGAACTAATTCCATTGTGTGTAGCGCGTGAACAAATAACGGCCGCTCTCCTGTGTTTCAAAACTCGCGCTCGGAGTAGAGGTTGGGCTGCTGGATCGGATGGTGTGGGTGAGGAGGAATCCACCGTCTTTCTGAACGACCCACTTGATTAACTAATTAACTACCTAGCGATGTTGGAAGTATTCTTGATGTTGAAGATGTTCGCATTGTTTTACACGGGATCTAGACTGGGTCTGGGCTGCTGGATCGGATGGTGTGGGTGAGGAGGAATCCACCGTCTTTCTGAACGACCCACTTGATTAACTAATTAACTACCGATGTTGAAGATATTCGCGTTCTTTTACACGGCATCTAGACTTGGATGATAAGTTTAAGATCTCGTTGGGCTGGAACTGTTTCTATCGCGAAATGGTTAAAATCACGATTCTTGCCTTTAACTTCTCAAGGTCGTTTATGAGAATTAATTTAACAAATCCGGTTGTTAAGGTTGGAGTTAGGAGGACTGCATTTTTTATGGAAGAATAATATTTTTCCTTTGCCAGAATGTTGATGTTTAAAAATATGAGAAGATCTATTCCTGTTATACCTGTGTGGTACGGTGATACCTGTCATATTTGCCAACGTTATTTGTTGCTTATTTGCGCAGGTCGTTAAACAGTACTTATTTATTCTTTTGCATGCAGTATTATTTGTGCTACATCTGGTTAAGATATTGGTTGTTTTTTTTTATGCAACTTTATTTCCAAAAATGTGAGGGTCCGTTATTTGGAGTTACATCTTGAGCATTTAATAAACATGGCAATTATATTTAAATAAACTTTTCTTTGAAAAATGTCACATGTTTTTTTGCTGTTCATCAAGGATGGTCTCGAATAATTTTGCTAGTCGGTCGGTCGGTCGGTCTATCAGCACCCAAAGCCAAAGTTAAATATAATAGATAGAATTAATCTACCATCAACGAGACTTCAATGCACGAACAGGAACGTACTTGTATTTGCTTCATACCCGGCACCTCCACCAACAACGAGATGGAAACGATGGAAAGAGACGTATTATTTAATTTTGTATTATTCTTCGGCGGCCAATAATTTGATCTTTTAAAATAATAAATACAGCAACCAGTGGTATGGACAGTGCGAACACCCTCGGATCAATACCAGAATCAACAAGGCCGATTTTGAAGAACTTTGAATTTATTATGTGCCTCGTTGCTAGGACAGCTCCAAAGTCACCGTTTACAAATTCCCAACCCAAGAACTGATGGCCTCAAGTCCAAATCAGAAGTTTGAAAACTTCAGCGTATAGCGGGAATCGAACCCTGGACCTTCTGCATTGGAAGCAGAGACCACAAAATCCTAATCATGTGAATTATGCTAGTCAAGGTCTGCGTACGGATGTATCCAAAAACAAATTGATGAAGAAGGAAACACAAATGAACAACATTGATATATTTAGGTGGCGGTACCTGGTTCAGAAGTACACCCCTTGTGATAGATGCTAGCCCTCCTGACCTAAAGAACCACAAACATTATCTACCCCCCTTGTTGAAGGGGGGCAATGCCAACAAAAAGAACGCATAACAATCGGAGGTCATGTTCTGTTTTTATCGTGAGACGTGACACTCGCACAGATGGATGAACTGAAGTGATCCAAAAATATATGTGTATATAGTTAGCCTGGAATCTATTTTTAGATTTCTTCACTGGTGTTACCTGTCGGATATTGGTGGAACTTATTGCAGATTTCGGACAAACAATGACAAAAGATACACGACAGATGCCTTGTTGTTTTTTGTTTTTATTAACATCTTGAAAAATTAGGGTTTTATTCCGTAATTGTATATTTATTCTCATTAGGAATGGCTTCAATAGCTTATGTCAGTCTTGTGGAAGACCACACAACAGTATAAAAATGTATAATTATTTTATGGCAACATATTTGTTTTAAATTTGTGACATTTGACAATGAGTGACAGATGAATGTATGTCCGAATTTTAGCGCGTAGTCTCTGAGCTGCCCACAGATGTTCACCTTATCAATACGTTGTGTCGTCACTTCCTTGATTATGCTATTGGTGAGCCTCGCTCCCTAAAACAACCTTTCAGCTGATGCAGATTGAGCCATGAGAACTGAACAACATCTAAAGCTTATAAGAAATAATACAGCCTGGGTTTGTGTTGGTTGGTATCCGAACAATTCGGTCATCCGGTTCCGTGGTAACAATCACTCTGTGTGAACTAGACTAGGCGCACATGCGCTATACCACGTGACCCCCAGTGACAACCGTTTCCCAGGTTAGAGATTTACTTTGACCCGAGGTGAATTAATTTGTCAGGAACACGGGGCATTAAGATAATTAACTACTGTTATCAAGTGTGCACTTAAGATTAACAGAGCTAATAATGGTGGTTTGTGTTCGTATAATTGACTATAATACAACTAAGAAAAAGAGACGCATTATCTCAGGTAGATCAGCACACATTATGACAAGAACGGATATACATAATTTGTAACAGTATTTTTATTAGTTCTTTGTCTTGAGTGACGCTAATGTTTTCTGTCGAGACTATGTTAACAACAACATCATCATCAACAACAACTACTATGCAACTGATGGGGATGATGGACAATTTCAACAACCCATTCCTCGTGCTTTGGTGCTGGTCTTTCAAAGCTTGGAGGGGCGGTTCCACCAAACTATAAGCTCCAGTTATATTTATTAACTGCCAGTTAGGTAGATAGGTGTTGCACAACTTTACCCTGGACTATAAATCCAGTCATACATGGGATATTTTTTCATGTTTTAATGTTCACTTCAACATCAACTAAAAGTTAACTAATCTTAAGATAATATTCATTTAATTAATTAATGTTTTTTTAGTTTTACCTGCTCATAGGGCAGGAAGGCTAAGGCAGTGCATATTCATTTAGTTGAATCTGCCCTAAGGGGTATAATCGCAAAGACAATGATTACCTCTATTGATCCAACATCGATAGCCATCTTGCATTCTAGTTGGACGGTGTCGTGCTGAAGCCACAAGGTACCGTGATGCGACCAAGAGTCGAGTCTCGAGTTAATTCTCTTAATTGACGAGAACCTCTTGTAGTTCTCGCAGCCTGGATGGCACTCGGGTTTCCCGCAGCAGAGTCGTGAGCCCCTAACCGCAGCTTCACAGCTCGTTATCTTTCATATACCTGAGTTTTAATTAATTTGCCTGAAAGGTCGTTTAATATAACCCGGTCTGATGGAGGCTGTCTTCTTGTACCCGAGTGGATCAGTTCGATGTTTATCAGGTTGGTATTTCCTTTGTGGCACCCGAGCGCATCACTCACATCCAGGTTATAACCGAACAAGAAGGCTCTCACTCTCCTTGATAGACTCGGATCTCGCGTGGATAGATGACTATCAGAACATTATCAAGCAAAGCGGTGGCTCGCTTTTATGCTAATAGTTTTTGTGTCTGTCTTCACACATTAGTTTCTGGACTTTCAAGGAAACCCCTTGTTCTTCTATGCATATTAGATCGTCCATGTGAAGCAATTGAGCTAATAGAGATGACGAGCCATGTTCATGGCGGCTCAGTTACAATATGTTGTGTTTGGCATTGGTTTTATTGTTCTGTGCATTACCCTTGTGTCCTGTCATTGTGCTCAATTAGCTACATCTGTTGAGCTAGTTGATACGTGGCGAGCAATGCGCACAGCTGGACCGTCTGCTCGAGTATGAGAGGTGAGCACTTTAAAGAATCTCGCCTTGTAAACGTCACGTGTATACCTTGGCCGTTACTTTATTGAAGTTTATTTGCACTTTGATTCTTAGTGCAAACGAATGAACAAACATTCAACAGGTCTCAGTCTCGGTACAAAGTGGTTAGTATAATCATAATGGAAAGTATCAGGCTACAACCATATATGAACACTTTAACGTTTGAAGACATTACTTTAGCTATAGTCATTTTGAACATACAAACCATTGATAATAATTTGGCACTATTTAAACAAGTATTGTGTGTATACATATCTTATTATCTTTAACTTAAAAATTTGTATTCAAAACAATTGTAGACTGTAAGTACAGTAAAATTAGTGGTTGAACCAGGAGACAATAATAATTGTACAGAGTAGTATAGAATACTACAGAATATTGTACAACTGGGCAGTGTGGAATTCTGATTGTTAGGGCCGTACTGCACGTGAATGATTAGGCAGTATAGAATCCTTCTGATTAGTCAGTAAAGGTTCACCCAAGAGAACCTTTTGAACGCAAAACGTTCTATCGTAACTCCTCCAGCCCTAGTTGGAAATGATATAGCTTGCATTCTGATCAGATTGGTAACAGGTGTCCTCCTAGTCAGGAAGAGCCAAACTTATCTCTAATCTAAGTAGGTTCTAGGTTCGCCATCTTCGTTCGGCCTTGACGTCATTTTCAATTAATTTTACTTCAACTTTGTCATATTTCTTTTCGTCATCGTAGATCATGGTCATTACCATATTTTCACCATAATTTAACGACATTAAATTACTTTGACGGTTCTTAACAGCAACAAACTCGCCAATTACCGTAAATCGTTTTATGTTAATCCGTAATAATCATGTAATTCAATTTGACAATACTTTATTACCCCTAACCCAGTCCAGTGTTTACACTGTCTGCAGTGGTTGCACTCCAATATATCTGTGTGTTTAATGTAATGGTGGTTGCACTCGGCCATCATTCACTAAGTACACATTACACAAACTAACTCAAGAACTTCCCAAGTTAAAATAACAAAGTGCTCACTTCCAAGATAACAAATGACGTACATCTTGTCTTAGATATACGGCGAGCACGCAAAGTTAAGCCAGCCACACCTTCCAGTAATAACAAAGTTCTGATGAGGTCGATCTATCATGACGTAGTTTCGCGCACAGCTCGAGTCTGCGGGTAAATGATAATAGTGTTTGCAGACTGGATATCTTCATTGGGTTGCCTACACACACCGATTGATTGCCACGTACGAGGCCAGCATCAAACAAGATGAAAGTTCAAAGCTCTAAGAAATTATCATTACTGATTAACTATAACTGTCTCAATCTATCTTCGTGTTGTATTTAAAGTAGTCTATTTTCGTCTGACCACAAGGTCAACATTTTGTGTTACCAAAGAAACTGCATGCAATTCATCGTATTTTTACATCAAGAATTCAAATTCTTCAACGTGGCAAGACACAATACACTGCAGTTTTACTTTTGTCTACTCTTTCTCGTCTAATGCCTATGTATATATAATGCGCAAGTAAATCACTACGGATATATATGCCAAAAAAATTCACAAACTCCATTTTTCCTGACGACGTAACGTGTATGAATTAAGTCTACACATTAGGTGTGGAGGCTATTGTTATCACCCTAGTGTCTTAGATTTTCCAGGCTACAATTCCTGAGTAAAAAGGTATTCCAGTCGCCCTCATTCCTCTCTCTTCCTTATGTCCATCCCAGATGAAGATGATGTAACGAGGAGTCATCCATACATCAATGTTGACCGATCTTAATGAGAATTTCTTCGTATCTCTCAACATTTCTCCTCATTGCAAACAGAACCCTCGCACACTAACTACACCTAGTTTAATACATCGAGACGACGCCCCTATAGGGTCACGTGATGTTGCAGAGTCTCCTTAAGAAACAAGTCTTCTGCCTACATTCCAGAGGAAGCCCTCTAGATATACGTTGCTCGTCAATCTATGATTATCTTGTCCGCAAGATTAGAATAAATCCTTCCCTCTATGCATTACTCACATGCTATGTGCGAGACCATATCGGTGCTCAGTACCGTGCAATTACTGCGAGCTATTGCAAACTAACTGATGAACTGACTCGCCTCTAAGTGGTTGACCATAGGATCGTAAAGATGCAGGCGAGTATGTATTTTTACACTTTAGAAGTGAATACTCCCATGTGAGAGAGGCTGATTGGTGTGCTTGGACGGCCTTGCAAGACAGTGTTTGCACATCATGACGTCATGGGAATTTTGTACCTTCAATCGCATCAAGAGGTGAAACTCTTTAGACGCAAGCTTGGTTTCAAATCTCAATAATGCCCTGCAGTTCGTGTTTTTTTGTGATTCGCGTCGTACCCTTAAACCATCTCACACATTTGTTGGATGAGGCGTAAGGAGCGAAGCGAAGGTTCCATTCACTACACTGGAGAAAAAAAATCCGGAATGTTTTTTTTTTTTCTTTTTGAAAAATTTTGTGTTGTTATGTAGCACGATTCCGGCTAAAACCAATACTCCGATTGCGATTAAAATTTTATGGAGGCCTTCGAATCTCTAACACTAGTAACTCTGCACGTTTTGACGCAATCGGATAAGAATTATTACATCATCATGAAAACGCAGACTTATTTACGACTTGTATCTCTACCCGAATTTACGCACCGACAAACTCCTATTTACACTACTTCAGAAGCGCACCGTATATGTTGAAGTTCACATTAGAAATCTTCTTTCATCAGAACCTTAAGTATACAGATTGAAGATCGTAATTTCTGTTCTGAAAGTTTTGAGTGAATATGTATAAACTATTCATTTCATACTTTAAAACATCTGATACTGTGTTCACAGCTATTGCAAACTTGATTCTCACCGTTTTAAGATGCCATGTCGTAATTGCGCAATTATACACTAGGACCAGTGAATCCCATGGAGCGTGTTCATCTATTGTATACTATTGTTTGACGACTTAGTTTAAGACATGTAATATATCTGTAAATTTGACGCAATGAATTAATTTTTCCTTATGAAGAATCGGCAATTTTACTTTTCATCGTCTTGGTTTTAATAATACACTGGTTGTATTTAATAAATTTTAAAAGTGAATTAATTTAATTTATTATTATTTTTTTTAAATCTTGTTTAGTATATATATTTTCTTCGAACGGTAAATCCGCTCATGGCTCACACCATTACTTCAACAAGGCGGGATTAAGCTTCGGGAAATTCCTAAGGTGTGGGCTCATCATAATTGTGTTTTGGGAAATCTTTGCAGATGTTCAACCCATTCATTATGAAGCAATGGAATTCGTGAAGCTGGCTACGTTACTTTGCTTATTGGCAAGAAATTTTGAACAAAATATTTATATGGTGGGGCAATTACCTCTGGTGGGGCGGTCACCCATCCACCATCATACAATTGTGTTAAGAATTATACCCATTTTAGCTCAATGACTTGTGAAACAACAGTCCCAATCAACTTCTGCAATAAAAACTCCAATTATTACCAAGCACCATTTTATAAAGAAAAGTAAAACATTAGTCAACACATATCTGTGGCCCAACTCTAATTCGACCTCAAGAATTACCAAGGGCCCTTCTCAGAAAGACGAACGTATCGTGAACATTGGCATCCTGTACAAGAATGCTCAATCTGGCGGAAGCAGATTACAGCTGAAGTCTTAGAAAGATCTGTGTACATTTTCGTCAATAGTGGTTCAGTGTAGTTAATATGATACATTTCATCTGATTACAATTGACAACATTTATAAGTTTTGTAATCATTTCAATGGACTTATTGTTTTGTTGTCACAAACGTATTACAACTCACGGTTTGTTACACACATGGGAACCTCTTTGTCGCGTGTTGCGAACTAGTAAATGAGGGTACCCCTGTGTGGTCATAGAACGCGTCAGTTCCATTCGTTCATTAAAGGTGGTTCCCATTCATTGAGGTAACGGATGTCAATGTGTAATGGTTACACTAGTTAATTTAATAAATAAGACAATTAATCTACGCATTTAATATTTGTTAAATATAATTTTCTTACGCTTTGGTAATTGGTTTCCTTTCATAATACTTGGGGTGGTAATCATCTTAATAATCTTTAAAACAATTTAATTGTAATTGTTTTATTATTTTATTTTCATGTTTATCAACCATTTCCACCACATTTCTTCTCGGTGATTCTTATAAACACAAACACTTCAAGACGAATGGGCTAAGATCGTTAGGGATGTAGAGTTTGTGCGTAGTTTATCCTCGAATGCATTTATTAACCCGACCAGTGGCGGACTTTTAGTGTTACTTTTATTTTTACTTAAATTTTTTGCCTCAATACGATCCTCCACATCCTGCACGGTACACAACATCCGCAGGGTGACTTGCGCGTATGACGTAGTATTCTTGCACTTGTGCAACGCGCCGCCTGGTATATCTGCAGGGAGTGGAGGTACAACGTACAACAAGGACAATGACATTGAAATAATCCTTGAACGATGTTTTACCATAGCCCATCCCACTTACTGCCAAAACCGACAGTGCCGAACCGGAATATCTGCATGCGTTATCTTCATCTTTCTACTTGACACCTCTGCAGCAAGAACATCTTAATTAAATTCAGAGTTATTGTTACGACTGACACCAGTATTCTGTTTCGACCTTGTTGCTACCCGCCTGTGACGGTGGTGCAGTGCTGGCAACCATGTAAGGGAATTATTCTGTTATTTGACAACGTGTGACGTCATAATGTTCCTGTATCCGGCAAGCAACTACAAATACATATAAACCAATGACAAGCTAGACGCTCAGTCTTCTATCCTCCACCTCGAGCGCTAGGGTGCCGATTAGAAGCCTGCTTGAAGGGGGAAAATTATGTCACTGACAAATTGATACATCAGCGATTTGAAATAACTAAGATGCAGGTGGATTATTAGAGTGTGTTTACTCAAATTTACTCGTATCGGTTAAATGAAATAAGATCTTGTACGATACATTTTGATGGCTGTTTTCCCCTTTCAAAGAGCTTCAATTTGGCATGCTCTCCGCGGCCATACTGAGAGTCTAGCATATTAATTGAATGGCATTGCATGTAACCATCAACAGCCATATTGTATGACGCTCCAAGTGTAAAAGAATCATTCATAGTAGCCTATACGATTTTTTTGTGGTAAAAATATTGCTCTATCATCTCAAGTTTATGTTTTGTAAACGTTTCTTTCAAGACAAATATCCATTAACCTTACGGTCCTGCACTGTTTGCAAATTAAAACAATTACCTCCTGATGCGCGCACTTAAATTACTTTTACTCTGCAATTCATATTTACAACGTGCACACTGGTTATACTTTATGAGCTCCGAAGCAATAAAACTACTGCTATTTGACCCCTGTGCGACATGTCTTGTTGTGGGTGTCGGCAAGGTCGCTTGACTTGAATACCTGTGTCGATTTATGCAGCGTTTATTGTACATATTGGCACACAAATAATTTGCCATATTATTTACATAAAACGTGTCTGGTGTGAGCTATTTAATACTAAAAGAACACAAATTTAATCGTGAGCACCAAATAGCCCGGATACACTGTTATTAAATCTGATAGTTTTAACACCATTAAAATTAAATAAACTCATTAAAATTAAAACTAAAACTCAGTTCTATGAACTTCACTTTCGGAATTTAAATCGTCTTCACAGGTTAATTATAATTGATGCTTTGAACTGGTAATCGAACTTTGAACTTCCGTAGCTTGCAGATTTCCATCTGTCTTGATGTAGCATGTAGGGGGGGGGGCATAGTCTCCTCAGCCCACTCGAAATAGTTTCACACACTCTTCAAATAAGATAAGAAGAAGACTGACAGGTATAAAACTGATCGGCCAGGTGTTGTTTGAATTATTAAAACACATTTCTCTCCTAGCGTCTCCTAATTAGCCGGTGGAGTAGTCGGCTGTTATCTGCGCATGCACGGTCGTGCTCGTATCACCCTCAGCGAGCTCTTTAATTGGCTGGAGATGTGTTTTATTAATTTGTTCGGTCAAGGCTCGTCGCATTCCGCCTGCTGAAGGTGAATAAGATACGACCCCGGTTAGATTTCGTGTAAATTATTCAGGGAAGTTGGACAGAAGGAAATATGATGTTTTATCAACTGCTAAACAAATTTATATTATTTTTAGCTTGGCGTTGATGCAATATCAATAATTGAATTAAAGCGATTCAAGCACTTCGCAAATTCAATTTTAGATATGAATATTCACGTATAGGTTCGATGCCTTGGGTTTTTAAATATCAATCTTCAAATCGAAATCCTATTATGTGTTTGGTGCAAGAATGTTTTGTCTGTATAAGGTAAGGTACATAAAAAAATAAAAAAAATGTTTTGTTTAAGCCACAAGAAGTAACTTGTGATTTTTATTGCAGATTTGTATGCAAACAAGCAAACATTTGTATTATCAAATTGCTAACATCGCCTATATATCACATTTTGTCTATTAAATTAGTTATTTTAAAGAAGTGCTTTGCAAAATAATGTGATTGCAGTTGTACATGGCACGTTGAAGTGTCCATTTATTTTCGTATAAGACTGTACCATACAGGGTTGTGTTCCTCGTCTCTTTCTATATCATCATCAAGGTTACAGTTAAGAAACCATAGCAGAACTTGTCAACATTTGCATAATCAACGTTGAAACTGATTCTTGGAAGCTAATGAATACTGTTACTATATAAGATGAGGGTCTGACAAGACCCAGAGGATGTCTGAATCGTTGAGGGTAGGTAGTCAAGAGATACTGAGCTGAGAATGTATTGTGAAGAACTTGAACTACACTTTTAGGGTCCACGTGATTACACAGGATGAGAGCAATATGTACTGTTATCGCTGTTGTAAATCAGTACTGTTGTTAATTTACCCATTATTGTTTTGTTCACTGACGGTTTTAAGAGTACCACCACTTTCCCCTTCGCTATCCTTGCCGTTGAATCTTGTTTGTGTGTGCATGGAATATTCCATATTATTATAATACACTGTCCTCTATTTTCATTTCTTTGTACCAAGTCCGCCTATCATGTGTGAATATATGTTCAACTGAATGTAAATGAGCAAAAGTAAAAAACGTGCATGAAATTGAAAGTATTCCTGAAACTCGCTTCTTGTGGAACAAGATTTCACGTAACAGCGAAAGCTTACTGTGTAAACCTTGTGCTATCGGGTGTCTTGACCTTTACCGGACTTCACACGGTTCCTAAATCTCTGTGTCACACTCTGCATTAGCACACAACTCCGCAGCGAAGGAAGTTTAGGAAGTGTGGAACGTCATTAGTACAGAGAATACATACTACGTCCAACACCATCTTCACGACTGCAGACACTACACCCTACTATCCAGACAGACATCTCTCCTCAACACTCATGTATTCAAACCACACTCATTTGGCTATGCAAATCAAGGAAATTAAATACAGTACATATTTATTAACTGGGTACTGACTCAAGGGCTAGAGCTGATTCTCAATGATGGGCATTCGTGATTAAGTTTTTGTAAACAATTATTTCAGTTTACAACAATGCTGATACTAACAGTATGTTTTTTGTTGTTGCAGGTCAACTATGGACAGAAAAGGAAACCTTTGGTAAGTTTAAACTATTTTTAGATTAGTAGAAGTCTGGTTTCAGTTAGTTTGGTTGAGACCGTGCGAGTTGAAGCTAATACAGGACCACATTTAAAAACATTGCTCCCTAAGAAAGTACTCCTATAGGTTGGGATTAAGGAAAGGACTAATTGAGAAGCTTTGCAAGAAAAAAGGAAATTAATGTATGCATGCTATAGAACAAACCTCGACCGTAATCTTGAATTTATAGGATTACACTTTTGTAAATTGGTATCGAGTTTATGATTGGATTTGTTATTTTTAAATACAATTATTCGTAATTTCGTAATGATCCAGCTAATGGATTTGCATCGTGGATGTGTATACAGTGTATGTGTGTATAGACTATGAAATAGACGGTAAAGAATGCTGTTTATTTTCAAGCTACATCCACGAAACCTTGTATGTATAAGTCGCACGCGGCGATGATATCGCGCTCGTAAAGTGCTGTAATAAGGCCTCGCATATGCATAAGATGCGGCTACTGCAACAAGTGATGGCGACTCGCTCGCGTTCACTGTGTAAAACAATATTGACATAGGCGGAGCTGTAACTGCGGCGGTGATGTGCGGCTAATTACGAGAACGCATGCATCTACATATTATACTCACAACGTCCAGGTTATAATGATGACGACTATACACGAGGAAGAGTGCATGCCAGCGATTACAATCTGCATGGAGGTCTGGGAAGAACTATCATCTCGGGGACTTCACTTTGTATAAGTAGGTACAGTTATAAGGATGCGTAATTATGCACTGTGGCTAAACTATAGCTAGTTATAAATTATTTCGACCAAATGCTTACAAAAGCGTTATAAGTTAAATCACTTAAAACATATAAGGCGTTTGGCAAGTAAAGTTGTTCGTTGGGTGAAAATATAGCAGTGAGTGAAGACGTAGAGGTAGTTAGAATAGTAACTGGCGTTGTAAATCCATGGTAGATGTTGTAGGTGGTATAAGGGTCGTTACAAGTAAGACACTGCCATCTAGACGAAGCTGGAAGGGATGTGCGAGACCAGGGGTCTATTTACTAAAGATGTCACTGACAGCAGAGCCGATAAAGAAGTTTCCCCTTTGCTGACAGTGAACTTGTGACAAGAGAACTGCTACTTCGAATTTGTATGATTTGTATCATACCAATATAAATAGTTATTACATATATCTGTGCTGTATTGCAGTTGTGTTTATGTTACACGAACATTGGCAGAAGGCTTTGAAAGTGTAAAAAGTTGTATTTTAGTGCAAATAAGGTTAATAGTGAATTGCTTTTACTCCTCCGCTGTCGAGTTTAGTGGGGAGGCAAATACGTTAGGATACAACAAATACAACAACAAATTCGAAATCGAGGTGGCAGTTCTCTTGTTACAAGTTGTCACAACTTCACCCCATTACTCCCCATCGACTACCCCCACCAGTCTGACGCGCGGGGGTTGGCTCACGTTCATCCACCACCTTCTTCATCTCGATGTCTCCCTTCCGTCTCAAGTTTCTTATTTTTCTTCTATACTCCATCATAAGACGAGGTGCTGTGGTCATCTTCTTCATCCAACGTGTCTTCCTATTACAGCAAAGGGGAGGTTCCGGTTTCAAATCCCGTCGAAACCGGAAATCCTGACGGAAGGTTTTTCCGAGGTTTTCCTCAATCATTAAGGCTATTCCACCGCGTTTTTCTATTTTCCAAAATATGCTACTTAGTCAAAATATAGTGAATGGCTTTGAAACATGGCTATTTTAGAAAAATTTTTTTTTTTAATTTTTCTGATCCGGTACACGGCCAATATAACCATTTCAAAATAATTTCCAGCTTCAATTCGCCAAGGCACACGCGACCATTCAACGTAGGGTGTTGTGTTTTTGTGACATTAATTTTCAACTGTTTTTTCTATGGACTGGAATTTTTTTGTTTGGCGGTACAAATCGGTAAAAAATACCGCCAAACGAAAAATTTCGCATGAAAGACAATTGTTAAAATCAATCTGTTTTCTCTCAGTCAGTCCATAGAAAAACAGTTGAAAATTAATGTCACAGAAACACAACACCCTACGTTGAATGGTGTGCCTTGGCGAATTGAAGTTGGAAATTATTTTGAGGTGGCTATATTGGTCGTGTACCGGATCAGAAAAATTTGAAAAAAATATTTTGATTTTCTAAAATAGCCAGGTTTGAAAACCATTAACTATGTTTTGACTTAGTAGCATATTTTGGAAAATAGAAAAACGCGGTCGAATAGCCTTAATGCGAATGCAAGGGATTTAATTGCACCCGGGACAGACTTCTCACAAAAATTATTATTGTTACAGCAATACCCTTTGAGAGCTGTTTTGTATGTTTGGTGGAGGTGCCGGGTCAGAAGTGAACCGATCAATAGAACGAAGTATGCACCAACTTACACGACGCATGATCTACTGATCTCTACTTGTTGTAACTTGTCAAGTATGGCACGGTACACGCCACGCTGTCTGTACTGAAACACAAAGCAAGCAATACTACAAGGAGCTGTGTTCGACAGTGATTGTATTTGACATCTGGGAGAAGGAACATGCGCTGCTGCCTCAGGGAGCCTATCTGTATTGTACGAGTGTGACTGCTTGGCCAGGCTTGAGTTAACACGTGTTGTTGCTGAAGAGATGCTGTTTTATTGCTAGCAATACTTGGTATACACTAACAGCACGGCAGATGGTGATCAAAGTAATTATGAAGCTATTTCAGTCCGTTGACATGTATACCCTCGACCAGATGTAAATCAAGGGCAGGGTATAGTAGATAGAACAAGACCTATTGATTTTGTGGTTAATGATGTACATGAAACACATGAAATATATAAGAATTTATTTCAACAAAATAATAACAAATACACAATCAAATTTCAAAATGTATCACAAATAATATTCATACAAAATCCTCGTTTTATGTAGGATTCGAACTCAAGCTTCTTTTGACTCTATGTGGTTCAATTTGCGACTGATTTAGGTTAATAAGCACTTTGCATAAGATGGTAAGAAACTGCATCTCATGTAGGTTTATCGGTGCAGTTCATCACTTCCAATAAGAAGAAGAGAAGCCGTACACTCTGTAATTACTCTCTATAAAAACTCCCGGGAGTTATTGGCTCGGAACGGCGACCTTCCGATGATCCGTCATAATCGACCTAGGGCTGTTCTAGAACAGTCAGCCAAGTGTGTCGTGCAATCGTGCCGTCTGACAACCGTTCTCTGTACGCTGTAGTACCATCATCTCCACACTCAACCACTCACCTGTAAGCAAACTGTGACTTCACGTCTATTCTTAGCATCTACAATAAATCTTTTTGCAAGATTCCACTGCCTAAATAAATTACGCTTTGTTTAATCATTAATAATAAACATTATAGTCTCACCCTCACATAAGAAAAATATTAATGCCTAAAGTAATAGCCCCAGCGGTTATAATAAATGTGTGAACAAATTTATAACCCAACAAGAATAAATCGTTTCCTCCGCAGAGTAATAACCTAACAAAAATAAATAATGTATGCACATAGTAATAGCCTCACTAAAACAAATAATAATTGCACAGTAAAAGTAATAGCCCACGGTAATGGGGAATTGAATGCACAAAGTAATAGCGACTCCTTGAAATTAAGTATTATAATTTGTAAATAAACAACCAGACAAAATTAAATGTTAGTGTTTACTGAGTTCAGGCAGTATTCCACGTCGGAGACAGCCCGCGCGCGCTCTAGACGCGTGATGTCGTCGTTCTTCTGTTATCGGCCATTACGTCGCCTCACGTACAATGGTGTCATCTCCGCGGTGAGCTCTGCATTCAAATGAGACCTCCATCCGATTCACAAACAAAAACCCCTTTCAACCTCACCATATTGGACATGGTTCCTTGTGGGGGGAGCTCGAGTCGAAGTCAAAGTGTTGGATTTCAACATTATGGAGATGAGGAGTATGAATCCCTTCCTCTCGCGAGTCGCGACTACATTTCATATGAACAAACATAGACGACAGACGACTTCTCAATGGAATCCATCTTTACAGTCGCCGCATGGACACTCAACAGGGCATTAAGTTTGTTTGTATAAAATATTGTCCTTTGTTTGTTAGCTAGAATTATGCTAATTGAATCTTGTATACCCAAAGTTGAAGAAAGTAACTTGGATGATAATGCATAACGTAACAATGTTTTTGATGTAGTTTATGTATTACATGCTCTATTTTCTTCTGCAACATGGTTTATTCTCCATTGTTGTACTCGGCCTCGCAATGATATCCTGGACATGTAGGCAGGCCTAGGGTTTGCAATCACGACGTTGAGCATATTGTCGTGCAGGTGACATTATTCGGTTAAGAAGTTAGTGACCCCACTCGATAGCTCTCTGTATAGGTTGTGTGACTCTAGGACAGTCGCATGGATCTTACAAGAGTGAGCAAGTATTTCGCATTTGTTCGTTAGAATGCCCTGGGCCTTACATCCAGTTTGCATACGAATGATATAAACATGTGAGGCTGACAAGCAGGGATATGTATACACTCTTCTGTTGATGTAGATTTTTATACGCTATTTGATAAGTCAGACAAAATTTATTAAATGTTTACGATTTTCTAATTTTTTTTTTACAAAATACAAAATCATATAAGTAAAAATGCATCCTTTTCTTTTCTTTGACCTTTTAATAAAACTTTTTTTATTTGCCTCACTTGCCTTACGTCTGTTTGACAGCTGTATACATTTTAATGTCAAACATGCTAATATTACCTCAGAAAATGCTCCTGAAAAATTCATTTGTAAAGACAGTTCTCTCCCGAGCTAGTTTCTGAAATTGAGGAAGATGATGTACAGACGCTCTACACTCTAAAGTGGTGTGTGTTACATTGAGGGTGCTGCTTGCTCTATTTGACTCTGCAGTTTTACCTGATCGGTCTCCAGCTCATAACCTTTTTCTGGCGTTCACCGCTTCCTAACCACAGTGTTGCATTCGTTTATTAGTAATTACTTGTGAAGTCAATGAGGAAAGAAAGTGGTTTTATAAACGGCCCTGCTTCGAACTCGACCCACCTTTAACCGCACTCAGCGGGAATGCTAGGGAAATATTAGTATAAGCTTACAACATCGCATCATTTACTGGCTTTGTTCTTGTAAGTTTTAACCAAACCAAGGGGCTCACGTTCTATGTGGAACGTGAGGGTGGGCAATCATGTGGCTTTCTTGCGTAGACAGAGCCAGCAGCCAATTGATGTGTAACTTTGGGTTCCTCCATGAATTGCACATGGTTAGTGGAGGAACCTATATGACTGTCAAGGTTACACCGTCCTTTCGGATGAAACGTTAAGCCGTTAGTCCCCTTGGTACTTTTCGAAAGTAGTAGGCTACGTGCCGGTACCGGGTTTCCCCTCCTCCCTTCTGTTCATACATCATCCATACCCGTTCAGGATATGGTAAACCACAATAAATAAAAATAATACATCATCCTCTTCTATCACCACTCATCGTCTCGAATAGCCAAAGTACATTAATATGAGACGTTACGCAATATCCAATCAATCTATCGTGAATTGCGCATATCTCAACAGGACGCCGATCAAACATTTGAATTATTCCTGTCAGCACAACCGACCGACATCACAGATGTCCGAACCTTTCAATAGCTGTGATTATCTAAAATTGAAAAAGATTAAAATATCAGAAAAACTTAATGATTTTGATTTGACTGTTTTGAATTTCGCTATTAAATTGTTACGTGTCAACCATGCACAACTTAGTTTAAAACATCAAAATCTTTGTGCTGCAGTATTGGTTTGGTTATTTGTTATAAGTGCCGAATGTTCATTCTCATCAGAAAACGGTTTAGCTCTGGTCTGACATGGGTCTGCCATCAACTCCACCTCACCTCATAGGCCACGACACAATAACCCACCTCTCTCGTGGTCGTCACGAGTGAGCCATCCAGAGTGTAATCACTCTGGATCTGTAACCTCTCATTGCCAGGAATACGATGCGTACGAGTTGCTTTATTGTGAAACGACGAACTCTTCACTAATCTGCAAGTGAGTGTGATTGGGACGGATAACTCGGGGTTTTGGAAGAGGGAATGGTAGCCTACTCTTACTATTAGTTACTACACATTCTCACGAATCTTCCTATACATTAGTAATAACAAAACGTGACCTGTGCCCGTACAATATATTTTAGGCCCAGTGTTGGTACTTTTTTCTAATTGCTGACAATCATTTTGCGAATTTCTATTTATAATTTATATTTCTAAATGCTAGGTACTTTTTCCTCAAAAAGTAAAAGATAAAAAAAAATAAAAAAAATAAATGCATTTCAAATTTTGTTTATCTAGAAACTATTTTTAAAAAGTTACAATTTTTTTTCTAGAAAAATGTCATCGATTATTTGCAAGCTTGTAAATATTAGTAGTATAGTATTAGTATCGTAAATACTAACACTATTAATGAACAACGCGATTTCTCCCAAACATCAATAATAAATACTAGTTTTTGCGACTACTATGGACAGCCCTGGCGCCAAGGCAAGGTGGCTCGGGCAAAGATGTAATTGCTCCAGATCATCATAAAAAGTGGATTAGTTTTGAGCGCGGTGTCTGGGTCCAAATAATGAGACGCGCTCCAAGGAGATCGAGGGGGTAAAAAAGACGTTCCGATCAAGAGAGAAACTGAGGATGTGGAAAAAATTATAATTTTCTGTCTTCGAGGTTCGAACGATCTTCTTGATAACTTCTCTGTGCGTTGAAGCGTTGCCGTGAGGAAGTGCACGATTTAAATTATGTGGGTGTAACTGGGGTCTGCACCCAGCACCCTTCGTGTAAATGAAAAACAAACCAATTTTAGACCAGTCGATATATAATCGAATCAACAAAGAACAATTGAATGTTTATTGACATCCTTGAAAACAACTGTCACATTTTTGAGCTCCTAAGCTTTTTGTTATTGAGTTTTGTAAGGTAAGTTTATATTTAGCCTTATCATACTTGTTCATAGTTTCCGTCATGTCAGGAGAGGCTGCGTTCGGCTACGGCTACGGTCGGTCGAGCAGCGACGAGTACCAGTCCATTGTGCCGGAGTTGGACGTGGAGGCGAGCCGCGGAGATCTGTGGAAACGACCGAGTGTCATTCTGCCCAACTTGGCCGTCCTTGAGAGAGAATTCTTCGGGTTGGTTTCTTCCGGTGATGTTCAACAAGCAAGGGAGTTCCTTCGTGAACACCGTGGATTCAACATAAACTGCACCGACTTTCAGGGAGTGACCGCTCTCCAGCTAGCGATTCAGAACCACAACGAGGATATGGTTGCTTTCCTTCTGGATCAGCCGAACATGGGTATTGGGGACTGTGCACTGCACGCCGTGCGTGACAACCAGCCAAACATCCTGCGCATGCTCCTGGACAGGTTGGCAGCCACCTCTCCCTCCCTCGAGTACGTCGGATGCTTCCAGAGCTCCGACTTCCCCGCAGACCTCACCCTTCTGATGCTAGCTGCTCAGTGCGGCCACTACGAGATCATAGGCATGCTGATGGATCGGGGACATCGCATCCAGAAGCCTCACCCTGCCACTTGCAACTGTGAAGATTGCCAAGAGGGGGCCAAGTACTACGACGGCCTCTCCGTGTCGACTTCTCGAATCAACGTGTTCCGAGCCATCGTGAACCCCGCTTACATATGCCACACTTCTGATGATCCGATCCTTACTGCATTCGAGCTTTGCATCGAGCTTCAAGTCTGGGCGCACACGGAGTCCGAGTTCCGCGCCGCCTACCTCAGCCTCGCCAAGGATGTTCGCACCTTCGCCGTGGAACTGATCGGCCGTTGTCGTAGCAGTCAGGAGGTTGCGCTAGTGCTCAGTCAGAAAGCGGGTTGTATTTACCCCGGGGAACTTGAGTTCCCACGTCTTCTCCTTGCCATGGATTACACCCAGAAGGAGTTCGTCGCGCATCCCAATACGCAGCAGGTGCTCGAGTCTGCGTGGAGGGGGGACTGGTACGAGTGGCGCAAACAATCCGACGGCAGGAGAATGTTATCGGTGTTTCTGCGCATGTTCACGCTGCCGTTCATCGCAGTCATGTGCGTCTTCATGCCACACCACACGAAGGTGAAGCGATGGAAGCAACCTTGCAACAAGATGCTGAGCAGCGTGGCCAGTCGACTCATCTTCCTGATCTTGGTCTTCCTAGAGTCCAACATGGACAAGACTCATCAGTTGAGAGGGCCTCCCGCTTCAGGACTCGAACCCATCCTTATCATATACGTGATTGCCTATGTCTGGGGCTTGATTCGACAATGCATGATACAAGGACCCAAAAGGTTCTTCCATGTTCTCTACAACTGGTACGACGTGGTCACCCAGACTCTGTTCCTCTTTACCTTCTACTTCTGGTTCGCTGCGCTGATCGACGTCAAGAAGAATGACCAGCGTGACCTTGAACGCAAGTACTGGCATCACCTCGACCCGACGTTGATTGCCGAAGGGTTCTTCGCGGTGGCTACCATCCTAGCCTTTGGGAGGCTTCTCCTTCTCTGTCAACTGAACTTTCATCTTGGACCTCTTCAGGTGTCCCTTGGGAAAGATGATAAAAGACATTGCAAAGTTCGTAGTGATCTTCTTCTTGATTCTCATTGCGTTCACAGCGGGGCTGTCTCGGTTCTATCAGTACTATGACGGGATGGTTCAAGTGGACAAAGCGAACGGGATCAAGACCCTCCAGGCTGCCTCCTTCGTGAGCTTCGAGTCTACCCTGAAGACTCTGTTCTGGGCGCTCTTCTGTATGTCCCCTATAGAGAGCGCCGACGTCATCATCGAGAATCTACCCATAGCGAACGATCCAATGGCGGCCACAAACCATCACAAGTTCACGGAGACAGTCGGATACATCGCGTTCGCACTCTTCGAGCTGATGACTGTGGTCGTGATTCTCAACATGTTGATCGCGACCATGTCCAACACGTTTCAGAAGGTCACGGACAACGTCGACATCGAGTGGACTTTCGGTCGGACCGAGGTGTATCATCGGGTACATGTCTCAGACGACGCTGCCGCCTCCCTTCAACCTCCTGCCGACCTACGCCGGCGTCATCAGCGCGGTCGAGTGGTGTGTGTGTATGTTCAAACCCAAACCAGACAAGAAGGCGAGGTTTTCCTTCAGTCACTGCTGTTTCTTTGAAGTAACTAAAGGTGAAAAGGAAAGGGAAAAGGACTTTATTGTTCTCAACGCAAAGCTGGCACAGAGGTACTTCAATTCAAAATGAACATCTCGCATGACGCGCTAGATGGCCAGTTGTTAAGGCTTCAATGTGGTGTGGTTTTATATTTGTCGTACTTGTTTTTTTAATGTTTATGAAAACTAACTATTAAAAATGATACTTTAATGGTGTTCACTCGATGATCAATTTTTGATGATTAATTTGCTCTAAGATAGGAATTTACCACCAATTAAAATTGAAGCAAACTCGACATTGAAAAGAAATCAATGGATTTCCAAACATTTTAAGTAAATTGTACATCTGCTTTTATAATGTTGATGTTCACTTATGTGCTCTTCTTGTACATTGCCTACTGTCAAGTTTAATTTCTCGTACACAGAGAGACAGCAAAATACTTCAACACTGAGTTGAGTTTTGAAGTTCTGATGTTGAACCTACTCAAAAGTCAAACCGACGCTAGGTTGTCGACACTATATGCTCGAATCCCTTTCATTTGTGACCCGTTGTTCAATTAAATACCCACATAAATTATGAAAGCAACCACAGCTAACAAAGATCATTTCAATTCTTCTATTACTTCAATGACTTCTCCAAATTCTCAGCTATTTCTTCAACATTTTGCTCAATCAAAGCAGTTATTGTGTGACTGTGTAAGAGGGTGACTTATCCATTCGCTAACAGACCAAGACTTCCTCTTCCTCAGTTATATTCTATTCATCTTGCGTATTCCAATACGACACACTTTAAGTCTTCAGTAGTACTGCAGCCTCAACGGCAATGTCTCTGGTGTAGTGTATGGTGTAATGGTGAGAAGTGACAAGGATTCTGTTGAATAAGCTGCTATGTTATATCGTCGTCGTGAGTTGGAACACGAAGCAAACATCTCATTCAGTTTCCTCGGGCTGAACGCTTAGCAATAACGCAAGTTGTATTGGCGTCGAGTGTACTGGGGTTAGAGGTTAACCAAAGAACTCTTTCCTCGGCCAGCATGGCAGCGTAGCAGCCTCATCGCTTCCCGGCTGTACGTCTTGCGCGCGTTTGTTTGCTAACGGCAATACTATTCTATTATGGATGTTTAAGAATATGTTAGGACTTTCATTGTAACTTAATCGGTACTGACTTGTAAACTTGCTAGTTGCATTGCATCCTTATCTGTACTATACTAGTACTTGCAAGGCGCTTGCATTATATTCTGTACTGGCCACTGATACTTGCATTTTAATTTATGGTTTACCTGCAAGTTTCTTGCATCTCAATCTGTACTGGTATACTTGCAAGTTGCATTGCATCCACATCTGTAATTGTACTTGCAAGTTGCTTGCTTCTTAATCTGAACTGGTACTCGCAATTGCATGGCACTTTCTAATTTATTTCATACTTGCAAGTTGTATTGCATCTAAATCTATACTGGTACTCGCAAGTTTGATACCTACTAGTTCCTTGCTTCTCAATCTGTACAGGTTACTTGCATTGCATCCCATCTGTACTTGTACTTGCAAGCTGCTTGCTGGTACACGCAAGTTGCATGGCATCTTTCTCATTTGATACTTGCAAGTTGTATTGCATCTATACTGGTAGTTGCAAGGTGCAGCTTGGATGAAAACAACGGTGTTTCTAGCTGGCTGGCAGGCAGGAAGGAAGGTAGACGGAATTAGAATAAGAACACGTGTTCTGATCACACTGCGCCGTGCAGCACGATGTGAAGGTTCGTGGGTGCAGGGCAGGGCGTCTGAGGTGGCGTGGCTCGGTGCTAGGGCACGACACTCTAGTGTGGGAGGTTACTAGTTCGCTTCCCGCCACCAAGAAAACTGAATGAGGAGCCTACAGATATTTCAACAGATTTTTTATTTTGGGGGCTTTTTTTTAAGGTCGTCCTGTGCTTTCTGTGCCTTTTTAAACAAAATGTATTAAAAACTTGGATGCGTATCATTTTGTATATTTTAATTCAAGTTTTAAATTTAAAATTTTTCGAGAGACTAGGATAGTCCTTTTAAGATATTCTAACAAATGTCAAGTATGCTATTTTATCTTTACGTAGGATTTTCATTTTAACCTAAGGAAATGTGTACAAGAGATGATTTCCCATGCGATTATCCATACCCTCATATACATTTAGTTACCCAACAGTGTGTACTCCCAACATACATCCTGCAAGCGGAATGGCAAAGACAAGAGAACAGTGGCGTCGGAAAGGGGGCAAGGGGGCATTGCCCCCCCTAACTTCATACCATCCGGGGCATAGGGGGCAGATTTTAAGTTGAAAAATCAGATTTTTACTCTACTTTTTTACTTTTGGGGACAGCAACGTCGAATGATCC
Organism: Sweltsa coloradensis; assembly: GCA_024449915.1. Classification (NCBI taxonomy): domain Eukaryota; kingdom Metazoa; phylum Arthropoda; class Insecta; order Plecoptera; family Chloroperlidae; genus Sweltsa; species Sweltsa coloradensis. Next base: position 161,476 of record JAMZAV010001040.1, on the reverse strand, counting down.
TGTCAACAATTCATTTCCAGGAATAAACAACCCAACAATATAGCAGAAATGTGTAGGTTGGCTGACTGAACCGTCTATCTGACTATCTTTATAACTAGCCACCCGTATTATATTGTGTGCTGGTCACTCAGTGGACACGAAACGTAACTCAGACTCACGTCTAATCCAAACATCCCTTGGAATGATTTGCTAGAGTTATTGGTAGACGCAAGTTGGGATTTGGTTCGCACGTGTCGCATCGTTATGCGTTCACTGTTCACTGTTCAGTCATCTTTGGAGTGGTGTATAGTGACTGTGATTATAGCGAAGTGGCAAGTGGGAAAGATTATTTATTCCTCTTAGAGTGTAAGTAGTGTAGTGTGAAGTGTATAGTAAAGTGTAAGTGTGTGTGTAGTTTTTCGTGTTTAATTTAAAAAAAAATATGAAACGTACTAAACAGCCTTCAGTTAGTATTTTTTTTTTAAAGAAGAGGGTAAAACAAAAATATGTTTGCCTGTAAACTTCGTCATAACATAAAAAAAATGAGTTGTTATTTATTAAATGGGCCACTTCACGTTAATTTCTTGAGTTTTTAGATCGCAGATAGTTGATGTAAAACATCGTTTACAGAGTCCGAGTGCAGTTAAAACATGACGAAATAACTGTAGTAAAGTGAAATTTTTTTCGCCTTCGGCGAATAGGGCCTCTGGCGGCTGGGGCTTCGCCCCAGATCCCAGCTATACCCTACCAAATCTACCAATTGATTTGCCCCCCCCCAACTTTCAAAACGTTCCGACGCGCCTGCAAGAGAAGGTTGAGACTTAAAAGCCATTTGGAAGATATTCTGCTGATACTCTATTATTCTAAGTAACAGTTTTCCAAGTATCCTCATAACTAGAATGCTCAGATTACATAAATCAAATCACGTTCACATTCCTCAAGAGCAATCTAAATACCCCGCCACATGCAGGAGTAGCCCGGAGAGCGTTCCACCCACATCCACCGCCGCGCTGCTCTACCCGTCCGTGTTTGCAGATCGCTCGTGTCCCGAGCAGTGGTGGGGCTAGCCTCGGGCGCCTCGCATTCTAAGTACACGTCTATAAATTAAACGTTTTGCTCGCAGGCTCCACCTTATTACATTTCTTAGAAATTATATCGGGTTTTATTCCACATTATTTGCTAATAAAACAAATTCACAGCGAGGTTCCCACCTTCTAAGGCTGGCATTACCAACATGAACAATATTAATACACTCAGCCCACATGTATATCCAGACGTCGAGCCAAGAAAATAGCAGAGGATAATTAGTAAGTGTTCAGTGGTGAATGTGTGAGATATAATACTTGGCGACTAAAGTGAAGTTTCGATGATTTGTGTTCAATGCAAGTGCGATATAATACTGACCTGAAGTTATGATTTACTGCACTTCCAGAGGTTTGTCAAAGGGGTAAGTTGATTGAAATATGAACTGTTCGTAACCTTAAAGTGATCAGTGAGTTTTGTGTGTGTGTTTGGAACCCTATCTCATAGATGGGTGGCTAGATTGTGTGTGGCCTGTAACGTTATCCTGGCGGGGAAATGCAATATGCATTATGCTAGCCGCTTGTAACTGGTGCGGTGTATCCTCTGTGGTGGCGTTGCAAGTATACATGTGACATGTCACATTGTGGGGTAGACTTTTCTCTCGGGTTTTTAAGTAGTATTTTTCTAGGGTAACTTCGTTAGGGTCTCCACCTAGGTTACACGTACTTTATATGTAGTTGTTTAAGTATGCAACTCCTCTCATGGGTGTACATTACTGACAGATTAATTGCATGGATATCTTTTCTCTTTTGAAATATATCCTCTTGTATCGTTAATTCAATAAATGTTCATTTATAGCTCTGGTACTGGTTGTAGCTTGTAAGCTCAATAAACATTACTTATATTATGGCAAGTCACAAAATAATTTACATATTTACATATTTATTAATTACTTTAAGATTTCACTCTTGTGTTTTTCACTGCAGCTACGGAGTAAAGTACTCGTAAAGGTGTAGAAAGATACCTTTGATAGACTTCCTCCAGCAACGAAGCCAGCAATGATGGCATATGGCAATAATTGTCTTAAGGTCCGTGTAGATAAGGAGATGAACCCAATAATATGGCTGCTGACCAGTCTTTGTTGGGTGACCTCAAGGAACTGTTTAAAATAAACAAAAAATAACATTTACAAAAAGTAACCAACTTCACTTGTTACAAGTGTAATTCTTGTTATTTAAATTATTTTGTAAAATAATGGCCGATGCGTTTAGAATTTGTAGAGTAAGGTTTTTTATTATCGAAACAGGTATCATAAATTCCCGAAGGAAGTCCTGGAAGAAGTGAGGCGCTGCTGCTGAGCTCCCAGAAACAGACCTTTCACATCCCAATAACTTTCCTGGATGTTGGTACTTGTTTGAGAGATACTAGGCCCAAATCACAATGAGAGTTAGTGTAAGTGCTAGTTCTGTGTACACCAACTTACGTCGTATCGTTGCTACTTCTAGCGGTGGAATGCACCCTTTCGTATTGATAGCCGTATAACGACGTAAGTCCCCTGGTACAACATGTTCCGACATGTTATTGCACTGAAATGGGTGTATATCGCGGTAGTAAAACCGAACTATAATGAAAGGAGAATACCAGCATCTTCACTGCACGTCGTTAACCTGGTGTGTCATTACTGAAGCTTCGCTAACTTGAGGTTTATACCACTTAGATTCCTCGGATAAGGAGTTTATCAGCGCGATCTGATTTCATTACTATCCTTATTTACATGTTCTATTCGTTGACTTGCAAATTGCACCTCAATGCATCGGACGGGACTGTGTTACACAATGGATTGCTTTGCATGGTTGTTGAGTTCTATAGGTGCTCAGCTGAGGTGGGCGGAAGATATATTCACTTACACGATGTCACCTACTCACTCCAGCATGGAGGTCTCCACATTTAGTATACTATATTCATATCCCTTATATATTTATTCCCACCTACGTATGTAATATATTTGCCCAATGCATTGCACGCGAATGCATTTCTACTGTCATCATTGCAGTCTTCATCTTTGTTAGCATTGTTAAAGAATACGGAAAATCCTCTTTTGCGCCTTGCCCCTAACCCGTTAGTCCCTCCCCCTTAAAATAATTGTATCATGGGTGTCACTGATTCCCAGAGAGTCTACCGTTAGACCAAGTTTCTATCCCCAACATATTATGAAATTACCTAGCTGGTTGGTTGATTACACCTACAATCCCAAAAGAACCATTATCGATTGGTATGAACGAAAAAATATCGCTGTTTTCTCTAGGAATAGACCACATGCCATGCCCTCTTTTTTCATTGACATGATCATGACTCGAGCCTAGTTTTCGATAAGCTGAAGCTGACGAAGTTGAATTTAACAGTTGACACTGAGATCAATATAATATCTGCTCTTATGGACGCGGAAGTGCGTCAACCATCACGGCCCAGCTTTCAAGTTGGCGTTGGCGCCCAAGTTCTATGTCTACCAATCTCTCTAACTAGTAACTATAGTGATATAATACATAGAGTTGGAGTGAATCTAGGTAACGTCTGCTTTCAAACTCAAGAGTTTAGACTTAGCTAAGGCTTATCTTCCCTGAATGTGCGTGGCGACGACGCGTGGTGATATCGATGCACGGGAGAAGAACACCTGGCTGGCTTTGGTTGGGTCCAGAGGGCGTTACCTCCTCAATAAACTCGAGGAAATCATAATTTATTTTTATGTGGCTTCTTTTCGAGTATTCTAAAACGCGCCACGCCTTCAAAACCCTTCGCGTTTCCATTAGCACGTACCTGCTACGTGCCTAAGACGGACCACGTTGCTGGAGGAACCCTATACCTAAGGGTAGAGGAGCTGGATCTTATTAACTACGTTAATAGAGAAGCGCATTTGGATGGTTTCTGTGTTAAAATTTCTGGGACTCACCGCCCTAGAAATGTAGCGTTCTCACCGTCAAAAAGTGTGTAACTGGATGTAGTCAAATTCACGCCAAGCATTAATAATCTACTAAGTTTGCCTGAGGCATGAACCTACGCCTAATAATGATAATATCTAATATAAATTGTATCTATATATACATCCATTGTCAACGAATATAACTTATTCTGCAAATTTCTTCAACATGGTACTTGTTTGGCCTTGATTATCCGACGATAAACCGGGGAACTTCCTTATGGGACTCTGGTTGCCATGGTTCCAGACCTTGGGCTCACTGCCTTGCTAGGATTTGATAGTAATTATCAAGGTACCAATGGATTTCAGGCAGTGAGCCCACAAGTCAAAACCCGCTACTTTAGCAGTACGGCGTGTAGCCTAAGGGTCTGCTGGTATCCTAGGAACTGACAGACACGTAGCTGCAGGGACAAACCTTACGAGTGAAATGTCAAACTCATTAATCTTCTTGCAATTATGCAAATGACTCGTATGTAGACTTCGTTCGCTTACTTGAGGTGATGTCATTATTTAACGCATACGTAATAAACCTATTTAATATTTGTTTTATTTATTACTATCCTGTCCCCTTATGGAGTCGGTTAGGCCACGGTCCAATATAGGCATATTATATTGGACCAAACATAAATGAGTGACTCATACTCAAAAAGAGTGAAAATCGCTTAATTTTGACTTCATTGAGTAAAAACCTCGATCATTAATATGAGAGTAGCTGTCGCGCCCTAAAAAGAGTGGTGCAATATCAAGTTGAATTGAGTGTGTTTCCCACTTTCGTCTTAGTTTTCGAGTACGTTTTCCACGTACAATTAATTTTGCATTCCGTCTGTAGTATTACTAATACCAGCGTGTTGCCAAAATAATGAGCTGTTCTTGAAAGTAGCGGCATCAAATAATGTATTTGAGCCTCGTTTTTGCTTGCGTCTAGCTCCCGTATTACCCATCGTTATTTCCGCGTTATTACGTCAGCACAAATGTTACTGTTGCACGCCACGTTTGTGAGTATAGTACTACTAACTATAGTAATCCTAATCCAAATTAAAGAACCTGGGAGTTTTATCCGAAATGCATGTTTGGAAACGAAGTTACAAATGTGCACGCAAGTAAGACTGCTTAACTTAATTATCAACATTAAAATCACATTAAAAATTACGATATATTGACTCGTAATTTTTTGGTTTAACTCCTCAATTCTAGAAATGTCAATGTGTAACACTTTTTTGACGGTATCATTGAGATCTTAAATATATTTTCAATCTAGCGACAATAATGCAATATTTTTTGCAAGATTACCTAAAAGCTCTGTAATGCACTTTTAAGACATTATCTGAAGGTCGTTTAGTTTAGCATAAACAAGTTAAGGTAAGGTTGCACATGTGTTCATATTATTAAATACGTCATTTGTTTTTGTAAAGGTGGTAAGGCTATCAGAATTAGAACGTCGTTTGTTGCATTGTTCTATGTTCTGTGTTCATTTATCATATTTGTTATGTTTCTGAGTGGTTTGAATGCAAAGTAAAGATTTCACTTGCAACTAAACTAAACTTGACTTCTCTAAAGACATTAAATTCTTCGTGAGTTGCTTATCAGATTTATTTAGTACTTGCTGTTTCTCACTGATGTACATATTAACTGTTCCTCACGCACCCACAGGAACACTGCTTTCTCTCTGCCTCCCCCCTGATTGCACAAAGGAATAGTAAAATGTCAACGCCATTTTTTCTTCAACCATTGATTTGTACCCACGTATTGGCAAATAAAATAACACATTGTTTCTTCTACAGTAATTTGCCAAAGACTTTAATTTCATTCGCTCTAAATTTTAATTGCTAGGCCTACAATAACCTGTATTGACGAAACCTATTTAAACTTATCAAAAGATTGATACAGAATATTATATGGCTTAGGACTTTAGTAATGCAAGTCTACCCTGTCCTCAGCCAGTGTGACTATTTATTGTTTAGCCGAGCTGTGCCCTACCCCCAGTTATGCCTGGCAAGTTGCCTAGCCCCTCGATGACATCACAACATACCCAATACACACACCTCGGCATTGCAAACATTCATTTCCCTCACTTTCATTCAACGCCAGTACTACTTACCTCTTGAGATGAGCAAAAAAAAATGAAAAACGTGATAATGCATGTTTAAACCACGGAGTTGTAATACTAACTCCATGGTTAAACTTTGACTCTGAGCAACAATCCACCGCCCACCTGGTTTGCGGTCTATAGCAAGCGGTGTGTAATGACATGTTTCACTGCGGTCATGGACCCCACTCTAGAGCCAATCGTTTCTGATTGAGAGTACTGAGAAACCAATCAGTCAATCGAATCGATAGCTCGGATGGTCGTAATTAACAGGTGGGTTTTTGTGTTGCATTTCACTCGACGTCCGTTGGGAAATATTGCGATTGTGAATTGAGAACAGAGCATAGTTCGATATGATTGGATTCGGAACTCGGTGTTTGATTTCTCTTTTCATGGCAGACTGAGAGTTGCTACTGAGAGTGGAGAGTTGGTTGGTAGGTCAATTGTTCTGATCTCCAGGGCAACAACGTGTTGCATTGCACTGGTCTTTCAAAGCACTGCTTACAGTCTTCTCCGTCCAATTGCCTTCTATAACAATAATTTTTCTTGGGAAGCATGCCCAGAGTGCATTTCATGCCCCTCTTCAGGTGTCTAACTAGGTATGTTGCAGATAGGAGAATTGTGAAGGGATGTCTGAGGGCTGTTTAAGAGGACTCAATCCCTTGCATTTGCATTAACGACTGAGGAAAACCTCAGTAAAATACCTCCAGTCAGGATTTCTGGTACCGACGGGATTTGAACCCGGGATCTCTCGAATCACAGCCAACACTGTCGGTCATTCTTCTAATGGCGGCCTACCTCTTATATTTACCCATCCCGACATCTCCACTCCATGCGCGAATATTCCTGCGCACTCATCTGGAACGTGGTCATTCTCATTAAATGTTTTCAGGGGTAGTTTTTGTCGGCGGGGTGCTTCACCACCACAGAATATCTCCCATTGGGTTGGAAATGGGTGATCCTTCTTGTGGTGACCGGTGCGTGCAAGGACTTGGCTACCATGCCATTCTTTAAAGTTTAAAGCAATTCCTTATCTTCACAACAACCCTTTGCCTTTTCTTCTTGTTGATAATCGTAAACTAATCGGGAAAGATTACATGAGGTCAAAAGTTTTGCACAGGTACCGGAAACAGAATTTGGTGGCTTCTCTAATGACACTTAACTTTAATGGTTTCACGTAAACAGGAAGCAATTTATTTATTTATTTAGGATTTAGTATAAGTCCCAAAACGCCAAAACGAGCAAAATCGTTTTCTTGCTAATCAACAATTCAATTTTTAAAAAAAAACTTTCTTGAAAACTACGCAAAGTTGAAATGGAAATGGAAAATACGATTTTTGTATCCATGCCAAAATGTCTCCTACGCCCACGTACACTGTAAAAGGTCTACACTGTTAGAGCTAGGTGGCAGTAACACGCCAGACCTCACGCTGGCAGAATAGCAATACACTCGCGTTCATAAATCGTGGCGGACGGGACAGCTACACGGCAGTATGTCATGTCTTCACTGTAATTATACTTGGGTTGAGAATTATAAAAACACGCTGAGCTCTGTGTAACAACAGATTGTAGCCTTGTTGGGCCACGAAGAATGCCTCTCAATGGATTAGAAGAGGTATCAATGAGAATTAATGTTTATCACACAACTCGAGGGCATTAGACTAAATTGAAACGAAGGGAGGTTTTCGAAAGTCTTTGGTCTTGTCAGTTTGCTTCTCATTGCGATACGAGACCATTGTGAGTTTAATGCTTGTGGTAAGATGTCATTCAAACCGTTATTCACAAACCACACACAAAACAACAATGCGGATACTTATCGCTAGTCGCTATTCTTCATTGTTTATCTCTTAAAATTTATGAAAGTAGTGCCAAGTCTTTTGTACTTTCGTTTATACTGTATAGGGATCTTAAAAACAACCCAAGTGAGTACTACAATTTATCTTTAATATTCACAATTTTTTAACATTATACGATTATCGACCTCTATTAGTGTAATAATCGATTTTATTTACGAGATACTTTAATTATCTTTTTATTGTTAGTATGATCTAAATCAATTGTTTCAGTACAACGACGATTTGACGAAACCTAATTGATATTGATCATTTTAATTTAAATCGTTGTGATGTTGATTGTTATTTGTTGGTGTTTAATGAGGCTTGTTATTGATAAAGAAGATTTCTTTAACCGACGCCCCTGGGTCTAACAATAAAACTGCCAGGTTTCTCTTGACCTCGACTGTTATGTTATTGCCTCCGTGTGTTTGAGTATCCAGTAGTCTTCGATCTACATCTCCAGGCATGACTTGCATCGACCCAGCATCATAAGAAGAGTTAAGACGCGTCTAACTTAAATTTACGACTGTAACTTTGTTAAGGTCTACTTAAATTAACAATTATTTAATTTACACACAATAAAATTATGCGGTTCAAGATCCTGGTAATGAAACTGTGTGTGCGTGAGTGAGACGAAATGTGCGCTTTTCTCGTGTTTTAACGAGAGAGTGGGTTTTAAATTAGAGCAGCCGACTAATACAAACAACGTCGATATTTCATGTCTTAAAACAGCTTTAATAATAATTATAGGTTGTTAAAATTCCCTTGTTTTAAAATGTGATTAAACTAAAGTAATGCGCCAAGCTAGAGCGCAACAAAAGTTGCCATAAGTTAAGAAATGTTCTTGTAATTACTGTGCAATTGATGCTATCTTGTGGATTCCGTTTATGGAGATAAAATAGTCGCATCTTCTCGCTGTAATTAATTAGAAACATTTTACGTGAAAATGTTGTCTTATTAATTTCAGTCAGAACGTGATCTGCATGTTGTCTGCATAAAGTAAAGCGGTTTGAGTTCTAGTCGTGGGTATAAAGTACGCATTATAGTTATTAGCAAATTCGAATGTTAAAAACCAAGCGCGATTCGCATGTTTTAATATTTTTTGCGATTTTGTTCGTATTTAATATTTGCGGAAAGTACATATAACTTATCGTGAGATGTTCTGATAAAATTGCGGGAAACTCTACACAAATTGCAACAGCAAATCTGTAGCCTCAATCTTTCCTCACTTATTAAATGTAGTCAATTCTTTATTGCGTAAAATTGCAATTTAAAGTAAATATTAAATTATTGTAATTGTTAGTGTTAAGGATGGAACAGGATCACTGCGGTGGATCGGCCACAATAGGCCTGATTTAATGTTTCATTCTGTAATTTTTGTATTATGTGCACAAATTTTGGAGAAAAATAATAAATATATAAGTAAATATATAAACTAGGAAAACGCTTAAGTTCCGCCGCGTTGATGGATGAGCGTATTTTTTTTTAAACGAAAAAAGCGTAAAATTGCGATTTTTTTAATAGATAATTTTTTGATAACGCTCAAATTTCACACGAATATATTAATTCATAAAATTAAGGTTCTGTGAAAAAATCATTACAATCGGATAAAGCATGTAGATGTTATAAGTCGAAGAATTTTTTTAAAAATCGAAAAAAATCGTAAAATTGCGATTTTCATGAGAAATAATTTTTCGATCGATTTTTCCCCCCGTGCAGTTCTTCGTTCAGAGATTTCATAGACCTCCATAAAATTTCATCGCAATTGGAGTATTGGTTTAGCCGAAATCGTGTTCACAGACACACAAAAATACAAAAAAAAAAAAAAACATTCCGGATTTTTTTCTCCAGTGTAGTGAAATGGAATCTTCGCTTCGCTCGCTACGCTCGCTACGCTCATCCAATAAATAAATACTAAACATGTAAATTATTCTCTAAAACTTTTTGAGCGAGCGAAGCGAGCGTCTCCACTTGACTCTTATGGCTCGAATGTCTGTTTTTTTTTCTGTTACTGCTTCGATACAGGTCGCACCGTTTCTCTGATCGACCTGAAATTTGCACACATTACATACCACCTAGGCGGGTTGCTGTATAGTTTTGTGGCAAAATCGTTCAAAAAGTTAAAAAGTTACATTAAAGTTAATCGAAAGTTTTTTTTAAAACTAAACGGCGACAAAATCTGAGGTGGCCAAATCATTTAGAATGTCCGTCCGATCACGAATATGTTATTTTTATTTTGATCCGATAAGTAGTGTAGATGGAAATTACATTATAACAAAGTCCCGTTACCATGGCAACGGAAAGTCGCACAGCTTTTTTGGCTCATGATAGCGGTCAAACGGAGGGTCGGATCGAGTTGAAATTTTGACCATCCGCAAGTTTCGTTCCCGATTGAATGCCATTAGTTTTGTGGCAAAATCGTTCAAAAAGTTATAAAGTTACATTAAAGTTAATCTAAAGTTTTTTTTTAAACTAAACGGCGACAAAATCTGAGGTAGCCAAATCATTTAGAATGTCCGTCCGGTCACGAATATGTTAATTTTATTTTGATCCGATAAGTAGTGTAGATAGCAATTACATTTTAACAAAAGTAACGTTACCATGGCAACGAAAAGTCGCACAAGAATTCTGGTCACTATGTACTGCCACCTAGAAGAAATCAAGAGTAAAATAGTTTTCCCAAAGAAATGATGTCAAGGTCCTCTAGATGGCGGTGGATTTATCCATTCTCTCCTATTTTACAAATTTTCAGGTAAATCGGTCAAGACCTTAAAGACTTATGGTAGTAACATTATGGGAATGTCGTACTCGGGTCGTGTTGCACGTACCGGTGCTCGCCAACAACGCGTCCAACTGAGCGTTTTCCTAGTAGTATTTTAGACTGCACGCATGAGTTGCATCCTCGACCTGGGTCGAATAGAAACGCAACAGAATTCTTAGTTGCAAATTTACGTAATTTTACCCCCAAAATTACATTGACGTTTTTTCTATAAAATCTTTTATTTTAAAGCACACTAACTTGATTTAATCTTTCCTAATATTCGCTTTGTTACACATCGCGCTACAAGCTTTGTACTTTTATATATAAAAAAGTTTTTTTTCTGTTTGCATGACCAGACTAATAAGACCGTCTAACTTAATTACGCTGTAACTTGTTAAGGCTACTTAATAACAATATTTAATTACACAAAAATAGCGGTCAAGATCCTGGTAATGAAACTGTGTGTGCGTGAGTGAGACGAAATGTGCGCTTTTCTCGTGTTTTAACGAGAGAGTGGGTTTTAAATTAGAGCAGCCGACTAATACAAACAACGTCGATATTTCATGTCTTAAAACAGCTTTAATAATAATTATAGGTTGTTAAAATTCCCTTGTTTTAAAATGTGATTAAACTAAAGTAATGCGCCAAGCTAGAGCGCAACAAAAGTTGCCATAAGTTAAGAAATGTTCTTGTAATTACTGTGCAATTGATGCTATCTTGTGGATTCCGTTTATGGAGATAAAATATTGCATCTTCTCGCTGTAATTAATTAGAAACATTTTACGTGAAAATGTTGTCTTATTAATTTCAGTCAGAACGTGATCTGCATGTTGTCTGCATAAAGTAAAGCGGTTTGAGTTCTAGTCGTGGGTATAAAGTACGCATTATAGTTATTAGCAAATGTTGTAATGTTAAAACCATGCGCAATTCGCGTGTTTTAATATTTTTTGCGATTTTGTTCGTATTTAATATTTGCGGAAAGTACATATAACTTATCGTGAGATGTTCTGATCAAATTGCGGGAAACTCTACACAAATTGCAACAGCAAATCCGTAGCCTCAATCTTTCGTCACTAATTAAATGTAGTCAATTCTTAATTGCGTAAAATTGCAACACTAAACATGTAAATTATTCTCTAAAACTTTTTGTATTTTACGCAGACAGCACTGAGTTGCATCCTCGGACCGGATCGAATAGAAACGCAACGGAATTCTTCGTTGCAAATCTTACGTAATTTTACCCCCAATCTTACGTGACGAGTCACAGTCTTGATTGATCTTTCTTATATTCGCTTTGATCCACGATTACACGCCTTTGTACTTAATGTAGAAATAAAGTATCTGCTTCACACAGGTTGATTTATAGCAGATATAGTCGCACTAACTTGAGTAAGATAATCATCGTGGGGTTTTACTATGAATCAATAAATCACCATTTGATTAAAATTTATTCTTAATCTAATCCCATGTTTCTGGTATTTTTTGTGTTTGAGTACCTGAGATGACACTGCCTGCTAAAATTGCTTGGATTGATGAAGTAAGTTAATACTTTCTAGTTTCTTAACGTTGCCCCAGCGTCTTTGACAATTGCTTGACACTGCATGGCTTGATTAATTTTGTTAGATGTAGTAGTAAGTTTATTACTATGTGTTTATTCCGTACATTCATTCCATATAACAAACATACGGATGGATGCAAGTAGCGGACCTCGATCCATGTGGGTCATTTGCACAGTTTCTAAGAATATGTAATGTGAAATACAACAATAATACTATATATATCGACATACATATCAAAATTTAAAAAAATGAAATAAATGGAAGTACAAGTAATCCTTCCCAGTCCTATCGAGCCGCCATGAATTTAAGTCTTGAAGAGGTTATCCATGGAGTAGCTATAGTATTGTGGTTGTCCCATCATCTTCGACAATAATAATTGCCTGATATCAAGACAAATCGCGTCAACTATTTACGCGCGCCGCGGTAGGTAACTTAAGATAACTCACGTCTAGCTCTAGTTTCTTTTTCCTCCGACAGATAGGGCAATTTACCTTTGCCTAGAGCTAAGTGAATTAACTGGCGTCTATTTACTCGCGTACGTAACGATATCGACAGCCAGGATTCTTTCAGGCGTAATAGTTTAGTGCCTTCCTGCTCGCCGATGTAATTTACTACTCATCATCGGAATTGCTATAAGCAACGCATCCGTCAGAACCGACAGTCTACAAGAACTCAGTGAAGTGGAGGGTATTACTAACAAATTAGATCGAGGAGGATTCGAGGAAGAGTCAACATTGCTAGAGGTTTTATTGGCTATTTGTTTGAACAATTGGATTGTTTTGATACATACCAGCAGCAATATTGTTACCAATAGACGTTTTTACTACATTTGATTGCTGAACTTCGCAGAACTAACACTTGATTATTTCTCATATTAAAGAAAGTAACAGTTTCATCACGTACAAACTCTATGATGTGCGGTGCTTATAGCTATTTAGCACGTACCGCCACACACTTGTGATGATGTGAGTTCAGCTAGGCCAGTGACTGACGCACGAATACTTAACAATCAAACATAAGAAAACGCAATGGAAACGGATGAATGAATGGCCATGTTATGTGTATGCATTACATTTTTATATGAACATAGTTAAATGTACAGGTAGTTGGTTATTTTTTTAAAGTGTCGTTTATAAAGTGCTATGCTTTCGATACCAGGGAACATAATAATATTATATAGTCTATATTTTCATTGTAGGTTTAACATTAGAATTGTTTCAAATGTATTTTAAGTAAAGAATCGACGGGGCTAAATATCCCCATTACACTAAATTAAATGTCAATATGTGGATTTTAATCAATTTTTGTATCAAATTTTTAATTAAGGTCTTTGAACATTTAGAAGTGACTTCAAAGTGTGTTAGGACTTGTATGAGTATGGCCGAACTTTCATGTTAGAAGCAAGAACCAGCGTGCTATTAGTGAGCCATTTCTGTGTGTGTGTAGTAAGTGAAGTGGCCCCCTTGCTACCTAAGCAGCGCCCAAGCAATGTTCCACAATCTTGGAAGCAATGTTAAAGAAATAAAAAAGAAACGTGTGGCTCTAAACTTTTCACAAATCATCAGCCACTCTTAATCCGATTACCTGTAATTGGATCTGAACTAATAGAAGTTAATGGTTATTAAAAGCGGCAGTCGTATCTTGATGCACACTTACACTCGTTGATTGATCAGCAATGCGGCCCACTTCGCTCTAAGCCGGGCTGATGGCTTGTCAAAACAAAGAGGTTCTGGGCCAACCAGGGTTTTTATCACGACGAGACTTCCGTGTTTGCTTGTGTTGGTCAGGCCTCGATTGATCCGGTATTGTTTGGCTTTCTAGCGCATCTAGTTAGCTGTTTATTCTTTATTGCGTGGAGAACTAAGTTTTAAAATAATTGTTGTTTGTGCATTTCGTTCCACTTCCATGCATTATGTCGTAAAAACAATTACCTAATGTTCCAATATCAAAAAAAAGTCTCGCAACTCAATCTTCATTGAGGGGTCGATGAATGACCAATGCGTATTAGATGTCCATGCATGATACTAAAATTACATATTTACTAAATACGGTTTTAAAACAACAATTTTTATGAAATTTTGTCCAATGAATGTGAGCATTAAATATTATAAAGTAAGCATTAAAAATACATAAAGTGATGATGCAAAAACTGTGATGTTATTATTGTAACATTATTTGCGACTTTGAAAAACTAACAATTGAAAAAATTGAGTTTCGGGAACTTGCAACCATCTTCGTCAAATTTAAATTTGGTATGTGGTAAATCGTAGAACGTCGTCGTCTTAATGATCAAGTTGTAACATAGTAAAATATGCATGTATTTAACAATCATCGTAAACAAATAACGGAACAAAATAATAAGCCCAAAATTAAAAAAGTGTTGAAAACTTTTAACGAATATTCTATCCAATTTCCTTCTGGCTTGAATATTGAGAGAAATTAACCCATGTTCATTTGCTTAATGAGTCAATGACATAAATATTAACCCACGTTATAATGAGATCCGCGTATCTCAGTGGGCGTAGAGTTTAATTCAGTCGCTGGAGAGAGTTGCGCGGAGAAGACGTCAAATCGAACCCTATTAAGTTTTCTATTTCGATTATCGGCTGCGATACAAGGAATGCATGGGTGCCCAAATCTCGTATGTTCGGATCACGGCACAGCCTTCAACCTAGGCGGCCTTGCAGCTGACGTGGTCTGCACGGTCCCACAGACTGCATAGCGCGTGGTACAGTTGTCTAGTTTAGCATACAGATTAGGTAAAGATGCACCACTGCAAGGAAGCGTCAGTAATTAGCCTCTCTAGCTACCTATTGTTCTTGTAATCAGCGTTGACTTCATCATTGTTCTTCCGCTGTTTGAGGAAGACGCTGACATGGCCGCTATACATATTTCGTATGTAAGTCACTCGTTATATCAGCTATTCGTTTAATTTGTAAAAACGATCCAGGTATAGCACCAATTCTCACGCCAAATAGCTATCAATTTCAAACTAGGCAGAGGATTTCCGTCAGAAGAAGGAAGATTTCATACACAGGACAAAGACCTGTCATATTACTTGGAACTTTGAAGGAAGGTCTTTGCAGCCTGCCTCCTTTTGCACGACAAATTATAATCGGGCTACCGAACTACCCACCTAAACGCTAGTAAAATGAACGGGTCTTATATTTTGCAACAAAAGCTACCATTTATCTCCACAAGTTTAAATTGCAGGAAGAACAAATAATGAAATACTTTTGGGCCAACAAGACACAAATTTGCTTATAAAATCATCTCATTAAGCGTTTAAAACAAAGGAATAATTAGGAATACGATTAACCGGTCCCTCCCCACCACCCTCTCGCAGATTTCCCACTTCATGACACCCCATGCAACCTCCCGCTCCCACGAGCCTCCCAGAGCATGCATGACTTCCACCAGCCCAGCCCACTTCGTGCGAGAACAATTAGATCCAGCGCTGAGAACTATCTGCTCTCCTAAATCAAATCTAGTCCAGTTTCCATCCACATCAATTTCTTCAAATCCGTGGGCAATCTTAGAAATTGAGTTCGAATTAATTGGTTGAGCGTCCAACATCGCGTTTTTGTTTCGTGTCTGTCTCGGCTTCTAGATTGTGAGATAGTTCTGAAATCTGTCAAGTCGAGTCTGGTCTGTCAGTTCGGGTGGCTTCTAGATATTATACGAGCCAGTGGCGTGCCGTCAGGGCGGAAGTTCGTGGGCTACGCCTCTAGAGGTTTTGTTGGCCAGGTGACCTTGGGAGGTCGCGCTCTGTTCCATTCATAATGCAAACCATCAGGCTGGAGTTGATTGGAATACTATCAACTGTGTGATAGACGTTAAAAGCATCAAATAATGTTCGGTTTCATATCATAGTGGCACAGGATGGCGGGCAACTGAATTGTTTTACAAAATACTCTTGATGTGCAAATGGAGGAATTCAACAGCTGCAACAGCCAACAGCTTCTACCATTGTAGAAGGGAATTCCAAGTTGCTGTAACATTTTACTCTTTCATGTATATAATCATCTGTATAATTAAATACTTTTCTTTTTGCTTTGGTTACAATTAATAACACTACGTCATTGCAGGCTGTTATTCCATTGCTCTTCCTCGAACCAAAATCCCTTCTACCATTGTAGAAGGGAATTCCAGGTTGCTTTTTAAGAAGTTTCAACATTTTCCTCTTTCATGTATTTATTCACCTGTATAATTAAGTTCTTTTGTTTTTGCTTTGGTTACAATTAATAATACTACGCCACTGCCGGCTGCTGTTCCATTGTTTTGCCTCGAACCAAGTTCCCTCACGGCACGCCACTAGAGCAAACTGTTCGGCATGTCTGGATAACTGGGGCACCTCCAGGAAGACGCGATTCACTTCCATTGTTCTCACATCGTCCAGCCCAAACGCCCGTCACATGAATTTAAATATGATTATCTTTTGAATATGAACGACGACAAATATTCTTCGTTCCCTAAATGTCAGCTGTTGAAAACAACGCCCTTCAGTGTTCACAGCTCGACGTTTAGAGGTCGACGTTGTAGCGAAACGTCGGAGATGTATGTGCAGGAGGAAGATGGCGTATCGGAGTAATGTATGGGGCCAGATCGCTGATACTGTCGAGGAGCATTCAAACTAAACTCAAAGCTTAGAACGGGATGAAGTTATGCAAACAAGATGATCCGGTCTAGTTGTTGCAAACGAATATGAATTCTGGATGACCTTGCTGTCCAATTGATACCTTACTTGACTTCCTTACGCAAATTCTCCAAGACTGAACTGAGCAGTCATAAAATACGTGGGTAGCCGAAACTCAAGCAACTACTCAACAGTGGCACAACGTAGAAAGCCAGAGGTCGTCAGGAATTCATCTTTAGACAGTGGTATGAAATACTATGCGCTCAAATTTTGATCAGTTTTAATATCCTTCTCTTTCAATATGCTAATTGAACGAGTGAGCGTAGCGAACGTAGTGATTTCCATTCGACTTAAACGGCCCTAATTGTTTTTCTGCGTGCGTGCGCGTGTGTGTGTGTGTGTGTACGTTGAAAATCAGCCGAATCGCTGAACAGATTGCGCTGAAATTTTAAACAGACATCCGGTACGAGTTTATTGAGAACTGCTAACAAAATCAGCAAGATTCATAGCGATTTAAACCTACAAGAAATGATAAACTGAAAAATAGACTTCCAATGTTTAGAAATTATTTTAACGACAATGTTTTAGATTTTGAAAATATATTTTTTGTTTGTTTTTCGCCTGGCCGTGTAATGCCGTGCCCATGCAAGGTCTGTCGAATGTTAACTGCACGTCAAGGTACCCCCAAATTTCGCTCGTAGATTGAGTAAACCTTGCAATATTTTCACGTATTTCGTACTGGCTATGTTTACCATAGTAGGCTATGTTTACCATAGTAGGCCCTATTGCCACAGATGATGGACTACACAGCGTTATATGCATTTCAAAACATGTTTAATTATTTTTGTAATACAATCAAGAAATTACAAAATCTTTCCCGACCAGGGGATTTAACCCACTTCTTTCACATTTCGGCTACAAGGGCGCCTTAGCCAACTAGACTAGGGAAACGCCAAAGTCGTAGTTAGACGAGTGAGCGAGTCATGTGGTGAGTACCCGGGAACATTTGCATTTAAGTTTGATAATTATATTCGTATAAATAATAGTTTTTAAAAGTTTAATTGGTATACGGGGACGGGCGCGTCATCTGTAAGGTCATAATGCGCCTCTCTAGCCTATGATAGGCTAGGTAGGCCTAAGGTAGGGGGAAGAAAAGTAATGTAGTCGGGTATTCAACACATGGCTCACTCACTCGTTTAACAACGACTTTGGCGTTTCCCTAGTTACCTAAAAGCTATGTAACCGCTTTGTTAAATTCATGTATCTATACGTATCGTACCTTCAGTGCACTGTTTAAAGAATAAAAACATTGAAAAATTGTAAACTTTTCCTGCAGTTTTGATTCTGGGGGTAGTTGTGGCAGTACACACACTCAACCACACTCTATTGTATTAGGATGACAGATGTTCGTATTGTAATCGTCATGAAATGTGGGGTAAATTACCCACTAAAGTAGCATACAAATATTACGAAAGTACAAAAAATATACATACAAAAAAAACGATCTTTCGTTGGTTATCGCTCACTCGTCGATTGCGTTGGGGCCTACAGGGTTGGCTTGGTCGCTTTGATTTACTGTCCCCCACTGAAAATCAGTTATATAACTGAGTGGGTAGACTCTAAATACAAATTATTATTTATTTATTTACAAGGTTGGAACAGCTTCTGTCAGGGGGTAGTTAGAAATAGGGTAGGAAAATGTTCATCCCGATACCATAATCGTTCCCTCTACACACTGTTGTCAGCGAACACTATGGATCCACTGCAGAAGGTCGGTCTGCGCCTATGCAACGCATGGCGAGATATAACACACTCTTTCTCGTCGGTTTCTCCTGCTTTCGTTTGAATAAACCGCATGGGAACTCTGCACAGATGGTGTTGGCTTGCCTGCTCCAGAAGATGGGTTTCTAATCGGCAAGGCCTTTAAAGGTGGTCGCCTGCCGTCCGGTACAGGATCGTGAAACCAGTCGAGCCGGGGTCATTCCGTGCACATGGTCGCCAACTTGACCGCGACGTCGTGAATGATTGGTTCGCAATAATAACGTTGTCTCCTTGCAGTGTTGCCAACCCCTAGAGAACCATCCGTCAAAGTCGGCTTTGATTTACGCACACTCGCGCCAAACGTAATTGCAAAACATGCGCATGATTTATCGGTTAATCAAATCACTCAACAATAGTAGTGTCCGTGCCCTTTTGCAGCGTCACTCACTTTCTTACGTCGCTAAAGTGCGCCGATGTTGGTTCCGTACGTGCTCCTGCCGACTTATAAATCAAGGGTCTCGCAAGAAACTCCGCGACCCCAACAACTCCCCTGCATTTATCTTCTTGGCCCGACGTATAAATGCAATATGCATCAATACAAGGGACAAACAACTTACAACTAGATGCGCAACTGCTGAACTGCCATAATTATTATAATCATCGATATCGGTTAGTTAAGAATAGTTAGTTTTAAAAGGATGTGAACAGACATACTTCTCATTTATGTCATTGTTAGTTTTCTAACGTTATAAATGCACCG
Organism: Sweltsa coloradensis; assembly: GCA_024449915.1. Taxonomy (NCBI): domain Eukaryota; kingdom Metazoa; phylum Arthropoda; class Insecta; order Plecoptera; family Chloroperlidae; genus Sweltsa; species Sweltsa coloradensis. The sequence continues at coordinate 142,102 of JAMZAV010001040.1, read as the reverse complement.
AAATCTTGTTGAATTGTCACCATTTTACTTTCGAGATTTCTTCAGCCATTTTGTTTGCGATTACTCATCCACTTCTGATTTTCAATACTAAGAAGTACAGTAACCTGTCGAATGGTGTTTTTTTTTGTTTTTTGAGCGCGCAGCATATTATGTACTATACTTATTTATCCGTTGTGACTGTAAGCGGACAAGGAATCTTATGTCATAGATGCTACAAAAGACTTCACACTCCTCTCCCAGACTGTACCACATTGCATGGTCTACTCATTTCAATGCGTAAAATATATCAACCTAAAATTGATTGCAAAATGTTGCTGATTAGGAAACATACTTTCATCCAAATGTGGATAATTTTTATAAACAAGAGTTGTAGAAACTTCGTAAAACGACCCACTCCCACAGTTGTTCTCAAGGCGCCAACACTCATGTAGTGTTGTAGGAGGAAGACATCCTATTGTTACAACTCACACTCACAGGCTAAACCTAACCTAACTAAGACAGTCCACTGCGTGTTTGGATTAAAGGCGTGCCCAACCAAAAGTTGACATTTATCTGCGAGAAACTGACTTGGACAATAAATTAGGACAAATTGCTGGACATAATAGTGTAGGTTATTTTGCTCTTGGCTGGCGCTTACAGTTAGTACCTTGACGACCTTTGTCGGAATCAGTTGGATTGGAGTTGGAGTACAACAGTGTGGACGCTCTCACGCGATTTTATACATGTAACATTGTTGCACAGAAGAAACTTACGTGCCATCTGCAAGAAAAATTAGTGCCGTATACGTTGCGAAAGCGCTTTTTTTTAAACTACTTTTTTGGAACCAAAATAAACCTTTTTATTTTTAGAATGTGGTTGTGGAACATAAATAAAAAAAACATTTCAAAATCAGATATTATATTTATTTGAAAAATTTTCATTCTTAAGTCAATTCAAAGAAATTTGAATTGTTAGTAGTAATCATATTTATCAAGAGTACGGCAAACGTGCAGAATTAGATATAGATTTATAAATCATAGTGTTGTTGCTGCTATTTGTGGACCAAACGTTTGGATATAGTACATCAGTGTTGTTGTTCGTATATAGAATTGTGCTTCAATAAGTTACAAAGTGGTTTCTCTCTCAAAAGCGTAGCGCATTTTAGCAGATGGCGCAGTTCTGTTTCGAAATTAGTGTTGACATATAAGTGCTTTGCATGTCTCCTCCCAGTGAGACAATTGAAGTGGTCGCGCGCAGGTCGGTGTCGGCAATGTCACCTCCGAGAACAGGCGCGAGGAAGAATACGCCCTAGGAGCATGTATGTATTATCGGCTCGCATATTTCCAAGTACTGATTTTCCATTACACTTGAGCGATATGAATGAAGACACACGTTTGGCTCGGCAACAGAAACAAGATTCCGCTTGTCTGATACTTCATTGGTAGGCGTTTTATCGCTTTATCTTCTTGGGACGTTTTACCGTGGGATCTCACCTCTAGATAAATGTGTTTTATAATATATTTATGCTCATCGGTGTAGGTGCTTCAAGTGATAGCAACATATGTTGCTACTTTCCATATTATTTAAAAAATACTGCAAGTACAAAATAAAAATGAGTTGTGTTTAAAATGTCTTATTTGTGAAAATAGCGTTTTGTTATAAATGCTATACAAAGCGCTATTTTTTCACTTAAAACAAAGGTTTTCCAGCCTGTTTAATTTTTTTATTTAACATGGTATCTATAATTTGTTTATTCAAATTTTAATTCAGTTGATATACTTCATTTAAACTTGAAGACAAAATTTCAAAATAAAAATATGAGAAAACTTCATACACAAGATTTTGATGGTGGCAAAAAAAGAGAAGGTACAATGACGCTTGCAAATGCTATGTACATTGCACGTACCTCTTCGTTTATATATCTTTCAGGTCAAAAGATTGAAGCAAATTGTTAATAAAGGTTTGTAATTATAGTCTACACCCAGCGGTTACCGAACTGATTTTCATCTGGAGACTTAATTGAATCCTCTCCGAACCAACCCTGAACTTGATTAAATCGAATTGATCAGCTTGAATAGTTAATTCAACTCTCAACCAATTGAACTTGGTGGTTCTACCAGGATGCCGTGCTGCTGCTCGTGCCTAACCAACAAGTGCCCTAGTTGGCTCGCAATGCTGCTGCATGGGTCATTCCATGACCTGGGATAATTGATTTGAACGATCATTAACATGCAAGACTCTTTGAAACTGTGACTACTTGTTGAAAAGTAGGCTCTTTGAAATACGCTGCATAACTTTGTACTGAATAATATAAACGGTAAAATTAAACAAAACAATCAGGAAAATATCTGCCCCGTCTATTTTGCCAGTGAGATTGAATAAATAAATAAATAAATAAATAAATAATAAATTGTATTTAGAGTCTACCCACTCAGTTATATAACTGATTTTCATTGGGTTAGTAAATCAAATCCCTGTAGGCCCCGACGCAATCGACGACGTGAGCTAATAACCACCAAAGATCGATATTTTTAATAGGAAATATAGCAATCAGTGGTATGGACAGTGCGAACACCCGCGGATCAACGCCAGAATCAACAAGGCCGATTCAGAACAACTCTGAATTTATTATGTGCTTCGTTGCTAGGACGGCTCCAAAGTCACCGTTTACAATCTCCTAAGACAAGAACTGATTGACTGAAGTCCAAGTCAGAAGTTAAAAATCTTCTGACCTTGGCGGGTAAAATGTAAGGATCTTTCCCTTCCAGGTAAATGAAATTCAAAAATGTGTTTTCAGTCCCACATTCTGACCATGTCCAGCTGAGCGCGATCCAAAACACAGCCTAATGACGTCACGTCAATGAGTGCACGTGCACATAATGACGTCACTTCACTGAGTACACGAGCACCGGATATCAGGTTCTTTGTCTCGAAGACGAAGACGAACCAAACCTCTAAGAATTATGTGGTTTCCAACGATATCACTCTGGCCGTATTTCTTTCACTAGACTTTATTGTTGTGGTCGAGGCAACGCATTTAAATAATTAGAACAGAACAGACCACGACGCAACTAACGTCTACTTGTTTGAAATATGGATCCATGCAAGAAGAATAAATAATCGTACCCTCAACGCCATCACCGTAATGTCGAATTATGTTGTGATGATGATGATTTACAAAAAATCAATTACACGACGACGATCACAAAACACATAACTTGTGTGGGATTCGAACCCTCGTCCTCGTACGCTTTGGAAATAGACATGAACTGTTGTTCCCATCAGGGTATTCTTATTTTACCATTTTTGAAAAGACACATTCACTTTTTTTAAATCAAAGTAGTTGTTTTTCATTCCATTTTATTGTCTTCGTCGTCGTTGTTGTTGTTTTCATTGGCGGTTCTCTTGTTTTAATGCGAAGATTGTGGAGAGACTGAGATTGTTGATTGAATCATGGATGATAAAGATAGATAAATTCGTCGAGTGAGTCTTGACATCGAACCATATGGTTGAACCAACCGTATGACTTAGTGCGATAATAAGTTTCTCTCTCTGTACACATGGGAGCGTCGCTGTCACCTCCTCCTCCTCGGGTTGCGCAGCAGAGGACGCGCGTGACACCGCTGTCCTGGCTGTCCGCCCTTCAGCTAATAGTAGGCGGGGTGGTGGCCTGACCTCCTTGCAATACGGAAGTCCTAGTTGCAACTGTGGGGCTTAAAATGCAGATGCTGTAGGCCATTTATCAGAGCTGTTTATGGTTGTAGCCTACTTTAGCGGATATAACAAACTACGTATATACGTGACTATAAACTAAACTAGGGAAACACTAGAGATATTTATTTATTTAATGTCTATCCTATCCAGTTTTAAAAAACGTATTTACGAAGGACAATAAAATAATTCCCACGCGTATCGAATGAATATGTTATGATTTTATACAGACGACAAGCTACAAATTGAAGAACTCTTGTAGTATGTGTATATACCAATCACCGAAGCCAAGTTAAAACATTATGCCACCATCTAGAGGAGTTTTAAAGGAGATTTTGTGATTTTCTTCTCATTTTTGGCATGGATTATTTACGCAAATCTTCTGAACGTGTGCATCTGCTCTAGTTCCGACAAAAAAGTATTTGTTCTTTTACATTTTCTCTTTACAATTCAATCGAACATATTGGTAGTCACAAAGCAGCTACCGACGTCACGATCTCGTTGTCTAGAGGTAAATTGTGATTTATCCCTTTGAATCGTGGGAAGAAAACTTTCACATCACAACTTACCAGACTACGCCCTCTACCACACTCACATCTACTGTGGGCTTGTGTGCTTTTTAAAACTTATATCTTCCCTTTTCAAAATTTAGTTGAATAGGTAGGCCTACTAAGAAAATGTCTACTACTCGTTTCATCGCATAATCTTCACTCAACAGACAACAGGTTATATAAACAAACTGTCATTTCTTCGGCTCCTGACCCATTTCCCCTACTGTTTTGTACGCAAAATATTCCTTCGTACTGCTGGTGATTTTTTTTACGGATTTTTTATTTTTTAATTTAATTATTTAATTATGTATTTATTTAATCATTTAGTTATGAAAACTGATTTATTAACGAGACAACAAAAGAAAATAAGTGATGATCGTGTTAAATTCTGATGTGATGGTATAAGGGAACAAAGAATCACTCTTCTGTCCGACCGTCAGTAGTTCCGTCACGTCTCACGATAAAATCCGAACATGCGATCCTAGTAAATGTGTTTTATCGTTGACAATGCCCTTCTTGAGGCGCCGTTACCTGGGGTGTAGGGCTAGATTTACTCAACAAACCCGGCACCTCCACCAAAGACATTTCAACGTTCTATTTCACGGTAAGCTTTGCTCCGTATCTTGTGATATGTGTGTGTGTGCTTGTAACAAGCTCGGATCCGTGAAGTCCCGGGTTCGAATCCCATCGAGACCGGCAATCCTGACTGAAGGTTTGTCCAGAGGTTTTTCTCAGTCGTTAATGCGAATGCAAGGGTTTGTCCTCGGACATCCCTTTCCCAACTACCCTTAAAACCTTATGATAGTCAGCTGAATAGAGTCACACCGGGTAATTCTGATGTGTACCCTACAGCGGGCATCCTACAAAAGTTATTATAAAAAATATTAATTTAATCTTTAATATTACCCAAAGATCGTGACTCTAATTGAAGCTCTGCCCACCGCGAGGCCCCCACCAGCTGTCAAAACAAAGTCGTAATGTCAATTAGAAACGTCACAGGTCTGATCTGTGACGCGTGATTACATAGAGACAGTCGAGGCTGATTGATAATGTCCTCGCGAGTCGTCGCGGTCCATCGCTCACTGTCCGATAGCAGCAAGTGTGAACGTCCGTACACCGGGGTGATGGATGAGGCACTGCGAGGGAACGGAGGCTGTTGCGAGCCCACTCTAGGGCGCCCACCTTGGTTACACCGTGCATGGACGACTCGCATGCCATGAGACGTCGCCAATAAGTAGATTATGCCGATATTGAGATTTGTGGCTATCAAAGGGTTCATTTGTCGTACTAATGTATCATTTTTGGTGTTTAAGCCATCACAGTTACGTATATCAACTGTGTAGTACAATTATTTTGTGATGAAAAAAATATAAGCAATAATAAGGTATTTCTCAAAAAGCGTTGGGAAACCTTACATCATTATATAAATACCCCTACTGTCGGTATTTAGTTTTAGAGTCATTCCCACTCATATGCATTATCTGATTTCCATTGGGGTACGTTCATAAAATAATACGTCCGTGAACCAACCTTGTCAACGCCGATGCCATTGACGAGCGAATAATGACCAACTGGCGATCGGTATTTGAAAGATGTAAAACCTGACCTGATAACAAGAAAGTTTTTTGAAATTATACTTTTTACAATGCATACTTGAAGACAACCATTAACTACGAACTACAGATAAAAATAAACGCTCAAATTATCAAATTTTATTTTGTCTGCCTCGCGAACCCCAATTGCTGCTAATTATTGTTTGCGCTAGTAAAGTATTCATGTAATTGTAACGCTCTTGAATCACAAACTGGTGACTTATAATTGCTAGCCACGTGTAACATGTTTTTACAATGGGCGTTGAGGAATGTCGTGATTGATAACATTATAAATAGTTAACAACACAGTAGAACTAGAAGGTATGTTGACCATACGACGCAATAGTGTTATTAAATTAAATTAATCCCGCGTTTTATTCCGCAATCTTCCGTACATGCACAGGCTGCTAATTCGCATGATGATTTGCATGTTGACAGGGCGGTGCACGCCCCTCCAAGTTGCAGCATGAAATGTCTTGCCCGATTAGCATCATGAGCCGGAAGGAGTAGATCAATTTAACGACGCTGTGGGATAGTTAAGTGAGCTAATGGGCGAGTGCTCTACAATTCAATCTAAGAAGTATTTTAGGAGGGAGAATAATGGGCAACTCTTGATAACATCTATATTTTAATATGCTTCGTTAATAATCAAGGTAGGCCCTACAATGTGAAATTCGACGTAATTTAAATATACCGTTCAAACGTACTAGATGAAACAATCATTAACGAATAATAACCTATAGAAATGTAAAGATCATCTTTTACACTCGGGACTATGATTCGGGAGGTCGCCGGCTCGATACTCGCTAGTGGCAATTCCAACTGAAGTTGAACTAGGGTTCCCCAGTCAATGGCCTAATGCCGGTAAATATATAACCTTTTACATTTCCTCGCAACTTTTATCACAATCAATATCTATAGTTTGTCACCTGAAGCGCCATTTTGTATACCTGCGCATTTCCTACTACTATTTTACTTGCTGGTTTGAGACCATGAAAGTGTAAAGTGACCAAATCACAACATTCAAGCGATATCTTGCTATACAAGTTGTCATGCAGATGAGTATATAGACCAAAGCTTGTTTCAGTACTTGTGAAGAACGTGCTAAGCTATTTTAATGGAAACAAATTTTATATCAATGCCAGTAAAATCATTCTAGGATGTTAATTTATGTCTGTGAACCTAAAAATCCACTTAGGTTTCATTTGGTTCCAGAAAGATAATAGTTCTCGCTGGCATCTTAAGTTCTTCGATTGAGTTGTAAAACTGTCCCATCAACACATTAGAAGACGTGTTTAGCTATAAAACTTAAGGCCTACTTAACCTTTGGCATTCTTATCCACTCTTGCTCGCGGGGAACTGAGACATAAAAGATTGGAAGTGTGTCTTGGCGGATACGAGTGTGGCTATATGGATACATGGACAGGACGCACATCTAACACCATACCCACTGGAATCTAGTGTGTGCCAATAACTGGGACAAGGAAGGTATTCGCGTGGGTAGCTCAGTATAGTTGTTAGTGGCAGCTTTTATGTCCGATGGCATTGCCTTTGGCGAGCCCCACAAATACAATGTCTTCGTATTATCTTAATTGCCCCTTAAATAATCTGGATGATCTAAAAGTAATTAAATCGATTAACTAAAATGCACTTTAATTAATGCATATGCTAATTGCTATTCAACGTCTTTACGTATACTTGATTCAATTAATTTACGACTCCAATCTTCCAAGAAAATGTTGTAAAAGCCTCATTATAGACATGTGTACATGCACGTGAATACTCTATACACCAGCATGTAAACGAGTACCAGAGTCAAGCCACGGAACGATTTTTAATGAAGATAAACGCTTTCAAAACACACTAAACGATTTTTTAAACGATTACAAATTTGAGATAATATTTGATCATACTTGCTGGTTAGAGCGTGATGGGTGGGCTTTATTTGATGATATTCTAGCATTGATTGAACATTTATGCACATAACACTTCTCGAGAGAACGTGATGCCATATAAGGTAATTTACCTAAGTTTCTTCCACGAAGTAGGAATCTGAAGAATCTCAGTCGAGATCGTGACTGTTAGGGAGGTAGAGAGCGGTAATATCAAGGTGAAGCTAAACGTTTAGTGGAGAGAACGCATGTTTTGTGAGAAACGATCAGCTCTCGTAAATATGTTTCCAATTTCTTGACCTTACCCGTGTGTTTCAATATTTGCACCTCTCTCAAGTACATAGTCGTGTTTCTCTGCGTCTTGCAACACCTAGACGCCCAGGGAGTCGTGCCGGGCTACACCCAGGCCAAGCAGATGCTCAGCCGGAACAGTTATCTGCTTTCAGGAAACATTTCACTGATTTCATATTATTATAAGTTGTAGTTGAGAGTGAAGTTTACAAAATAGGTAAATTGTATATCACATAATACACACACAAAAATTACTTGCCGAAATACAAAACAATATCTACTTTTAGTAATTGTTATTGTTGATGAACTAATAACACGTGTGCATGTCTTCATATTCACAGAAATAACATCAGATATGTACTTTTCCATACAGAGGAGTATTGTTTAAAATGAGATGCTTTGTGCTACTCTCAATATTATTATGCCACTGAAAGTGCACATACTCTGCCTATAGGCGGTGCCCCTTAATAAAATATTTGTACTAGACAAGAAAATAAGATAACCATTGTTCCTGTATTGGCTATTACCGTTGTAAACTACGCTAAACAGCTTCCATAGATTCCCAACTAGGATGGTAAATATTTATTCAGTCTTGGTTGTCTTTGTAGCTTGTAAAGTGGAATAAGTTTGCTGACACTTTCCATGTTCACGCATGTAATTTTAATTTTCTTTCTGAATGAACCCATCTGTGTAGGCGCGCTAACAATGGCGCCGCACGCTTTTCTCTCTATAGTAGGCGGTGGTTTATGTGTGATCGCAGTGACATGCGCGTTATTGCGTGGGGGTCCAGAGAAGGCGTCCCCCCTTGCGGATCTTTGTTTCCCTGAACAAGAAACGTTACTCCCACCGGGGCGTGGATCTAGCTTGTTCCTTGCTCAATACTAGAGGAATATGTTGACGAGATAAGAAGCTGCATGCAATGCAGCGAGATCAAGTCAATACGTCTGCAGTTCATGTTGGGCTCAAGGAAAAGTATATGCTTGCTACTTCTGAGAAGTGACTACCCACTCAGTTTTATGAACTGATGTTCAGTCGGATAAATCACGTGTGTCATTGTTTTAGGCTCTATGACGTCAGACATTCAAATCCCGAGGACTAGAAAGTCTGTCTCTCTTATTGAATTGGTTTCGGGATCTTACGTGCAATTGTAAAAAGCCATTGATCTTCTTAATTCTGTGGACACACGTTCTACAAAACCAAAAATTTGGCACAATCCAATCTAGTGCAGACTAAAAAACGTTACACAGGAAATGAGTTTCCTGTCAAAGTATTAAACTACATCCCACAATCTTCTCCTGTATGATAGATGACTCCCGGCTTCTGGCAGGACGCCCGACAAAGGTTGAGGTCTAAGATTGGGAAAACGTGTCGGGGATTTCAATGCACGGAGCCACACTAGCCAGGGTATCAGGGGAAGCCACGGGGATCAGGGCGAGATTGCAAGGCGACAGGCGATAAGAAAGCACCAAACGGGCAATAACTACATATCTTTTATGATCTTCGTCTACCTAATAACATGCGCATGAATGATGGCGGGCATATCCGCAGATCGAAGAGCCCACATCAAGATTCAAGTCTGCGTCTCCAGATTCTGAGATACGAGCCTCAAAGTTTGGAGATAGGCGGTTTAGACTTTTAAACTTTCATGCCCAACAAGTTGGTTTACCACATACATTGTCCATCAAATTTACATCAACAACAATACCAAAACTTTTACGACTTTACCCCGTTCCCGTTTCGAGTATCTCACATCGTAAAGACGTTGCCTTTCAAAATTAAAAACCTATTTTCTCTTAACACAGACACCTGACATAATAATTACTCTCCTATTCATGCTTCATACATTGCTTACCAGCAGATCATTCCGACTCTGATTCGGGAGGTCCCGGGTTCAAATCTCGTCGAGACTGGCAATCCGACTGAAATTTGTTTCGAAGTTTTCCTCAGTCGTTATTGCGAATGCAAGGGATTGAGGTCTAACTAACTAAGCTAGCAAGATACATGAAGAGGGGCATGCATTGTTTTGCACCCTGGACAGGTTTCCCACGAGAAATTTAAAAAAAGAACCATGGAACTGACCATGATGCTTCCAACTTATTATTAGCGTTATAAAATGTTAAGACTGTCAGCTCAAATATAATTAAAACTGAGTGGAATGCAACAAGTTGTCGGGACCACCTTACACTCGTAGACTCGTACTCACAAATACTTCCGAGAAACTTCTGGTTTCTGAAGACTTGCAACATTGTTTCGAAACACTTTTTCTTTTTGTAAGTCCCGATGGAGCAATTAATATCTGTCATGATGTTGAGCACAGAAGCAAAGACAGAAGAAGTTTCTTAGATGCCGGTTCTTGCTATCACAATATCGATCTGACGTCATGTGATTCCGTGCGTGATCTAGTCGATGGTTGAGATAACATTTTCCGTTCGGATGGAGAAGAATTGTGTGGATGTCGAAGTTTCAACCCAATGACGACTATGTCGAGCGAGCTTTCACATAAGTTATTCACAGTGATTTATTATCATAATTTAATAATATTAATTATAAGCTTATTTGTTCACAAACCTAGTTACATGAAAATGCGCTTATTTTCGTTGACTTATTAAAGAATTTACTCCATTGTTTTCTTATGTTTAACGTGGTAAATGTTGTTGAAATGTAAATGTTCTTCACGTTCATTTGTTGAATCATGTTGGTTATGTAATTGAATAGGAGTGACCAATGATTGTTGTACTTTTATTAGTATTCAAGTTATCAATGATTTCCCCACTCATATTTGTCATTGTTGACAATTAAATTAGTACGAACCTACTGATTTTCCACCCATGTTAACGTTTGTTTACAACGATATGGATCGTTCCTCAGGGATCAATACTTTGTCCACTCTTGTTTGTCTTCACTTATACGGGTCATTCTGCAGGGTTGAATTAGTAATGAATTCATGTTTCCCCTTGTTTACATTACGAGTAGTTAATCAAGGTAGGTTGTTCCTCAAGGATCAGTGCTTCGCCCTCTAATGTTTTCGTATTGTTCTAGATGACGTCAAGGCGCCTCGGGGATGGCCGTGAAGCTTCGTGATGCCGCCTCCAGGGGCAACACACAGGAAGTACTCCGCCTTCTACAAGACGGAGCCAAACTACTTCCTGATGAGGTAACAACAAATGACATCGCCTTGTTTAGCATTTTCTTTCGGCTCTGATGAGTCGAGTAATGGACTTATGTGACCTATTTCCTATTGGTTTTAAATCTCGCCTCCCGAACCTAGAGCTCAGATATGTTTCTACCTCTAGTCCAGTTCAGTTGTTTTGGTGTCTCGTGTGACAATACATAGCGTGTGCCCTAGAAGTCGCGTACATTATCTTCGCGTGCGTCCGTCTCAAAATATACTTATGTTGACAATTGTGACGTATGGAGAAACTTAACAAGAATGTAGTTATAATAATTCGATATTGTCCTGACAAAATAAACCCATGCGAAGTGGGTACGCAATTGAGAATAAGCATGTACGATTTTGTTACCGTTTTAATTAATTCGTAAAATATACACTCGTTTTGTGTCTCAGTTTATATAAATTGTGTAGTGCAGGTGAACCTTTGTTTTTTTGAAGTGTTATCAACAGCTTTGTTTGTTATAGAAGTACTATACACTTTAAAATAACTTAATTAAAAGGTAGCGCCGTCACAAACTAGGTACTCAGGCATGGAATATAGAACTTCCCGGTGTGTGGTCTAGTACTGTGTATCTATGCGGAAACATTATAAACGGGAAATTATAACACATACAAGCTTCTGTGATAAATGATAAATAATTATTATGTGTCATACGGTAGCGGTAGGCCTAAATAGTACTTAGCTGTTCTATACTTGGTATGATTAGGTAGTCGTCTGTCTCATGGCATTGTTTTTCATAGTTTTCCTCAGATATAACGTTATAAATGGAATCATTACCACATTAGCTGGTCAATCTTTCGTAACCATTCGCATATACCTTTAAAGTCATAATCACCCAGGAACGCATAAGGTATAGCTTATAAATACATAACTCTTCACGAAAGTAAATTTATATTGAAATTCAGTTTGAAAAGCATGTTGTGGCGTAATGCTAGACTAGAGGATCATACAAGGTAGGAGATGCGCGTGGTATTTGAAGCCAGGCAAGCAGAAGCAGGCCGTGAATGTCGATAAGAGTGGGGGAGGACAAGTAGAAACCGATTGTGTACCTTGTTTGCGGGGATCTTGTCACTGCGCCCACATCACACGGTGTAACCTTGAACCTTACACAACAAGACGCACAAACCTCCCACGAGCACAGTCGTCACGTCGCGTCCTGACATGACACAACATGACGGGGCGCGCTCGTGTCACAGATTCTATCCTCCTAGTCACTCGTGCAAGACTACGTCGAGATGTGGGATGGGAATCTAACATGTTCAGAATCTTATTGATAAGAGTCCTGACACTTTTTGTAGGATGCCTCATGTAGGACGTACACACATCAGATTTACCCGATGTGTCCCGACTAAACAGGTTATTAGGGATTACGGAAGTAATGAAGGGAATATCCGAGGGCTGCTTAATAGAACTCAACCCCTTGCAGGAAAACCTCGGAAAAACCGTCAGTGAGGATTGCTGGTCTCGCCGGGATTTGAACCCGGGACCTCCCGAATCAGAGTCGCGCGCTTAACCTTGAGCCAACACTGTCGGTGAAATAGAGACTACACTGTCGGTGAAATAGAGAACTACGGAATTTGAGAGTCAATACTCAATACAGTCATCATTGTTTACGTCTATGATATAAGTCCGTGTAAATTTCATCATACACATCACATCACGAATTAATTTATGGCTTAAATTTACATAAAGCATTCGTAGTACTTTACATTGTACCTTTTTCATCGTGTAGCATTCATTCATACTCGACGGGCTAATGAATTAATCACATTATATTAAACATAGGGTGAGGATTTACGAAAAACGAAAATTGTTAGTAAATAAAACACCATAATGAAATGATGTATTATTATTTAAAATTTGTTAGTTAAGGTCGGTGCACATAACTTCCTAAGGTTTAAGGTTTATGATTTAACGAAGTTTAAACATGCCCAATGCGTTATCGCGTTCACATTCTTTCCCAAGGTTTAAGGTTTAGGGTCTAAGGTTTAACAAGATGAAAATATTTCAACTTCTTAGCTCTTAAACACTAAACACTAAACCCAGCCAATGAGAAGCGAGCTCTCATAAATCCGGCCAATGGTAGCGCGCGTACTAGAAACGTTATAGAAAAACATTTCTTAGACCATAAACCATAAACCTTAAACCTTCGGAAAGTCTGTGCACCGAGCTTAAGCAACAAAAAAGTAATTACATGAAAGAAAATAATTGTTTGGTCATAGAACAAATCATTGGTCCCATGATATGGTATTCATTAATAATTTTATTAAAATGTTACTGAAAACATTGTTTTTGTGTTTGTTAAGGGAGAGTGGCCGTTAATCTGACTTATGTGATAGTTTAGATAGCGTCAAGGTTTTATTAGTTGAGTTGAGTGAGTAAATGTGAGTTAGTGGAAGAGAGGCTGTTTATTAAACCAGCTTGTTTAGACAAACACAGTAATAAAATAAAAATTGCCTTTTGGCACGCACGGTAAGTCGGTAACTTAATAATTCTCGTGGCCATCATTATCTGTCAGTTGCTTCGTGAGCGAATCCAAGATGGCGGAGTGAGAGCTTTAGCTAATCAACAACGGCGTGTCTTGTAAACTCTACGGACCCCTTTGTGGATGTAGTAATTAATTTATCGATTGATTCATTAGCTATATACTGAGACCGGCAAGGCGTTCTTTGCTGAAATGCGAATTTTATTGTCTACCTACTTTCTTTTTAAGAAAAATAACTGATTTTCAATGAAAGACATTTTACAACATGTTATTAATACTATATCTGCTATGATGGCTCCTAAGTAATCGCTGATTCAGTTCGGATAGCGCGAGTTATGTGTGGCTCGTGACTGAAAGACTAGAGAAAAATAGAATCTTGTAATAACTTCACTTTACTCTATATTATTATTGCAATAGCTCTATTAGCTTTACTATTATGGATGCAACTAAAGCTTGATAGATTTATATTGTGTCATAAACACTCACATTAACTGACTCATTAACTTATTTCTTGAATGCATTCTACAGATATTATCTGTCATCTATCGTAAGTGGTGGTTTGCCGTCATTTCTGACATCGACGTGTAAGGCTGAGAATATTAATGGAATTTCTGCATAAGCTTACTTGCTAAAAATTGTATTCGCTGGCAATCAGTTTATATGCACACATTCGTTCAGTAAGAAATACCCATTATTAGCTCAGAGAGACAACATAGGCATAAAAACATGCTAAGTAAATATTTATTGAATATAAAGTTCCCTAGTAATGCTTTTTGCTATTCTAATAATGCGCCTCATAATGCCATAGGCAGACTATTCATAAGAGTGCAACATGTGCTATGGGCTAGGTGGTAACATTCAGCGCTTCAAGTGTTCTGGTGTGCAGCCATTAGTGCGTTACTTCCCAGCAAACACACGACTGTGTCAAACGTATGTTAAATGTACGTTAAACACACTAGTACTGTGTAATTCGTGTGTAGTGTGTATATATGTATTTGGAACATATGGGAATTGTGTGGGCAACGTGCGTTCAGGCGCTGCACTGCTTGTGCGTTGCTTGACAGCACATATCCCACACAGGCATCGTACGTACTCTACTTAATAGAAAACGTATGTATTTGTCCCTTATATTGAGGTGTGTTACCCGTGCGGGCAACGTGCGTTCAGGCACTGCACTGCTTATGCGTTCCCAGCAAAACACACGACTGTGTCAAACGTATGTTAAATGTACGTTAAACACACTAGTACTGTGTAATTCGTGTGTAGTGTGTATATATGTATTTTGGAACATATGGAATTGTATGGGCAACGTGCGTTCAGCGCACTGCACAGTTTATTCGTTGCTTGACAGCACATATCCCTCACAGGCCATCGTTCGTACTCTACGTATTAGAAAACGTATGCATTTGTCCCTTATAATAGTGTGTTACGTGCGGGCAAACAGTGGTTCAGGCAAACGTCAACTGCATTATGCTTGCTTGACAGACATACCCACACGAATCGTCGTACTCAATGAACGTAACTGTACGTAAACGCACGTTATCGAGTGGGAGTGTGTGGTGTGTGGGTAATTCATTGAGTACGTGTGTGACGTATGGGCAACGTACTATTCTCACCACTGCTAGCGTGATTTCATACTCAAATCAATCATCTATATGACTGCAACCATTTTCATATTAGCAAATACCACTGACAAAATGTAATTTATGATGACAGGATATGTTCTATTGGTCCAACCAATTACTACGAAAATGCCTTCTGCCGTTCTGTATAATTCAATTTATATATGTCTCATCAACTTTCTGTTTAGCAATATAATTGTATATTTCAATAAACTTATGTACAACGTTTTGATTATGGAGAATTCTATAGGCTTAAGAATCTATTCGAGACTCGAATAGGGGCCTATTATGTTTGTCGACGAAAACTAGAGAGCAGCCTCGTCAACTACAGCTCAGTTTAACTCTTTCAGTCATCAGTTCACCAGTAGGCTGAACGTCTATGTGAACTAGCTTTAGATTCCAGGTTGAAGGAGCGACACATGCCGAGGTTCGAATACACCGATGAATTAATTTATCTAATAATGCATTTTCAAATTGATAAACTGACATATTATCGTAATGAAATGCGCTTAAATTGACTGTCAGTTACTGACTTCATAAGTCAATAGAAATATTTTTAATATTTTTAGTAATTTTATTGGCATAGACTTATACTTCAATATTTACTAGATGGAGCATGGATTTATATCCGCAGACAGCGAGTTCGCTGGCTAAATATTATTAGTGCCAAAACGTGTTTACGCTGTTTTCGTGTGTTCCCGTGGGCGAATATTACATGTATGCGTAAAACGTTTGATTTTCTGCATTAAGGTGCATCCCTGGTATGCTTTTGTAAACCATTAAAAACGTGGTTATACATACGGCGGAAGTGCACACATTCATACGAGTGCAATGTGACGGGGGGAAAACGTACATAAACGTACGTGCGCGTAAGTTCTGACGTGACAGTCTTTAGTCGGGCGGTTACTTTGTTGCTGGGTTGTTCACTTCTGATCGCTAGTAGCGCTGCCGTAGGCGGCAGAACAGCATGGCCGATCGTAGCAACGACTAATTTGACTGTAAACAAACGTTGTTTTCCACTGCTGTAATACGTCAAAGCTTGGATATGACCAACAAATCTAGGCTTTGGTATAAGATTATTTTGGTAGACCAAGGGATTATATTTTAACTTTCTAGAAGTCTTAAACGTAAGTTTATCTAGGCTTCAAATATATTTTACCCGTATTCAAACATAACGTATAAGTAGGCCTACATGGTTAATAAGCATTCAATAATAATGGTTTGAATGAACGTATATTTCCCGCGTTTCATTAGTGTTCTTCTCATCGAAAAAAATATTGAAATCAGTTTTCATTACACATTGTCCTCAAAACTACCCAATGGCTTGCAAATAGGAATCAGGATTGTTTCGAGTCAGAATTGACCGTTGCTAGGGCGTTGCTATGTGTCGTCCATGTGCAATGACGTCACACTACTATTCAGAAGCAGCGCTTCGCGTGTTCGGATGTGTTACTACAGGGTGTAGGATGAAGGGAGAGAGGATAATATACTAACCGACTCTTATCTGGCCCAGGGCTCAGCTTCAATAATTATTCAACATATCCTGACATGAAAGAGAACGTCCTCTACATTCCTGTCTGTTTAACATTGCTGATGGTCACGCTATTTTCAGAAACGTCTAGTTTCTACTTTGTTGGACGAAACTGTCTGAATGTAAGTTATCCCCAGTCAGGCTACTTCATCAAACAAGATATTTATATTTTGCAGTGAGATTAAAACACACGCTGTGTAATTTAGGGCATTGATTAAATAAATAACCACGCCATAATATAGGGATATTGTCCAGCCTAGTTCAAGTTCAAGTTTTTATTCATCCGTAGATCCGTAAGAATACAAATATGGATTTCGTCATGTCTATTATTAAGATAAAAGTAGGATACATATTAATAAAATATAATTATAGATCAAGAATTATAAATAACTCGATAAATAAGTTCACACACAAGGAATAACTGGTAATTTTGATTTCCAATGTTATGTCTAAACTTTACAGGGCGATAGATTAACACGTATTTTTTATTATCGTCTTAAACATACAAAAACTAAGTCACTGTAATAGGTTCTAGTTTTTGTGACAGGTTTAATTTCGTTTATTTCAAATGGTAGACCAATTTCAACAATGCCTCAATGCTCGAAAATTAATTACTGCTATGACAGAACTACTTACCTTCCCTGACTTACTACTCAAAGATAATAAACTAAAATTAATTGCGATTTAATGAAGGCAAGGCAAGAAAATTGAATCAACGAAAACTCGAATGTGCTCCTAATAATTGGTCAGGTAAAATAACACGTTCCTGCAACAGGTTGTCGGGTGCGTAGAATGCGACCCGCTCAATGGCATGTGCAGAGTTGGTGCATCGTAGTCCACGTCCAGTGTTTTACTCGCACGTCCGACTCCATACTAAAACAAACAGGTTCCATCAACCAACACTAGAGCCATGCACGTTAGTTTAGGAAGACGCAGAATCTACTTGACTCGATCTACAATGTTCACTCAAGCGTCAAATCATATTTACACTGTCGTTTTGTTATATATTAACACATTTTTTTTGCACACGAAACTTATTCACGCAATAGTAATGCGCAGGTTAATTTGGTAAATTGTCAGATAAACAGTAAACGGTTTGATGGGAATTTGATTTCCCATTTTTTTACGCTTTGCACTTTTTCACGTTTTGGACAATGATTTTTAAAGGCTAGTTCTTGACAAAAAAAAGTGTGGATATGCAAAATTTGATAGTGATATTTCCAACCGTTCAGCTGCAATCGTCAACATCTGGGCGCGCGCATTCTCAGCAGTCAGCACCTCCAATAAATTGGGATCTTATCTTACCTTCAGTTATAGACGACCAATACGCACATAAGCAACCATATACAGATGGATTTTCTGATTCTCCTGTTTTTTTTACCTGTTAAATGTAAATTTATTTCATAGAGTGTGGAAACATGCTTATTTTCACTATAAACATACTTTAGTGGAGGTATCGACATTATTGCAAATAGTGGTAACGAGTAGAAGAAGTTTTATGGTGTTGCCCTGGTAGAATTATGTGTTATATTGAGACTCAGTGACAGTTGTACGGTCTAGCAGGAACTGTAATTCAAGTACCTTGTACTTGCGCAGAGAGTGAGAATCAACAAGTGACAGCAACAGATGTTTCTGTAGAGAAAAGGGACATTGCTCGACTGGACTGAATATTGTGTTTTTGTCGTCATGATTCTAGTCCCAAGATATTTTGTGAGTGGAATCCCTGACAATTATTTATGTGTTTGGACTGTGAATGTTCAGTTACATGTGCACTCGTAGTGAGAACATGTGGACTATTCCAAGGTACAACGCTTGATGGTCGGTACACAGTACACACTATGAGTGAGAGTAGTCGGGAACAGTGACACGTCGTGTCGATGAGTGTAAAGTGTTCTATGCGAGGGTGAGTTGCGTGTAACTGTAAGGGCTGCGCCTGTCATGTGGTTGACCTGGTTCCAGAACGGGCTGAACGCGCTCCATCTGGCCTCCTCGGCCGGACACTCCGACGTCGTCGCCGCCCTCCTACTGGCTCCAGGATGTGATGTCAACGCGGCTGACTCGGTGAGTTCGACGACCAAACAAATATAAACAAACTCCATGGTGCTCACAAGAGTTTAACGTTTTTCATTTGAAATAGTGTATAAAGCAAATTATCGTGATTTTTGGGTTTGTAGGAAATTTGCTAAATTTATTTATTTGTGAATTAAGATCACGCAGGTTGATCAATACAACAATCAATTCTGAACTAGTAAATTTCAATAATTCAACTAATCTTATTATTAAAAATGCGCATATTTTACCTGGGTAAAATTGAACTAGCTTGTGGTATATGATTGGCATTAAACTGTATAATCTTCATTTTTCAATTGTTCTTTGTAAATCAGTTTTGACAATATTACGGACTAGATTACTACGTTTACATGCGGTTTTGAAAAAGTTTTGACTTGAGTCAAGTCAAAACGATGATGCGTTTACATGATAAAGATCTGAAAACGTTCTCAAACTATTATTTAGTTCACTTATTTCCCGGTAGACAGCACAATAAAGTCCACTGTTTTCTAAAGAAGAAAATTTATAATTTTATTGCGTATAACATAAGTATAACTTCGTTAGATGACCAAAAACATTTGCCGTAACATTTAAACATAATTCAGAATATTAAAATCACGTTCCTAACTTGCTTTTAGCAAAACATAACCTCAAATTGCAACGCTACAAGCGTTTTGGTTGCAGCCAGGGTGTATAGGCCTGACAGTTTTCAAAACTAGTTTTCAAGTCACCTCTACTAGCAAACAGGATTGACTTGAACCGATCCAAACCCAGATTCGAAGCGTTTACATGCAGTTTTGAAAACTCAAAACGTTTTGAAATCGTTTTCAAACCTGCATGTAAACGTAGTAAAAGTTAACCCATCACTAATGTTTGTGTTCTGTTATGCACAGTCCGGGTGTACGGCGCTCCAGAGGGCGGCAGCTGACGGTCACTTGGAGGTCGTCCAGCAGCTGCTCAAGCATGGGGCAGAGGTCAACAGACAGGACCACGTGGTGAGTTCAAGGTCATGTAGGTCAACAGACAGGACCACGTGGTGAGTTCAAGGTAATGTTGTAAGGGTCCTGAAAGGTATTCATTCTTGCGGTGACATTTGGGTACTCACATAGCGAACGCCTACTGACATTCTGTATTGGCAAGGTACGAGATAACCTCTAATGATATTAGAAATAGTTTAAGAGTGACTTCCTTAAGTAGAGTTTGAATTCCATGTTAACCTTTATTGTGTAAAAAAAAAAATTATCTATAGATAAGATAAAAGGTAAGAGTGTAGAAAATAATCTAGATAACAGATAAGAGATAAAAATAACTAGGAAACGCTCAGTTGGACGCGTTGATAAGCGAGCACGTGCTGTAGCTAGACCCACATTACAATTTTTTCAAATTTTCAAATTTGCGACGTTCACTGTCCACGGGGCCTTGTTTCCAATATTATTTATTATTGGCAAGGTAGGCCTATTTGGGTAAACCTTTACTAAAATCCACCGCCATCTAGAAGACCTTGACATCATTTATTTGGGAAAACTATTTTAACTATTTGGTAACAAATAATACACTGCTTCCTCGATAGTATTTTGGTTACTTCTAGGTGGCAGTGCATAGTGCGAACCTCGTGCGTCTTTTCGTTGCCATGGTAACGTTACTTTTGTTAAAATAAAATTAACATATTCGTGACCGGACGGACATTCTAAATGATTTGGCCACCTCAGATTTTGTCGCCGTTGAGTTTGAAAAAAAAACTTTCGATTAACTTTAATGTAACTTTTTAACTTTTTGAACGATTTTGCCACAAAACTAATGGCATTCGATCGGGAACGAAGCTTGCGGATGGTCAAAATTTCAACTCGATCCGAGCCTCCGCTCGAACGTTATGGCGAGACATACAAACAAACAAACAAACAAACAAAAAAAAAAAAAAACAGTGACTATTTTTTCCGGCAGAGTCAAATGGAAACGCTCGCTTCGCTCGCTTAATTATCTAGGTAATATTGTTTAGATAAACAATAATAATTATTGAGATTGACGTGTTTTTTTTGTTATATTATTTTTCCCCGACAACATTTTTTAATTTCTGGATTGTATTAAATATTAACATTTCCACCTACGGGAGTGTTTCCCGACTATCCAAATCGAGAAATATACCCTCGCTCATACCTGCGTAAGGTAATGACATTATAAATATGTTTGTTTGGTCAATTCAACAGCAACAGTTTTTCGATGCTTTATTGTTCCATCCATTCAAGTTCTATAATGTAACGACAATACAGAAGTTAAATAGTTACCGTCTCGGTGGTCTAGTTGGCTAAGGCGTCCACCCCGAAAGTGGGAGACTCGGGTTCGTACCCCGATCGGGATGGATTTTGTAATTTCTGGATTGTATTAATATTAACAATTCCACCTACGGGAGTGTTTCCCGACTATCCAAATCGGGAAATATACCCTCGCTCAAACCTGCGTAAGGTAATGACATTATAAATATGTTTGTTTGGTCAATTCAACAGCAACAGTTTTTCGATGCTTTATTGTTCCATCCATTCAAGTTCTATAATGTAACGCCAATACAGAAGTTAAATAGTTACCGTCTCGGTGGTCTAGGTGGCTAAGGTGTCCACCCGGAAAATGGGAGACTCGGGTTCGTACCCCGATCGGGTTGGATTTTTTAATTTCTGGATTGAATTAAATATAAACAGTTTTCTTGTCAATCGTAATATTTGAGAGACAATATGTTGACATGTTTATCTAGAAGAATATTCAAATATGCAGAACTACGATTAAGAATAACATAGTAAATTAAAAAACTAGTAGAAGGATTATACTTTTGTCTACATTATTGTTTATTATTGAGGTAAAAAATGAAATCTGAAAGCTTAGATAAGATAAACTTAAATTTACCTAGATAATAGAAAAAGATAACATCAAAAAACTTATCTGATAGTTGATAGTGATAGTTTGCCTTCTCCTACTAATGAGTGGTAGGTAGATAAGATAATAGATAACTAATTTTATCTAGATAAGACACAACACTGTTGGTCACAGGCGGTGATTTACACAGCAATTCTCTTCGGAGATTACATTTCATTCTCTTGGATATAAAAGCAATTTATTATCAATTATTTCCAAGTAATCCATCAAAGCGCAGTACTTAGTTACTAGACAGCAGACACTCAGTTTTACCAAGGTGTGCCGAGTTAATATCTTTATTACCCATAACTCATTTAACTAACAGCACAGGGGACATTTACTTTGCTGTCAGAACAACGATATTCAATACTCTGAAATTGATGGTTGCGTTTCCCTCTGCAATTATCTAATTTATCTTACGCTTACAATATCCACGACTGGAAATGCAATCTTCAGAATAGAATTACCTGAAGCGTAGACCTTGTAAGGAGATGGTTTTCATGGAAGAGTTTTAATTAACTCTTGGCGACGCTTAGAAGTGACTTTACGAGGTAATTCGTTAAGACTGTGTAGCATAAATGTCTAGCACGAGGTACTACCATGTCATTTTGAACAGTGCGTGTTACTATGAAGTTTTAGACTTATTTAGCTTTAACCTACTATTTGGACATTATTTTCAAGGAGTACTGACACACTCATGCTAATGTTAAAACATTCTGCAATATTAATTGAATATTAATTTTAATAACTTAAAATATAATTTCTTTGGAATATGTACTTGTTGCTTAGCTATATGCAGGCAACGCCAAAAATGTCTACTATTTGTTTGAAACTATACCGATGTAAAACTACCATTGTAGCATTTTAAAATGTCAGTGAAAAGTGCCGTTCTTCCCCATAGCGATTCATGTTTATTTTCTCTGCAAAGATATCACTTCGTCCAAGCTGATCCCTCTCTAGGTATTAGGTACTGGTTCCCAATGCTGCGAGCTCGATCGCCCGCTTTATACTCCGTCTATTAAATTATTTAAATTGACTCGTTTTACATCTTTGAATATAAAGTGTCCCACTATTTTACTCGAAGATATGGAAATTTCAATCGAAGACATTCATAACAGGTACTTAGATCAGGCTGCAGGCGTCGAACGTCAGCGTTGTAATTACGGTGAAGATTCTTTTAGCAGAAATACTCGTTACTGATTGGCTAAACGAAATTTGTCTTCGTCGTGGGCCCTAACCTGTTACCGTTCGCCGTCGAAATATCAGTTTAATATCGTTCATAATGTGAATTAATATTCAGCTCTACGTGGAGTGGTAATGGCGACTCTTAAGAGAGCCACCCAACACGTGCGTGGTGGTCGTGACACGGACACAAGATGGCGACGTGTCGAAGATTGTTTTTGAAAGTGTTCGATTTTAATCTCTTGATCTTCCCGCCAGCTTATCCCTTAATTAATTGGTCCAACATGACTGAAAGAGCGTTTAAGCTTCTTGTCTATTTTTTGGATAATCATGTCCTCGTAGTAGTCATGGTCGTTCGCCTCTTTAAATTTCAACACAATAAAGTAAAAACTATGGTTTTGTGTATCAAAAATGTAATTTAGTCTTGTCGCGTACGATGCTACCTGCGGCTTACCTACATCATGAGGCTCGTTTACTAACAGATCTGAGAGCAGATAATAGAAAGGGTGTGTGCGCGAGGTGTGTGCTTAAAATTATCATTAAGCCGTGAATCTATCATTTCCCTAAACAAATTATCCAGAAATGTTAAGCCGTTATATAAGTGTTGTATAGTCTTCTGTTCGTGCTTCACAATGGCAACCCTGTGTTCCAGCACGGCAACACCGCGCTGCACGAGGCCAGCTGGAAGGGGTACAGCAGGAGTGTGGCGGCCATCAGCAAGGCCAAGGCCAACTTACACTTGAAGAACTGCGGAGGTTTCGCCGCCCTGCACCTGTGCTGCCAGAACGGTCACAACCAGAGCTGCAGAGAACTCCTGTTAGCCGGGTGTAACCCCGACCTGCAGAACAACGTGAGTGTAACCCAGGGGATTCCCCTTGTTATTCTAGGCAAGATGGAGGAAGGGTTTTACTTTCTTTACAAGTGAAACTTCACACCGTTTACAAACGTTGATTGCATTTGCATTTTCCGCATTTAAATTGACCACTTCAATACTTCTTTTTGTCATAATAGTTTTGACCTTAATATCAAGAACCCTCTCTACAAAATCAAGTTAAAAATATAGCAAAGTTTGTTATCATGAACCTTTGCAGTTGCTATTTGTGATAATTCACTTCACTACCCAGACTAGGCACACTGGTCGAGAACCTTCACACTTTTCCAATGAGGCTTATCTCGAAAAAACCTAGGTTGACATTTTCATTAGGTATTCACGTGTCGGATCTGATACCTTCTAACAACCCTACGTATTCTATGGGCTTTATTAACGTTATGAATGTAGTAAATGTTTCCAGAGCCTCTATGGTTTTAAGATCGATTGTTTTCTTCTAGTACGGGGACACGCCGCTGCACACCAGCGCTCTCTAATGTTTCCAGCGTCTGTATGGTTCTAAGATCGATTGTTTGCTTCTAGTACGGGGACACGCCGCTGCACACCAGCGCTCGGTATGGCCACGCGGGAGTCACCAGGATCCTCATCAGCGCTCAGTGTCGAGTATCTGACCAGAACAAGGTGAGACAATGAGTCCCTCGTCGGGAGATGGGTGATGGGAACACTGGGATGGCAGAACAAAGACGACTTATAACTTGATAGATGTGATGTCAAATCAATCGCTTCGACGAATGATGTTGTTCAAGCATAATCTACATTTTATTTTTGAGTAGCTAATTTTCAAAAACAATGCTTACTTATGGGTTTAGGGGGATGTTCAAAAGTTCTATGAGGGGAATAAAGTATGAGAGGATATCTTATCCTCAGATTTCTTTCCACATTTTCGACATTTATTTACCATCCATTTCTCTACATTTATCATTACTACATTTATTTTATTATTTTTATTTTAGTTACTATTTGTGTGTTGGCAATGTATAAATTAGTATTATATTGGGAGATTAGAGTTTTCAAAAAATCGGTAACGTCGACAGGAAATCGCTTCTATCGTAATTGGCGTGAAGGGACAATCAACTGAATAGGCCTACTTCTTTTTGTTGGTCTTCACCTAAAAGTAGTCCATTCACTTTGAAACTTATATACGTACATATCTCTCCATTCGTTTCACGTATACAATCATTGCCTTCAACGTTTGCAACCATTTAACACGATATACCTGACCAACTGACTGAATTACAAACAGACTGGTATCCGAAATATCCTCTGACTTGTCACGTGCCCATAAATAATGTCTCTGCTAATTTCATCTCGCATTGAAAACATCTATAAAATAACTAACCACTCCCACTTCTGCATTTCAATGTGAACCCTTGCACTTGTTTCTACGTCTATGCCGTTACACCGACGATTGTGGTCTTCTATTTCCGAGAAACAATTCATCACTAGCAAAAAGTAATCACAAACGGAAACTTGCAATCTGTGTGCACAACACATTTGACTAACTAATCTGGTTTGGTTTGTACCAACTGTTGAAAGCAATTAATTTCTGTAGTTTCGCGGAGGGAAATTCATTTCCGCTGCCGAAAACAGATGATGTTGTTGGCAAGGTTGGCCTCGATGCTGAATGAAACATCTCAACTTGTCCTAATCACTTCTCAGCAGGCGATGAAGTCAATGGGAATAGTTGTATTGTAAATCATGCTCGTCCGAAGTTGAGGTCTAGACTGCAGAGACGTCTCTTTCAACGTGCGGTTTCCACAGTGGCTTACATTAACAGATGGATAGCAATTTGTATGAAATTCAAGTAGTTGAATTTGGTGGTGACATGGACTAACTGTACAGTTAATCGTTTGTGCAGAATTGTGGGTAAATGTAAGAGAATTATTCAAATCCAAATGCTAATCAAATTATATTAAAATATATAAGACAAGCTGACCTTTAAAAAAGTCGTTAGCAACATCCTGATTAAGTAATGTGTGATTAACAGTGATTAATATTATTTATCTTTCAGAATGGTGACACGGCTTTGCACATCGCAGCCGCCATGGGACGACGCAAACTCACGCGCATTCTGTTGGAGGCGAACTGCGACAAGAATCTCAAGAACAAGGTAAGCTCGCGGCCATCTTGTCCACGTGGACTTGGATCGGCGGCCATTTTGTGTCATGCTCTTGTATAGCCATTCGATGATTGAACTCTTGTTAATTCTAATGAACTAGAAAGTGGGACACTCACATTCGTTGCGTGAGACAAGAATTTGCGTTGTTCAATAGTAATATTTTGATTCAATAAAGTAAAAACAAGAACTCGAAATATAAAATTAAGTAGAAATAAATCCAAAAACTGTAAAGTAAGGTTTTTGCAAAGCACTTAGATTGGCAAAGTGTGCCTACCTACAAATTGTTATTTGGTAATGTCTTAGTTTTAAATACTTTAACTCATATTAATCGTCGTTTTTGGTTGTTTTTGCAGCAAAACGAGACAGCCCGCGACATCGCAACTCGCAAGGACCTGAATGAGATCCTTGTGATCCTTAGTAACGCGTCATCCAAAGGGAAGACGAAGAGCAACGACAAGAAGAGAGAGAAACAGGAGAGCGGGACCAGTAGCAAGGACAGCAGTACGCGGCACAAGGACAAGAAGAAGGTACGTGACCTGGGATCCTGGCAGAAACCTACGCCATATGACAGGTTCAAGTGTCGAGTGTCCCAGAACCCGAGGAAATGAGGTTACTTGTTGGGATTGAAATGCAAAAATACATTTATTGACTAGCGTATGATAAACTGGACGTAGCTTATGTGGTATCCAACTGGGCCACACCCAGTTAAGACCCAGTTTCCCCAGTACCCAGGCAAGTGAGACTTGGCTTCTGGTTTTATGTATATTATTTTATAGCCATACCCGTTTATTGATTCCAGCAACTCCCTAGATAATATTAAATTATTACTATAATACGACAGACAACAGGAATTATCAGCATATCGGCAACAAATTTATTTGGGTTGTGAAGTGCATGTACCAGTAACGGTAATATGTCATGCATTTGTTACCGACTTATTGTTCATATTGTAGTTTTGTTAGGCCTACCTGATTTTTGTCTTAATTTTAACCTTTTATTTATTTATTTTTAATATCATAATATATACCATTTAATACCAGTTAACACGAATATCACTCACTCACATGTACACATACACTCATATTCACACTTTAATTCACACTCACACTCGCCATAATTTTTGCATTACATTTATGTGTGTTATCTATGACTAATTTTTTGTGTGTTTCTAATATTGAGATTATTGAGTATATTGTTATTATGTGTTTTATATTGTTGAATGTGTTTAGTATATTCCTATTATTGTATTGTGTATATTGTCCTGGTGGTAAGACACTTTGTGTTATGGGGCTATGCTCTAATTCTTACTACCAGCAATGTGATTGTTAAATATCATGTTGGAACAAATAATAATAATAATGTGAATATGTAGAAGTCTTGCGTTCAATGTGCATTTTGCTAATCAAAGTGGTCTACATGTTGTTCCAGGCCAAGAGTGGCCACAAGGTTCACTTCGAGAAGGAGTCGGGGGGCAAGAACTGGTCGCCGTACGGCTGCCACTACTTCCCGGACCCCAAGGCGTTCCCTCAGCCCAAGCTGGACTCTCTTCCCGAGGACCCTCTTCACAAAGGCGAGCAGTATTACCTGGACCTGGCTGGCAATATTCGCAAGGTGGGTGCCACATTTGCTAGTTGGCATAAAATGATATGACACATCTCCTTCCGGAAACTAAAGTAAACATGCAACCTTTCCAGATTACTTTCTATTACTTTAGGACTTACTTATTTACTGATCGAATTCCCAACTTACCGAAGTCCCCGACATTTTCTTTCTCGGTTAATTGAGACTTCGCCCTGGTGAGAACTCAGCCCGTTGAGACGCTATTATCGACTTCGTTGATTTTTAACTACATTTTCCTACAATACACTGTATTTAAAAAGTCATATGGTCATGAATTTTACTGCCTTACAAATAAGGATACTATCAACTTGTTGTGGTCACTTTCAAGTTCAAATTATTTGGAGAGAAACTAATTTTTAATTTTCAGTAGTTATTTACTCATTAAGCAAGGAACTTCTCTTTAGTGTGTAGGTGAAATTGCTGTATCTTGTACCCACCCTTAGAAATTGTGTTTTCTTTTACTTTAATTATGTACACTTCCATGACCTATGATCTATTCTCTAATGCCAACTGTAGGGTCCTGTCGGTGTGGGTTACACGTGCTACTGCGCGCCCTTCTTCAAGCACATGGAGGAGCGACTCGACCGCGACAAGCAAGAGCTCAAGCAGCACATCGACCAGGCGCACGACCGGCTCGACCAGAAGGTGTCCAGCCTGGAGAGGAGGACGCGGGGACAGCTGTCCGAGCTGACGAGATGCGTCGTGGAGGAGCGAGCGCTGTGCGACCGGAGGCACGTCCACCTGGCGCAGTGGATAGAGAGGGGCGGCAAGGTAATTGTACACGAATACCTACTGTAAACCTTGATTTCATTTTTATTTATTTTATTTTATTTTATTTTATTTTATTTTATTTTATTTTTTTGTTTTGTTTCATGTTGAATGAAGAGTAAAAATTAATGGCGATGCTCAAACGCCTGATGTTAAACTGATGGCTGCGAATATTTATGGAAAATGGTGGAGGTGCCGGTCCCATGCTAACCCTCATCTTGTTCACGTTTTTATATTTTCCCTTCATCATTTATTTTGTTGTTAACTCATTTATATCTTGTTCCAAACAGATTTGATTGCGTACTATTACCTGCACACTGCGTATATTCTCACCATCTTTCTCAATGTACTCTAGTTCTCACACACTCCGACAGGTGTATCTTGCCAGACTTGGCTGCGAATATTTATGGAAAATGGTGGAGGTGCCGGTCCCATGCTAACCCTCATCTTGTTCACGTTTTTATATTTTCCCTTCATCATTTATTTTGTTGTTAACTCATTTAATTCTCACTCCAAACAGATTTGATTGCGTTTTATCATCTATACACTGCGTATATTCTCACCATCTGTCTCAATTGTACTAGTTCTCACACAGGAGTATCTTGCCAGACTTGGCAGCGAATATTTACGGAAAATGGTGGAGGTGCCGGTCCCATGCTAATCCTTATCTTGTTCACGTTTTTATATTTTCCATTTATTATTTATTTTGTTGCCAACTCATTTATATCTCGTTCTAAAGAGATTTGATTGCGTTTTATCATCTATCACAGCGTATATTCTCACCATCTTTCTCAATGTACTCTAGTTCTCACTAACCCCGACAGGTGTATCTTGCCAGACTTGGCTGCAAATATTTATGGAAAATGGTGGAGGTGCCGGTCCCATGCTAACCCTCATCTTGTTCACGTTTTTATATTTTCCCTTTATTATTTATTTTGTTGCCAACTCATTTAATTCTGACTCCAAACAGATTTGATTGCGTACTATTACCTACACACTGCGTATATTCTCTCCATCTTTCTCAATGTACTAGTTCTCACATACCCCGACAGGAGTATCTTGCCAGACTTGGCAGCGAATATTTACGGAAAATGGTGGAGATGCCGGTCCCATGTTAATACTCATCTTGTTCACGTTTTTATATTTTCCCTTTATTATTTATTTTGTTGCTACTCATTTAATTCTCACTCCAAACAGATTTGATTGCGTTTTATCATCTATCACTGCGTATATTCTCACCATCTTTCTCAATATATACTCTAGTTCTCACATACCCCGACAGGTGTATCTTGCCAGACTTGGCTGCGAATATTTATGGAAAATGGTGGAGGTGCCGGTCCCATGCTAACCCTTATCTTGTTCACGTTTTTATTTTTTCCCTTTATTATTTATTTGGTTGACAACTCATTTAATTCTGACTCCAAACAGATTTAATTGCGTTCTACTACCTATACACTGCGTATATTCTCTCCATCTGTCTCAATGTACTAGTTCTCACACAGGAGTATCTTGCCAGACTTGGCAGCGAATATTTTTGGAAAATGGTGGAGGTGCCGGTCCCATGCTAACCCTCATCTTGTTCACGTTTTTATATTTTCCCTTCATCATTTATTTTGTTGTTAACTCATTTAATTCTGACTCCAAACAGATTTAATTGCGTTCTACTACCTATACACTGCGTATATTCTCTCCATCTGTCTCAATGTACTAGTTCTCACACAGGAGTATCTTGCCAGACTTGGCAGCGAATATTTATGGAAAATGGTGGAGGTGCCGGTCCCATGCTAATCCTAATCTTGTTCACGTTTTTATATTTTCCATTTATTACTTATTTTGTCGCCAACTCATTTAATTCTCACTCCAAACAGATTTGATTGCGTTCTATTACCTATACACTGCATGTTCTAACCATCTTTCTCAATGTACTCTACTTCTCACATACCCCGACAGGTGTATCTTGCCAGACTTGGCTGCGAATATTTATGGAAAATGGTGGAGGTGCCGGTCCCATGTTAATCCTCATCTTGTTCACGTTTTTATATTTTCCCTTTATTATTATTTTGTTGCAACTCATTTAATTCTCACTCCAAACAGATTTGATTGCGTACTATTACCTATACACCTTGGTATATTCTCACCATCTTTCTCAATGTACTCTAGTTCTCACATACCCCGACAGGTGTATCTTGCCAGACTTGGCTGCGAATATTTATGGAAAATGGTGGAGGTGCCGGTCCCATGCTAACCCTCATCTTGTTCACGTTTTTATATTTTCCATTTATTATTTATTTTGTTGCCAACTCATTTATATCTCGTTCTAAAGAGATTTGATTGCGTTTTATCATCTATCACTGCGTATATTCTCACCATCTTTCTCAATGTACTAGTTCTCACATACCCCGACAGGTGTATCTTGCCAGACTTGGCTGCGAATATTTTTGGAAAATGGTGGAGGTGCCGGTCCCATGCTAATCCTCATCTTGTTCACGTTTTTATATTTTCCCTTCAATCTTGATTCAATACATCTGTTCTCCGCCTCAAGTCTCCCTTTCGTTTCCAAGTTTTATTACATGCAGGATATTAAACACTACTATTTTCCAAATGTACAAAATGCTCATTTCAAACGCACATCATCATTTTTTTATTTTGTCAATATACAGCTCGTGAAAGGAATATTGATTTGTTAGAAACTATTCTGTGTTTTAAATTGAAATTTGATAAGTATTGAATGCATGTCCCATGTTCTCTGCCGGGTTGTCCTTGTTCATGTTGTCTTCACCCCCCTCAGATGCGTCGGTCCGAGCGAGTGCGCGGAGTGGCCGAGACGCCTCCCCCTCAGGTGTCACGTGCTCGCAGTCTGGAGATGCTGATAGACCAGCCCGACTCCCTCGCCCGGCAACACGACGCCACCCGGGCGCTAGACCGGCGCAGCATGGAGGTCCTGATAGACGGCCCCGCCGAGCTGTGGCACGCGGAGCAGGAGGCGCAACAGGTCCGCGACAGCTGGAGGAAGCAGAAACATCGCGCCTCCTCGCACGAGATGAAGCGCATCGGCATGGAGGCCCCGCACGAGCTGGGCAGGGGGGGCAAACCCACGACCAACGGCGACCACAACCGAAGCTTCGACGCGTTGTTGGACAGAACCAGTTGGCGAGCACATCCGCACCGACGATCCGCCAACGAGTTGCTAACGTACGTCAAGAACAGTGAGAGTGTTAACCGAGTGTCACCCGAACACAACCGTAGTTTCGACGGTATCTTACGGAACCGTAACGTTCCGTGGGAGGGTAAACCCCACCACAAGTCCACGAACGAGATCCCAGTCCCCTTGAAACGAACTATCCAACACAATAGAAGTTTCGACATTCTTGTAGATAAAGGCGTGAACTCTTTCATCCCCCCGAGTGAGAAGGAGAGTGAGGTGCGCGTTGTGAACGGGGGTGGGTCCCCGATCAGGGCCGGACTCAACACCGTGGTGGAGAACGGGGAGCATGAAGGTCAGGTGAAGGACGAGTGGAGGAACCAGCCGATACGGAGGTCGGTGCACGAGATGGTTGCTAGGATACAGAGCGCGCAGAGTGGCGAGCAGCAACAGGTGATCAGGCAACTCAAGGCGGCCATTGCTGAGAAGGAAGCTGTCAATGGGTAAGCGCGACATCTTTGGTTCTAATTCCTAACAACTGTTTCGAACCATAATCAGCAGCAGCCACCTAGACACCCATTTTGGAACCAATAGTACATTGGATATAGCTTTTTTGCTAGAATTAATTTAAAGATAAACGAATGTTTGCTCTAATGCAAGTTGACACACTCTAATTTAACATACTCGAAATATAATGCTGTATCGTTGGTCATTTAGCCGCCATATTGGAAAATGGCGTCCGGCATGACGTATTATGGTTGGTTTTTCATCATTTATGCCAGAACCGTGCCTCACACGAACAAAATGTAAAGGCTGTAACCAGACCAATGTGACCTTAGCGTGACCATGCATGAATTCTAAGTGACGAAATATTTGTTAGTGCACAGCTTATGCCAGAATTTATTAAGTGTGAGTTGTCCCTTCGACATCAGTTATCTATTATATTGTTAGATATTTCAATTAAATACCCAGTACTTTAGTATTATTTAAATATATTTGGAACCAGCGGCCAGATGTTTTCTCTATTTAAGAGTTGCAAATTGCAATATTTTTATTACCACTTACCTTAAAATGTGTAATCAATACTTTTTTTTGTATCGGATGTTTAGATAGGCTTAATACGTAACACATTTCACAATTACATTTAACAATCTGTGTGACTACTTGTAAGGCTTACTACGACGTTCTTCTAGTGACTGTTGTGCGTAAAAGATTGTTATATTTGACCTACGATCAATTGCCTACGATCTTGAGTCTCATTTGTTTTTAATTTTGGAACAGTGTGTTCAAATTACATTAACACAAAATGTCGTTGGTGCAGGATCGACGGCGATGGTTGGGCGAAGGACTATCGCCGCGCAGCCTGGGTGCATCAGAAGTCGCACGACGACGACGCCATCTCGGAGTCCAGTGACGACGAGGACCACGTCGACAACGCGATCGTCTCCGAGCTCCCGTATAGAAGTCGCATCGCCGTCTACAGTCCCGACTACACCCCCGACGTGCACAACGACTCGGGATACAGCACCAGGCTGTACGGCAGCTCCAAGGGGCCGTCGCCCTCACTTTCAGGTACCATAGTCTATGTTTGATCGTGGTCATTAAGAGTCTTGGCACCCGACAGATGTGGCTCAAGCGTAATGCATGACCATGAATGAAGTTTTTTTCTAAGGTTTCCTTCAGTAAATGCAATTGATTGAGTCCTCTTTGGACTTTCCATAGACAACTGACCCAACTCAAGCATACCTATAGTTAGGAAAGAGATCATGCAATTGTCCCTATAGGCATATAAAAGCAAAAGAGTCTTTCTCCATTTTCTTAAATGTTGGGAATGACAAAAAACCAATAACCTCAAAAAACAGTAGCATTAAAATGGGCATGGAGAAAGATTGTTTGCTTCTCAGCATGTTTTTCTTGTCAATATACACAGGAGAAAATTTTTTTTTTTGCTTCTAAACGACTCAATCGTGCCACAGAATTGTTTTTTTGCTTATTTTGGTTATTTGGCTCATTTTCGATTTTGTGGAGAAAGACTCTTTTGCTTTATATGCCTCCTATGTAAGTGTCAAACTAAACAAAAATTTAAAAGTCATTTCGATCTCTGCTTGTGTTAGATCATTATGACTTACGTCCCAGTGCAACATAGTGAGAGTTTTTAATTCTTAGACAAATATAACAAATATATTGATCACAATTAGCCAGTCCTAGAATCCTCGCAAGATGTCTGCATGCCATCCCTCCCTTTACTCTATTCTCCACAGATTAGATCACTGTGCCCATAAGAGAAGTTCTTCCAAATCTTCTTGAACCTAGAAGGGCGGGGGTTAAAACTTGAAACATTATACCTGTACCCGGCACCTACACCAAAACTCTGAAATCATATTGACATTTGTTTATCATATTTATGTGATTCGTTTTATTTAGTTGTCCTCCTTTGTTAATCAGTTATTGTAGCTGAATAGGATAGATGTTAAATAAATAAATAAATATATAAATAAATAAATAAAATAATATTGACACTGAATTAATAATCTTCATAAAATATGTGTTTTGTAAACATTGTGTACAGCTGTAGGGTCTAGCTGGACCATAAAAACACATTGTTGGTGTTTTCACTTAGACAATCTCAGCCCACATGCAATTTCTTGTGCTGAATAACCCGATCCTCCACAACAATCTCTCTGTCTTCAAACTAATACAGCTAATACCTTGTTGTTCCTCAGGCCAGATGGAGTGCGACGCTGCCGGCATCCAGTCCCTCCTCAATGGGACCCTGTCCGAGGTGCCTCCCAGAAGACCTCCCCTGCCTCGAGCTAGAACCTCGGACAGTAACCACGTCGTCACTGCCAGTCTCGTGTAAATATTGTGTATAGTTTGTCACCTTAATTACCTAGAGCCCCGCATCGAAATTTACTTTACGACACTTAATAAGAAGAATAAAACCTTTATTAAGCATCACTAGAAAAAACAAGGATAGGTTTCACATCGTCAATGCAAGTCTTCTATAAATTCGTACAATCTGATGCCTAAACGAGCCAAAGGCCACATTCAAATCTCCAAGTTGGCTTAACAAACACTCAATAATAATCTTTTAGTAGCAAAATTTTCTTAAATGTTGGAGAGTTGTGAAGTGAAACTGATATAAAGGTGCCTATTTAAACCTGAGCCATACTAAAAACTTCATTTTATCTGTGCTGTACACACAGGACAGGGTACTGGCAACAAGTCAATAAGAGTAGAAGGTAAGACAGATGAAAGGCGATAAAAATATTGTTTTCTGTAATCTGTTTTTGTTGAAAAATCAGTACCACATGACTATCTGGTATTGGCTGATGGTAACATGTGTATTAATATGGACTACAAATTCTATTTCAGACTTGTTTAACCTTGCAACAGGTTGCAGTTTATGGTAACCTAACTTTTACACAGAGGAAATGCTAGGTAATAAACCAAGAGCGCATGGAAAGAAACCTTAAGTCGTGCTGATAATATGGCTCTTGAGCTTGGAGCTGCACGAAGCAATTTGCGAAGTATTTACAGATTCTTCCATTCGACACAGGAAATGCATACAGTGTCCTCCATGAAAATCAGTTTGATCCTTCCAAGGTGTCCAGTACTTATTATTATCAATATGAAGAAAGAAACCAAATCAAGACACATAATCTCAACCCCCTAGTACGTATTCGACACACAACATAAAGCTGACATATATATTTAACTGACCACACCCAAACACAACAAATACAAAATTAAAGTTACTTTACTTATTTATCTCATGCATCTTAAACTTAAATTGGTGTGTCAGTTTCTGGTTGCATAAAGTATTTTTGTCTGTGTTGTATCCAAATATTATGTTAAGTTATTGTTGGTATGATATTGTGTTTAGTTTACTTCAACAAATGTATTATATTTTATTCTAAAATAATTTGAGTAAATATACAAACTATTTTAATGTATTGATATTTGATAGTTTTACTTTCAAAATCATGTATTATTATTTATGTACAAATGTGAGAGTATAAAATTAAGATAACAACAATGTATGTGAACAAACTGTGTTATTCATTTGTATGATCAATGTGTAAATATATTATATTGTAGCTCTTTTAACTGCCCCAGATCCTGTTTCAAGAAAGTGAATACTCAAAATAAATGAATTCATTTTATAAAAATTGTATTTATTTATTTTTTATTACAAATTGCAAATACTTTCATGGTCACACACAGAGAAAGACAAAAGAAGGTTTTGATTTGTGCATCAGGAATGAGGTAATTGCGAACGGCGAGATTACGTGGTTAAAACACTATAAGCTATACAGTTTCGTTACAAAAACACGTGCTATCACATGATCTAGAATATCTAGTCTAACTAACCTACTAGACAATGCAGGCTCAACGCATAACAGTTCCAATAGAATCCTCTTCAACGTAACATTGGTGCATATCAGAGCTAAACTTCTCAACTATTAGATCGCTAAGCGAGTGATTGTGACCACTCAACTGCCGAGCTTCATAGAATAATCTAACAACATTAACGTTTATTTATTTGAACATGCCAAAGACTTGCTAGTTTACAAGATCTCGCAGTGGTGGACATAAGAGGGTGTGGCAACAAAAGGCAGGAGGGATGTATTGCAGCGATATGAAGCTAGAAACTGAACTTTGTTTAAGGCAAATAGCCAGGACAAACGTTAGTGAAAATATGGTGAAGATAAAGATTTCAGCATGAGTATACCATAGGGTTGCCTTTAATCTCGTTAATTTCACATCAGTCTAAAATCCTGAAAAGTTTATTAAATTCTAATAACATAATTTTATAATTCATCTGCACGTTCAGTCGAACATGTTATTTGGAGGGTGACTGGATGTAAATGTAGAATGAATCCACTAGTTAGTTGTTCCATCCTTGCCTAGTGCCTTGTACCACAACTTGCACCACTGGATCTCTCTATGTTACCAGGTACAGCTTGTATTGTATGTTCAGCCCTCGCAATGGGGCTGGCAACATTACGTTACATTAGACATTTATGTTTACACAGCTACTATCGGAGTCCACCTTGCAGGGAACTTACAACACTCATTATCCAACACCTTAAGCCGCGTACCTTGCCGGACTGAGAAGCTTATGGCCTTAAGTTTAGCAGAATTATTACATTCCATCAGAAAACTTCAACTGTCTGGAATCAACGCAGTATGCTATATTTTGTTACAAAACATAACACATGTTTTCTTGTTTCATTTAAAAACAAGTAAGTTTTTTCTAAAGTATTATTTAATTTTTTTGCAATTTTTGTGGTTTTAATGATTTAGTACTTTTTACATGTCATCCAGAAGGTTCTACTATTGTCTCAGTGCAGAACGATCAACAAAGTGATGTGAACTTTGAATCGACTCGATATTGTTGAACAAAGCAAAATAAAAATCATGTATTGCCATCGAACGGTAACCTTATCCTGGATTTGATTGCAAATCAACAGGTTAGAGTATACAAAGGGCATTTCATAAAAGATTCTTTAAAATGTGTTGTTTGGTTGAAAAATAACAATATGAGTTTGACATGTTTCAAACCGAACCGAGTAAATGATACTGACAGTACAATGGTTATATATTACAAAACCTGTTGCACAAACTCATCATAGTTATTTATTGGCCATCTAGAAAACTCAGTCGTTTTAATTATTATTGTCCATTACTGTTGGCTTAAATCTGTACCATTTCACTTTCTATTTCACTGTTCTATGATTTGCTTAACTAAATCACTCTTCTATAGGACTTCTACTCTGCCGCTAGATCTAT
Organism: Sweltsa coloradensis; assembly: GCA_024449915.1. NCBI lineage: Eukaryota > Metazoa > Arthropoda > Insecta > Plecoptera > Chloroperlidae > Sweltsa > Sweltsa coloradensis. Next base: position 104,809 of record JAMZAV010001040.1, on the reverse strand, counting down.
ACTACTGGCACAATTCGGGATAACATCTATGCAATGTTTAAAAACTGGTTAAAAGACACCACTGACTTCAAAATAAATTCATAACCTTCATATTTGATATTTCGGGAGGCAACACTGTCCACGTCGTCAAGGGTATAAGTCGCTTGACGATGAGAGCAGAGGTGACCTCGAAATATTAAATCATGCATGATTGATAATATTAAATCTAGGCATCATCTAGAATTGACTTAACTTTCTTGTGTAGTCCTTGGTGTTTCCGGCATCTGTGGGAAGGGGTCAAAATTGGGGGGGGGTCAAAACGTACAGTGTAGATAGATTAAAAGCTTGTCTGAAGGCAACAGTATGGAAGAGAGTGCATTGATAGATAGTGTTTGATGATTGATTGTCGTGAACAAAAAACGAATGGCCAGCTCAATAGTGGACGGTTAAAAACCTTATTGCTTTTCAATATTTCAACACTGATATCCGACTGTGTACAACACGAAATTCCTACGTTAGAAACCCAACTTGTTTCTGAATACAAACATTATATTGTGTGAGACACATTTCGTTGTACATTTTTCTGTAGCCTATCAAAAATATACATGACCGCACAGTAATTGATGATGTTAAGTGCCAAATTTGTTATGAATAACTTTATTTTAAAAATTCAGATTATCTATGGCCAGTATCATAAGATAGATTGAAGCCACTGGGACCATTATTTTAAAACTTAACAGATGCTTATAGACATGCTATTATTTGAGTAATGTATTTCAATGTTATTGTAAAATTCGCCGTATCATTATGATTATATGATTATGAATGTATTTAACCCAAATTATTTTACTCCCATACAAAATATTATAATAAAAATGAGTGAAGTTAAAAGTAGTATATTAAATACGCTTAACTGTAATGTTGATGAAATTGAAATTATTATACGCACCGTATCGTATTATTTATACTATTTGTTTTTTTCTTTTAAAATTGTGTGATAAAATTTCCTTCGGGAATGTCCAATATTTTGCGCGTATGTTCCATTGTTCCCACCCATTATTAGACTTTACAGCATTTTGGTGGGGTTCAATATAATTTTAGGGAACAGATCATTGTCAGTTGTTTTGATAGGAACATCATAACATTAATCATATTAAGAAGTCTTAGTAATCATATTGTCAAGATATTTCTCTGCGTTCTTGACGATATTGAGGAATATGCTCAGCTACAATATTTAGTTGTGTTAAAATTATAATGGGTTTTATTTTAACGGGACGCAGCTCATTTTGAAAATACTTTTTAAATTTTACTATAACTCATATTAATTTTACACAATTTTGACAATGCTGTTTTGTAAACATACCGTTGGACATTATTATAAACACAGTTCGATTATTATTTTTCGTTTAGAGACGGACTATTTTATATTGCACTTTGAATTGTAACAGCAAAGTCTAGAAACGTTCGGGCTGGAATAAGTGGACGTTTCGAGGTTTTCCAGCCTCTGTCGGCTCGGTACGAAAAACAGGACGTATTCTCTATGTAACATCTACAATAACGAACAGGACAAAATGTTGGGTTGCTTTTGCTTTATGTACAATGCTTGTGGTGGCGGTTCGATGTATTAAAATACGAGGCATGGGGTATGTACAGTGAGTTCGTTTGACTAGGTTAAAATAATTACATTGTGCTAAAACATCGCTTATTGCGCTCCTTTTCAAGAGAAGAATATTTTAGGATTTAGGACCGTAGTTATTTCTTACAAAACAAGCATTCACTTGCCCATGTAAAAGATGATTGACAAGTAGCCATAGAACGTTAAAAAGTAATTGAAATCGTGTACTATGGTGGTAGAAAGTCTGAGTTGCCGTTAAAGCTTTTAGAATAGTGAGTTGTGGGCTTTTCAAGGCCCAAATAGTTCGTTGTAACAAGCCAATAGAGTAAGGTTTCTACATTTAATGCGCCTTGCGTTCTACTGGGATTCCCAGCTGTGCGGTTTGAAGCGCACAATACTAACATCACGAGGCGGGAAGTACGAAGCAGCCAATCAGGAGAAAGAGAACCCGATGACGTCATTGTTCCTTGTCACGCCCATGCGCAGAGCTTTGAACCATCAAGGTGTCTCACGTGGGAGTCACACTTTTCATTTTTTAAAAGAAAATTCCCGCACTTTCGGCTCGGGATGGTCAACAAACTATAAAATACCCTACCTATACTAAGATGTTATTATTACATCGTGAATGTTGCAATGAAGATATCAAACGCTTTCATGGAATATAGCATTGTTAACTGTCTGATAGAGATTGATAGCACGATTGTGACACGCACACAATGGTTAAATGATCGCAGTGCTGGTCTGAGGAGTCAAGAACACAAAACGTAGACTATGATTAACAGTTTAGGTCTTTCACAAAGTCCATATACGCACAATAGTTTCTTTGGTGTTTGATAATTATTTCTTTGAAAACAAATGAAAATACCATCATTAACCGTTAATATAACCCTAGCCGTGCGTGTTCGGGTACTTGGTTGGTGGAGGCGCCGGGTTGGGATGATTAGTGATTCTGTGACGTCACGAGACTGCTCGAAGGAATATCCCAACCACTCATCCTGTACAGCTCCTTCAGTGAAGACCAATAAGAGCTGACGAACGAAAGATGAATGTTAAGTCTCACTGATTACATTACATTCAAACATGGTTTTATCGCAAGGACCGTAACTTCGATAGGAATCATTTTCGAATGTAATTGGACACATGTAATATTATTTTCGAATCTGGTTCTCAGAGATTCTACATGGAGGGAACTTGGGGACTTGGGGATTTTACAACCTTTGCCATAAGGGGTGTGGGGTTCCTGATAACAGGACGTGCTTATAGTCAATCGTGACTGATTTACTAAATGCCTTAGGAGGGCCGACTTTCACACATGGTGTCAGCTGCCTAGTTAAGGCGCGGCTGAGGGGCGCAATGGGCGTGGCATCACATAGCATCGGGTGTTATGATTGGCAGATGGGGTGCGGTGGGCGGGACTAGGGAGGGTAGCTTCTCCGCCCCCCTCGACGGTTATCTAGTCAACGCGAGGAAGCTGTAATGTCTGATAGATTCCGTGGGCGTGGCATCACATTGCATCGGGCGTTATGATTGGCAGATAGGGCGCAGTGGGCGACGCAAGGAAGGGGGGCGCGCCCGCACCCCCCGGCAGCTACCTAGTCAACAAACACTGGGTCTCCAGAAACGAACTTGGACTGACGTCATCTTGAATGTGTAAACTCAAGTCTCTATGTTCCTACGAAAAGAAAACACGGAGTTACATAACGTCAGAGACAAACTTAACAATGGTACATGGTGTCAGACCATGGTCAGACCATGGAGTTATAAATAGATGGTCAGTCAATTTTTTCGTTGTGCTATTAATATGATCAGGCCAGAAGAACAAACAACGCTTTTGTCAAATTGTGTTGGTAATGTTGAGAGGCAATGTGAATAGAGTTCTTTAAAGTTTGTGTTCATAATTACTGTCATATTATTCTGCCTATCTCGTGCATGAAGTTGTGAATGAAAGAGTGGAAAACTTAATATGCTATCCATACATTTGCTAGAACGAAACTAAGTGATTAAGTTGGCTAACCTGCGTCGGAGATGCTCCGTGTCGATCGTGATCTCTGCAGTTGCCAACAATGGCGTCAGGCTCATCTTCCGTTCCCCAATGGACAGTTCCACTGTGCATGAAAGTTTCACAATACAGTTTACAGCCGTACGGCGTACATACCACATATTAAAGATCTAACTGATATACTTTAGACTGAAAATTTAGGCTGATATGATATAACTTACTTTAGTTTGTCGACAACATGAGTCTATAATTGTTAAGATTTTCTTCTGTAATAGGAAAAGTTTGCAACTCTTTACAGCTCCACTTTGCAATTTTGTCAAAGTAACATAAAGGGACCAACTTCCAACAAGAACTTCCGAAAGTTTTATACCTACAGTCTGTGGCAAGGAATCTTCTACTCTACGACTCCTCCTATTCTACCCCCAGTCCTCGCAAAGTTAGCCAGAGCGCCCGCCCACCGACCCTCAAGAGCTGTGTTACTAGCCAGCGAGGGGAGTGACCTCCTATTCTACCCCCACTCCTCGCAAAGTTAGCCAGAGCGCCCGCCCACCGACCCTCAAGAGCTGTCTTACTAGCCAGCGAGGGGAGTGGTTAGGGTGATATGGGCGGAGTTCTCGAACCAAAAGCTTTGTTCAATGGACTTGAGGTAGTAAATTATATTTGTCTCTTACTGTTTAGACAGTGACTTTCCATTTGGAACATTGATACTCTTTGAGTGGAGACTTTATTTGCTGTCCCCCTCTATGCATGATCTCTTGGCTGACAGTTTAAGCAACTTAAAGTACCTCACCTGGTTCGCTCCAAAGATGTTCGAAGCTTCTCCTGTCAAATTAGACAAACACCTCGTACTTTGCTCGCTTTCGTCTTACGCAACTAGATTCGTCAAGAAGATTAGTGATAGTGGGTGTCTTCAACGTCAAATGACCTTCGCCCCCTGCCTCGTTATTTTTGAACTACGATACTTTTTTTAAGAAGCAGCGTTAAAAATACAGAAGTCCATTTTAAGATCCATTAAACACGGAATTTTATGACAGACAACGACCAAGCTTCGCTTGGGAAGGTGGTAGACCTATTTTACCTGTCAACGTGGTTCAGTAGAAAAGAAAGGATACCCACACATTTATTTGAGAGCATCGTCCAATCTACCCTATGATATTTCCCATACTACTTGATCCACTGTTTCCACTGATATGCAGCCAAAACCGAGTCTATAATAATATGTTGATCTGTTCTTGGTTGGTAATTGCAAGAGTGACCGACATCGAAGTAAATCTCGAATTCCAGACAAGTTTCACGATACGGTTTCTGCCACGAATACAGTGCCGACCGAAAGTAAGTTATTGACAGGTACAATGTGGCATCTTTATGACCGCGTCCATACGAGAGTGTCTTGTAAGTTGCGTGGATTGAGCGAGGCCCCCTGTGGCGAACTGCAGCCGAGTCGGGACCTCAAAGAATCCGACCCGAGTTGGGTCATAACTTGAAACAGTGGGCATAGCTTAAGAAATGAACATCCTTCCTTGGAATGTCTTAATTAATGCTGTCATAAACTACACCTATATGGCTGGATGTAGTACTTGGCATGCAGGATCATTCTTTCAGCGGAGGGCAGAGACAAGCAATGCGATGTATTGCAAAGCCATATCGCAGCGGCATAGAAAGAGCTTTAAATTAATTCACATTTGGCAATAACGAAATCAATAAGGAAAATGCAACTTTTCCTGGACGTCGGCTGGACAACATTCATCTTACTTCGATGTTTATGGCAAGAACAGATGCGCTGCAATAGTTGCTCGAAGAGAGTTGGAAATAAAATATTACAAATTATTATTTGTCAGTGCAGTGTTCTGGACATCTGACAGTTTGTTACAGGCAAGGAATAAGAGAAAAAAGCAAAGGATTCAATGAAAGCAGTGCACAAAATAAATATTTATCACATTTATTGGATGCCAGTTTAGAGTATACATAACAGTGCAGGGTAAAATAATAATGTTATAGTAACCAACACAGACACAGACACAAATACAATACTATTTAGTTGATTTATTCAGTGACAGATGTCTTTAATATGTAACATGTTATTGAATGTAAAGAAAGTATTTGTGATATTAGGCCTAGGACTTTAGCGTGAGCTATCACAGAATTATTGGAATGTGTATTATTTGTGATTCACAAAATAAATATGATTACACTCTAACTCCGTCATCGGGACGTATACTTTATACAATACACTATAGATCTACAGATGTAACAACTTGGCAATACAACCTATTTAACAGCTTTGTCTCTTAACTATAGTAATAGATATATTTCATAAAATACAATTTATCTGTAAAGTTTGGTTTCTCTGTAAAATGGTTTCATAGTGGATATGTAATGTTAACTAGTTTTGTTTCTGGATTAAGACTATTTTCTCGTTTTTTTTTTCATTCTAAATTTTGGTATCAAAATTCAAAACTTTGTACCTACGTAGGCCTAATTTGTAGCAGGCTAAGCTTGTAACAGTTTGAATCGATAACAATGTCTAAACCAATGGAGCGATATTCGGACCGATCGGTACCGATTTAGAATGTACGTACAGAAACATTGGGTCTTCAACGACTGGACAATCATTTTAATCATTTGTTGTACACACTGTTTACCTATCAAGTAGTGTTGACAAATTATTGTTCACAATTACCTGCTTGCTAGCTTCATTTGCAGCTCTTTTTCAATATTAATTCGAAAATATTTTGTGAAGCGTTTCTGAGTAGTCTTGGCTACATTTCCTACAATTCTACAATACTTAGTAACAATGTATTTAATTATATTATCAATTTATTGATGATGCGAATAACTAAGTGCCTAATTCTGTTAATAAAAAAAGGTCTAAATAGTTATTTCCATTTTCTTACTAAGAGATGAGTCTTCCCTGATATCGTTGAATTGGACTTGGGAGGGGGGGGGGGGGGGGGGGGGGGGTTACTAAGGATTTACGTCTTCTAGAGATCCGTTATTGAAAAGATAAGTATCATGAAGAGAAATAATCATTGAATGGGCGTGGAAAGTAAAATAATATAACCGTCAAGCTTGGTCATAATTTTAAACTATTCAAGTGGTCTACCAATACTACGTTTTTATTAATTATTTAACAAGATTTTCTGCAATCGTAATTAACTTCAGGAGAATAGGCCTGTTATTATTAGAATTTAGAATCCATTTGTGTAAGTGGTTCGCTGTCACAATGAAATCACATACTATTTGTTATCCGTAGCGGTAGAGACAATTTCCAAAATGTCAACCTATCCTCGCGTCTCCCAAGCAAGCAAGCACTAATGGGAGACTGCAAGGGGCCTAGTGACGTCAGACCTCGGTCTCCCACTGTCTGTCATACGCGTCATCAGGGCACACCTGGCATTTAAGACGGGCACTTGACTTTCTCGTACTATCAGGCGTTGCCGTGCGCTGGTCGCATCTGCAAAGGAGATCTCATGATGAACGAACGCAACTGTTTGGTCTAGGCTAACTCTAGCGCAGTATGTACAGCGGCTGGGCCGGGCCTAGGCCTACACTACGAGATTGCATGGATGAGCAAGCGAATTACATGTTCTCCCAATGAAAAACACTTCAATGATATCTTCGTGTGATCTATTTACATGCGATGTGTCTATATAACACTTAGATGTATGCCTAGTATTTACAGTTTCATCACCTCTATGGATAGCGCACTCGCGCGTATTTTTTTCTGGTTTTTGTAATGCACTTGAAAATTCAAAAACATGCGAAGCTGCCAAAATAGATCGGCGTGAGACAATGATGACGCGTCACCATAAAAAAAATTGGCAACTAATTAAAAATATTTTGTGTTTATTTGTCATAACCAAAATATATATTATTATGAATGAAACAATATATACATCAGGTGGAAATCACTGTGTTTTTCCACTTTTCGTGTTTTGGGGTAACGTTTTCTGTCCAGTGCTAAGCACATACAATTTGTACACTATTGGAAAGATATTTCCACCAGCTTCGCAAGATGTTGATTGGTATAATAGGCGACAAAGACCTGCAGCTGATCAGCTGAATGTACTAACACGAAGCAGCAGATTAGTGACACAAACAAATTTAAAGAAGTTTGACGCATGTGAATCGATCAGATTTGTAATTGTCCCCATTTTGGATTATTCGTGTCCACTTACATATGACGTCTGCTCCACTTAGACCTAAGCGGAAAGCGGCCACTTTTTTGACGGTGTACGTGATACAATAAATATAACGCCAGCCCGAAGCGTACTACGAAGACGTGGGTTCGAATCTCGCATAAGGCATGGGTTCTTCATCGTCTCGAATAGCCTCAGTATATTAATAGAGACGTTAAGCAACGAAACTCCCGATAAATAACGAATGAGTAGTAAAGTTTTACTTTGTCAAGTTTGTTAATTGGGCCTGGCATGTTGTGTCAACACATGACTCAACCGTTGGTTGACGCGCTCATCTTCACGTCAGTCGAGCTTTGACCTTCGTTGCGGTAGGTCAGTGCGATCGCGCGTCGCTTCGGGGTGAAGAGTTAGCAAGTGTAAACAAGGTAGTGAGAGTGATAAGTGCGCATAGTGGGACAGAACAGAAATATTACTTGAGAACAGTTACCAACTCGGAATCACGTGTTACTGCGTTCATCGCAGTTTCAGCCGTATGGGTGAGTGAGTGTGTTATATCAATGGTGATTACTGATTGTCGTCTTTGTGTACTGTTTATTGATATCGCGAAGTAGATCAGGTTGTTGCAGTAGGCCCGAGAATGTGTTATACTTATACACTGTATCGGAAATGAATAAATTACTTACTTACTGAGTTCAAACATGCAATGAGCATGACTGTGTGGTTCACAACAGAAGTAGGGTTAAAACGGACATTTGGCACATCATTTTTCCTTAGCACAGAACTGCTACGCTCTCTAGTCTCTTTGATGACCAATCATTATTGCGAATCACAATTGCCTTAGCCTTAGGGTCCGAATAAATTTAATATTCCGTTTACAGAATTCATCTGAAACACTAGGCCAGCTTCCAAAACCATTCGGTTTTCTCTTATAGTTCATTGTCGATAAAAATGCCAGACACATTAGTGACACTGCTCTAAATAGTGCGTCGTGTGTAAAAATATTTGAATAATTATAAAATTACAAATTTGTATTGTTTGTAATTGAGTTTTGCTATTGGAAGCAATCAATACTTGACGAGGAGATTTATCAGAGGGATAGGCCTAGAGAAGTTTGGCAGTTATTTCAGTGTTGCGATATTGCATATATTTCGTATACTTTCATGAATCGGGGATGTGTAATATTTTCATGGCGCCCGTTTTGGATTTCAAACCCTTCTGCTGGTTTTTTAAGCGTCAGTTTTACTCTTTCTCCGGCTGGTTCCACAGGTCTTCAACTTCAAGGTGGCTTTTAAATTACGAAAGTGGACTTTTACTTTATTGCTTGAAATGCGCTCGAATGCTCATTCGATATTCCGTTATTTTGTTACATCTCTTAGCATGTGATCGCTTGCTCATCATACCTACACTAGTAAAAGCTAACTTCGGAAAGTGGTGAAAAAAATGGGAAAGGCTTACAAAATATTAAATGACGATAAGTTAAAGCGTTGATTCCTGTCATTCGTAGCAATTATAAAGTAACTGTCAGATTGCATGTATGTACCCTATCTACAAGAAAACTACAATCTAGCACAATGATGCTTACAGACGGTCGTGTTTCTTATTGCTAAATCGTAACGTTGTTACTTTTTCATGTTAAAGCTATAAGTTTTTGATAACTAAACGGTAAAATTGGAAGTAGGTAAAAGCCTATTTCAAACGGGATTTTTAATGAAATGTTTAGGTAATAATTTAAAAGCTACTTATACATAATGCTTGAGGAATAAAACACTACTAGCTACTGATGGAAAAGCAGGTATACACAATCAAACATGCAACTATCCATCAATACTAGAATGATAAAATAAAATGAACATATGAACTATTTATTTTAACAAATGACATATGTAAAATACAGAGAACTACCAATCTTATTGACGTATACAATCGTGCAGTGGACTCCATACCACCATCAGACCCACCCGCCTATATTGGCGAACTCGTGTGAACCAGCTTTGAACTTTGAACCTTCCCAATAGCTAGCAGTGTTGTAAACGAAGATAAGCTGCAGTGTCGCTACACCCACGTCTCGTGGACACTAGCATTTACAACTATCACTTCGGCTAGCAACTGGTAGCTACTTTATATGATATGCCTGATACCCTGCGTGATATGACCATCCTCCTTATCCTCAGTATAAACTACAGTTATCCCCTCTGATCATCCGATCATGTATGATGGTTAAGATTGATCCACCATTATTAAGCTCGATGACGTTTTATCAACATGATGTCGTTTTAGCTTTATTTTTTAGTGGCGTAACCAAAGTTTAGCTTCATGTGAAGACATTCCAAAATTTCAATCTAGCATACGCGTTGAGTACAGTACCCTACGCTGTTATCAATAATTCCATTATATCATTACAAATTTCACGGCCTACTTAGTTCTTAGGGTCGGATGCTTTATGTTACAGACGCAATAAGGCAATTATATCGAGTTAATTTACAAAAATTAATCATTTTAAAGGAGAATCCAATTTCCAGCTATGACTGTACTATTTATTAATTAACTGCGTGAGTAAATTATTGTAGCAACGGTAATTGTAAAATTGCTCTCGCATGCCTTCCCGCCACACGATGCAAGCGCAAGTACCTACTACATACACACGTACGTAATCTAGTGCACACCATGCGGAGTTCATGCCATACCGTGGTATCTGGTTGCAGTGAGTGGCTGGGGGGAGGCCGTGAGTTACAAGATCTTACCTACGTTCTCTGTGAGGGGAAGATTGAGAGTCAGCAGCGGGGGAAGACTGGGATCTCCGGGCCCTGGGGAAGAAACGCATTGTTACAATAATTGGAAAAACAGTTTTTTTCCAAATCTTTCCTTACTCTGGTGTTTATAATATCTCCAAAACAAATTTTAAGTATTATTAGAAACCTAGCTCGGAAATCGGATTATTAAAACGACAAAAATTATCATGATAACCCGTTTAAGAAGACGTGGGATAGATAGTGTGGAATACCGAGACGGCATACGAAGTAGTTACTTTAATTAAAGTTCACAATCCACAGAATAAAGAGCAAGGCATTAGCATGGGAAGTGTTATTGCTTTAGTCTTAGCAGTGACGTTAAGGCGGGAACTGTGGGACACGTATCTTCTTTGTGTTGACCCTGGGAGAGGGTTTCAAGGGATAGGATTGTGACTAGGTCCACCAATATGCTCACAAAACAATAATTTTTTAAAGAAAAGTTATGCTTTTAAAAGTACAAAAAACATTCTCGATTATACTATATACACAACTTATAAATTAAAGATTTTGGATTTTAATTGGATGAGCGTAGCGAGCGAGCGAAGCGAAGATTCCATTTCACTACACTGGAGAAAAAAATCCGGAATGTTTTTTTTTCTTTTTCTTTTTCTTTTTTTTCATGTATTTTTGTCTGTTTGTTAACACGATTCCGGCTAAACCGATACTCCGATTTCGATGAAATTTTATGGATGTCTTCGAAATCTTAGAACTGCCACGTTTTTGAGCACAATCGGAAAATTATTTCTCATGAAAATCGCAATTTTACGATTTTTTTCGATTTTTTAAAAATTTCTTCGACTTACAACACCTACATGCTTTGTCCGATTGTAATGATTTTTTCACAGAACCTTAATTTCATGAATTGATATATTCATGTGAAATTTGAGCTTATCAAAAATTTTTTTTTTACGAAAATCGCAATTTTACGACTTTTTTCGATTTTTAAAATTTCTTTGGCAATTAACACCTACATGCTTTATCCTATTGTAATGACTTTTTCACAGAACCTTAATTTTATAAATTAATATATTCTTGTAAAATTTGTGCGCAATCGAATAATTATTTCTTATGAAAATTTCAATGTTACGATTTTTTCCTTTTTTAAAAATTACGATTAATTAAAAAAAAATAAGTTAATTTTTTTAAATTTAATTTAATTTAAAAAAAATCTTCAATTTAGTATTGATTTTTTCACAGAACAACAGAAAATCCGCATAACACATGGCAGCTCAATGCACCATTTACGCTCATCCAACAACGCGGCGGGACTTAAGCGTTTTCCTAGTTACATTATTCAACTCTAGACGCTACATATATTCGTCATCAGCTACATTCGTCAACAATGTAATGTTTGTGTTTACCTTCTACCGTTCTGGTTCCGTTTGATCTCGGTCAGCAGGCTGAGGGTGGACGAGGTCAGTCTTGATTGGAATGCTTGCTGAAAACAAACACGATATCTCTCTTAATTACAACAATACCACCTTCACATGGATTTTATTTTGTCATTGAATTCAATGAATCCTGAAAGAAACATTGAACCGTCTAATTCAGGCTTAAGGCTTATAATAAACCGAAATTTTAGTGCAGCCTTCTTATAAATGGATGCCAACAATTAGCTATGATTGGGGCGTGTTATATATAGCTGAAAGATACTACACTAGGGAAACGCCAAAGTCGTTGTTAAACGAGTGAGTGAACCAAGTGTTGAGTACCCGGGAACATCCCCTTTCCTCCCCTATACCTAAGGCTGGATCTAGCTCAGTATGGAGAATTATACCGGGTACTCAACACATGGCTCACTCACTCATTTAACAACGACTTTGCGTTTCCCTAGTTTAAATTGAACATTCAAAATGCGAATCGTGTTCAAAACGTATTAGCGTGAAACATTAACAAATTTCCAATATAAAACAAAATCACATAATTTTTATTTCCCATTTAACACCCCCCTAAAATAATATGTGGGTCTGGAAATATAAAAAAAAATCTACCCAACGGGTATCGAACCCTAACCCTCCCGTGCGGTAGGCTACCTGCTTACCACTACGCCATGACGTCCCGCTAGCTGCTACTAAACAAAATGCTTTCGATATTTAAAAAATCACATTTTTATTTATTGGTGGATTAAATCGCAATGGATCTAGCTGCTTTTGTTAGCAGTTCTCATTAAACTCGTACCGGATGTCTGTTTAAAATTTCAGCCCAATCTGTTCAGCGGGTTCGGCTGATTTTCGACGTACAGACAGACAGACAGACAGAATCACAGAATGAGACCCGTTCGAGTTGAATGGAGACACTCGGTCGCTCCGCTCCCTCGTTTATAATGTTTCATCCCACATCCCTGTATGGATTACTAGGGAAACGCCAAAGTCGTTGTTAAACGAGTGAGTTATAGCCAAGTGTTTTGACTTCTAAAACCGGACCGTCTGGTCACCTTACAGGAACTCACTCTGCCTGCCACAATAATTTATTTAAATTGAACATTCAAAATGCGAAATCGTATTCAAAACTAATTAGCGTGAAACATTAACAAATTTCCAAGATAAAACAAAATCACCTAATTTTTATTTCCCATGTAACACCCCTCAAAAATAATATGTGGGTGTAAAAATATAAAAAGTTAGACCTGACGGGATTCGAACCCCATCCATCCGTGCGGTATGCTAAATGGTTACCACTAGGCCATGCAGGCCACGTCAACCTCGTCCCGCTAACTGCTACGAAACAAATGCCATTGATATTATTAAAAATCACATTTTTATTTATTGTAGGCTTAAATCGCAAGGATCAAGCTGATTTTGTTAACAGTTCTTAGTAAACTCGTACCGGATGTCTGTTTAAAATTTCAGCCCAATCTGTTCAGCGGTTCGGCTGATTTTCGACGTACAGACAGACAGAATCACAGAATGAGAACCGTTTGAGTTGAATGGAGACACTCGGTCGCTCCGCTCCCTCGTTTAATTATAATTGGCCTGATTGTAACGTCTTGCACAGTATTATTATTTCATAATTCAACACATTAATAAGTGTGATAATTCTTCGTGCTAAGTTGATTCACAAACTATAATGATTTATTTATTGCTATACCACATGGTGATTTGTAGACGAATCATGTTATTGTACTATCGATTGAAATAATTGAGTTAACTAAAGAAATTAGAGAAATTTACAAACGGTTAATGTAGGCATGTGTTTTTCTTCACAAATTATGCAATTATATTCAGAAAAAATTGTAATTGCTATTTCCTAGACCTTTACCAACCATGAAAAAAAATTTATTAAATACACTGTAACACTAAAACTCAAAAATTGTTTTAAAAATGAGAAGCCAGTTACATAAGACTCCTAAATTGTGTTTTTTAAATATTTTTCTGGGTTTGGTGGAGGTGCTGGGTTACTCAGCAAATGTTTTATGAAAAATCGAATGTATTATTTTGCAACTAGGTATTGATTACCATCAGCAAATAAATGTTTTATTGGCGGTTTAAAATTTTCTGTTGTTTTTTTAGTAATTGTGGCATGATTATAAATAAATTTCAGAAACTACAAACTCGCGTGTTAAACACCACTTAACTTATGGTGATCACTGGATATACATAAAAACATGACTTGCTTGAGGATCGAAGTGAAAACATTACGAAATTGGTTAGTAAGCTAACATGAATGTAAATATGTTGATGTGTTAGGTTTGTTCTTCCCGAAAGATTGAAGGGGGGGGGCAAGGTTTGATCTTAACGAAATAGTGAGAGGGGGAGGGGGCAAGGTTTGATCTTACCGGAGAGGGGGGGGGAGTAAGGGGGGCTAGTTTGTTCTTACCGGAAGAGGGGGAAGTAAGAGGGGGTTTAGTTTGTTCTTACCGGGAGAGGGGGGGAGTAAGGGGGGTTAGTGTGTTCTTACCGGGAGAGGGGGGGAGAAAGGGGGGTTAGTGTGTTCTTCCCGGGAGAGGGGGGGGAAAGGGGGGGGCTAGTTTTTTCTTCCCGGGAGGGGGGGGATTTAAGGGGGGGGTTTAATTTGTGTTTTTACCGGAAAGAGGGGGGAGAAAAGGGGGGCTAGGTTTTTCCTTCCCGGGTAAGGGGGGGTAAGGGGGGGCAAGGTGTTTTTCCCGGGGAGAGGGGGGGAAAGGGGGGGGGTTTAGTGTGTTCTTGGGGGAAAGGGGGGGGGGGAAAAGGGGGGGTAGGGTTTTTTTAGGGGAAAAGGGGGGGAGAAAGGGGGGGGGCTATTTTGTTCTTCCCGGGAGAGGGGGGGAGTAAGGGGGGTGGGTTTTGATTTTTTCCCGGGAAAAGGGGGGGAAGTAAGGGGGGGTTTAGTTTGTTTTTTAAGGGGGAAAGGGGTGGGTAAGGGGGTTTGTGTGTTTTAAACCGGGGGGGGGGGGGGGTTTTGTAAGGAGGGGCTTTGGTGGGGTTCCTTCCCGGGGAGAGGGGGGAAGAAAGGGGGGGTTTTTTTTTTGTTTTCCCGGAAAAGGGGGGGGAGTAAGGAGGGGCTAGTGTGTTCTTGGGGAGGGGGGGGGAGTAAGGGGGTTAGTTTGTTCTTCCCGGAAGAGGGGGGGATAAGGGGGGTTTCGGGGTTTTGTTCTTCCCGGGAAGAGGTGGGGAGTGGGGGGGCAGTGTTTTTTCTTACCGGAAGGGGGGGGGAGAAAGGGGGGGCAAATGTGTTTCTTCCCGGAAAGGGGGGGGTAAGGGGGGGGTTTAGTTTGTCTTCCGGAAAGGGGGGAAAAGGGGGGGGTTTTGGTTTTCTTACGGGAGAGGGGGGGGAGTAAGGAGGTGCTAGTTATGTTCTTACCGGGAAGAGGGGGGGAGTAAGGGGGGTTGTGTGTTCTTACCGGGAGAGGGGGAGTAAGGGGGGTCTAGTTTGTTCTTACCGGGAGAGGGGGAGTAAGGGGGGGCTAGTGTGTTCTTACCGGGAGAGGGGGGGAGTAAGGGGGGCTAGTGTTTTCTTACCGGGAGAGGGGGGGAGTAAGGGGGTAGTTTGTTCTTACCGGGAGAGGGGGGAGTAAGGAGGCTAGTTTTTTACGGAGAGGGGTGGAGTAAGGGGGGTTAGTTTGTTCTTACCGGGAGAGGGGGGAGTAAGGGGGGGCTAGTTTGTTCTTACCGGGAGAGGGGTGGCTCGCATCTCCCTCAGGTCGATGTTCCTGAAGAAGTCACACAGGAGTAGTTCCTCCACCGTCGGGAACCTCCGCTCGGGATGGTGGAAGATCATCTCCAGTACCTCCACCACAGGGGGGTAGTCCTGGACGTCTAGGAGGTGGGTGGGGGTGGGCTGGGGGCGCACAGCTCGTAGCCAGCACACATCTCGAACAACACGTGACCTGTGGGGGTAGATAGAGGTCACACACACATAACAAAAACTTGTAGAAATACAGCCAAACCTTACACACTCAAAAGGAATGAGATCTAAAAAAAGGGCCAAGCTCATCTACCCTTCCACATAAACGTACAGTGTCCCATAACAGCATCCTCGAAAAGCTTTTCAAAATAGAATTTGCGATTATTAATTTAACGTAATAGTTTATCAAAGTTCTTTTTTTGTAATTAATTTAAACGTAAACATGCAAATTCTATTTTGCCAAGCTTTTCGAGGATGCTGTTATGGGACACTGTACGTTTATGTGGAAGGGTAGATGAGCTTGGCCCTCTTTTTTTTTTAGATCTCATTCCTTTTGAGTGTGTAAGGTTTGGCTGTATTTCTACAAGTGTTTGTTATGTGTGTGATCTCATTACTTTTTCAAGTTCCATTACAAAATTATTTGCTAAAATATAATATTTTTTTCAAAGTTGATTTAAATTCTATGGTATTAGCAGTAACAATATAGGATGTAAAATATCTAGACCCGGATTCATGTACATCCTGGGTATAGGTGGTATAAACCATGGTTTAACGACGGTATAAGGACTGGACCCCAATTCTTGAGTTCGTGTGAGATGAGTTGAAAACGCAATTTGAAAACGGAGTCGTTTTCGTTTTCGAAGGAATTGGTATTCTCGAACGGTATCGTGGAAAACTTCATGGGTTGTGAGTTGAAAGCATTGATATTAAACCCCTATATAGGATGTCTATGGTTGAAAGAGTATCACAAAATCCAAACACTTTAAAAAGATTTGCGTATATCAAAGAGCTCGAAAAAGTTCTATATTATTCTAGAGGGCAGTGCCTTCATAAACGCAGGCCAATCGAAAGACAAGTTGTATGAAATGATTTGATTGTTGCAATTATGTAAACAAACAGTTGAGCAATTTCATATCAAAACAAGTTGTGCTGGCATGGGGTTTGGCTAGGCTTGTAAAACATGTAATGTAATATGAATTTTTACTAGTCCTATAGCCAAATGGAACTTTAGACCTACACTGTTGTATTAAAAATAATTTTCTACATCGGGGCCTTGGGCCAGGGAGGGTTTTTCTGATTTGTTTATGAGAGTATAATGACACCATTTCTCGTTCCACACAAAGAAGAAATTTTTAAATGTCCCCCATTTGTTTACGTATCGCATTTTCCCCGCCTAACTCTGCTTATACCGTCAAACAAGTGTCAAGTAACTATGGTTACTTGTTGATTATATCCCAAGTGTTTAAGGCTTATTTTAAAAACCCTTTATTTGGAAGCCTTTCCCAAAAAAAAACTTTTTCAACATTTTTTTTAAAAGGGGACTATCATTCTATAACCTTAATGTCCATGTAAATATGAACATTGTAGCTCCACCGTCTGGTCAGAATCGCGGGCCGACGTATTAGATGTTAGCAGTAGCTAGCAGTAGGCAGTAGTAGCAGTAGCTAACACCTTAAAGTGATTTGAGCATGTTTTCAAGCCATTTTTTCACCAAGAAGGAATAATCGTACCCCAATAAAATTTGGCAGGGTGTTGTCAGGTACCTAAATCCCCTCGTTTGTGATAGTTTTCAAGTCACATAAACGTTACATGACGGCTGGGTAACACCTCGAAATCACCCCAACTCTGCTTGGTGTATAAGTGCTTGAGTTTTGTACGCGCCGCGGCTTGGCGCGGCGCCCTAACGGGCACCTAGATAACACAAGGTAAACCACGGGGGGGTAGTCCTGGACGTTAGGAGGTGGGTGGGGGTGGGCTGGGGGGCGCACAGCTCGTAGCCAGCACACATCTCGAACAACACGTGACCTGTGGGGGTAGATAGAGGTCATAACACAAGGTCAATCAAAAGGGTAGTCCTGACTTTCTAGGAGTGGGGGGGGTGGCTGGGGGGCGCACAGCTCGTAGCCAGCACACATCTCGAACAACACGTGACCTGTGGGGGATAGATAGAGGCACAAGGTCATGGAAGGTCACGAAAACTTGAACAATTACATAATATAGGCTATAGTAAAGAAAACTACAAGAATTGTCACCTACAAATTCAATACATGCAACTTGAAATATATAACACAACAATTAATTTTTATTAAACCGGGGGAAACCTGTTATAGGGTGCAATATGCCCCTCTTCAGGTGAACTAGGCCTAAGATACGTTGCGGATAGGACAATATTGTAAAGACATGTCCGAGGGCTGTTTAAGAGGGCTCAATCCCTTGCATTTGCATCAACGACTGAGGGAAACCTCGGGGAAAAACTTCAGTTAGGATTGCCGGTCACGACGGGATTCGAACCCGGGACCTCGCGAATCAGAGTTAAGCGCTTAGCACTCTGCCTAAATGCCTATAACAGAAGGTAGTTTGTAACATATTATGCGGTACCTCACACGTCTAGGATTAAGAAACATTTAGAGGTGGATGGGTACGACTTTTGATGAGGGGTTCGATGTAGCCTACAGTTGTAAAACATCAAACTGTTCAGGCTAGAGGTTGTCAGTAAGAGTCATGACGTCACACCCTATTTCCAACCAAACCCTTCACGAAGAACATCAAAGGCCAGCATTTTGACACAAATTGTGTTACTTGCTCCTTCTCTTCTAAACTACTCTCCGAAACTCTTTAACGACTCCTTTTGACAGGCGCTCACACGTAACCACGAAACTCTCTCCAACATCATAAATCGCGTGTAGTACAAACCAACCATCCATCGTTGTTCTAAAATTTTCAGAATTACTTCGGTGCTTTTGTTTTCGTAAATATATTATTCAACGTTGTTACTTTTTGTTTTTAAAACGAGGCAACCCCTGTATAAAATAGCACGCAGGAATACGTAATCAGGGTTGTGCATGTCCATGCAAATTACGCCTGGCACGGGGTAGAATGTGATTTATGCCCCACATGTTCTAGGTTACGTAATCCGTGTGTTAATTAGCATTAAACGGCCATCCAGATTGCGTGAGTCTATAACATCGGATATCCACTGTTACTGAACGCGAGCACGCGATAAGAGGGAGGGTTGAGAGGCTATTAGGGAATTACCTAAGGTCCAAACCGACAGTGTTGGCTCGAGCGCGACTCTTAAGTCGGGAGGTCCCGAGTTCAAATCCCGTCAAGACCGCCGGCAATCCTGACTGAAGGTTTTTCGCGGTTTTTTTTCTCAGTCGTTAATACGAATGGAAAGGATTGAGTCCTCTTTTTATTTAGTCTCTATTTGCAACGGATAATGTAATTCACTAGTGCAAATCGAAAAGAGAAGGGTGGAGGGGAAACCCGGTACCGGCACGTAGCCTACTCCTTTCGAAAAGTACCAAGGTGACTAACGGTTTTACGTCCCATCCGAAAGGACGGTGTTACCTCGACAGACATATAGGTTCCTCCACTTAACCCAGACTGTCGAGCAGACGTCGAGGAGAACGAAGCCGTTATACTAGCTCTCGAACCCTCAATCTGTTATACTAGCGGTATACGTGTGTTTCAGGGCAGAACGTTCACCCACTCTACCCCTGACCACGCCCGAAGGTTTGCTTAACTTCGGTGTTCAAGTGGGAACCGGCAAAGTGACCGGCGGCTAAACCGCTAGTCCTCGGACATCCTTATATTGCACCGTATAACAGGTTTACCTCCCCCGGTAAAAATTAAATTTAAACGATACATGATACTACTTGGGGGTTATCATACCATACTACACATCATATCGTACACTGACGTAGGGTGAATGTTGGTGTATGTTTTATAAATTATACCCCGTGGTGGTTGGCGTAGATTCTAGGAATCGTGAAATTAGTTTTGTTAATTAATGGTGATTATAAAATGTCCCTTACGTGTGCATGTTATGTGGCGCACGCATAATAATAAACATCACAAAAAAAGCTTTTTAAAATTTCTCTTGCACGCATTACATTCATAAAATTTCCCTATTAACTTAAATTTTTCTTTTTACCATTTAAATTTTTTAAAATTTTTGGGGTGGGGGATACTAAAAAATTTAATTTTTATAGTTGTTCCCAATTTTTCCACGGTCTTTCACTTTAAAACCCAAATAATCGTACAAATTGACCAAAACCCTTCTCAGTTGGTAAAAAAACAGGATTTTTTGAAAATTAACTTTTCAGTTAAAATAATGTAAATCATAAAATTGCATACAAATTAAATGATCAAATTTTTAAAGTATAACCCTTCGTTGAACTTTCAAATTTTTGTTTGCCCTGGCTTGTTTCAGCTTTTCCCACTTTTTTTTTTTAGACGGGGAATTTTTGAGTTTGGGGTTTTTAAAATAATTTACTTTTGGGTCGAAAAATGTCACATGTTTGTTTTTGGAAAACCCTTTTTCTCTTTAAATCTACAAAAATTTATGGGAGGGAAGTCATTCGTGATCTTTCCCCCCAAGTCGAATTTAAAAAGTTTCTCCTTCGGAATTTAAAATTTCAAATTTTTTAGAAAGGGGACTGTTAATGTAAGAATTTTTTTGATGAAACTTTTTTACTATTTGAAGTCCCTTCCTTTTCTTTGTTTGAAGCAGCAAGCTAAGGTTTCTTTATAGGGGCCCTAAATACAGAGAAATCAATCAATTTTGGCCAGCGGCACGTAGGGGGGGCTCGAGACGCTCAGAAAAAACCCAATATCCTATCTTTCCGCTTTGAAATTTAGGTCGATACTGACATAAAAAGGGCCTTTCCTACTGCCCGAAAGCCATTTGTCACCCATGATTCCACGGGCAAACATGTTCCAGGGCCCAACTTTATTCCACTGCCCCCAACACAAGGGCCCAACTTTTACACATGTTTCCATTTTCAAAAAATGTTTCCATTGTCACACATGTTTTCCCACTGCACACATGTTTTCCACTGTCCACCCCATGTTTCCACTGTCACCATGATTCCCCCAAAACAACATTGTTTCCCAAATGTGCAAAATTGGTTTCCACTGTCACACATTTTCCACTGTCCCCCAAACCATGCACACACACACCCCGAAATTTTCTTTGTTGCTGTATTTAATGTGCTACAAAACAGGCCCCTTTTTCTGCAATAGTATACTAAAATTTTACTACATAAAAAACTTTAAATAAACCTTTCCCACGGAACTCTGTACGAATTTTGGCTTTTTATAGATTTGGACGCACCCTTTTTTGCTTTTGGGTTTTGGATGAAGGTAACACATTCGCAACGAGGCAAAGAGAGACGACAAACTTTTCATTTTATACGATTTTTGACCCTCTACGGCTTGCACCTAAGGGGGGCAGGGGTTTAAAAGCTACTTTTGATAAAAATCCTATGGGCTGTCGTACATATTTGGGTGTTTTTAAGTCCACTTCTTTCGAAAATATGAATTTCTCATCAAAAAAGTTTAAGAAAATTCCATTAGCCTTTTAAAAATAAGAAAAATAGACTCCAAAGAAAATTTTACAAAAAAGCTAAAAAAAATTTTGCTTTAAAAACGCTTTTTTCTGTGTTTTTTTAAAAAATTATGGGGGGGTCTTTTACGACGTTTTTGGCTGCCCTTTTCCCCCTCTGACCTTGTGAACTCATTAAATGTTAACCCCCGGTTTCCTGGCACGCACTTCGCACACTGCGTGTAGACCAGGTCTTGGACACGCGCGTGGCTGACTATACGCACTTCAAGGAGGAGGATAGAATCAAATGCCACGAGAAAATAAGTATATTTAAAGTCTGTTTTAAAGGGATGGCCCCGACCCGGGCGCAAAAGTAGGGATTAAGTAAAGGGTTTCTTTTGGGGCCTGCCATGTTCGGTTCATAACGCTAACTTACAGCTCAGAATGGGGATATAACGTATAAAACTTCTCGTATGGAAGAATGATTCAACGTATAAAGTAATACGTATGCATGTGCATTTCCATGGTAGTAAACTGATTCAATGAATGGTACGTTGCATTCTGTGCATTGTGCTCGTGAATTGATGCATAGATAATATAAAAAGCCAGGGAATACAAACTGCCGTGCTATAAAAAAATTACCGGGAAACCTTAATAAAAGGGTATAGCTAAATGGCCCAGGAAATTCCAAAACGAAAATTTTATGTCAAAAAATGAACAGTTGCGTTTTAAAGGTTTTTGCCCAGAAAAAACTTCCAAGAGGGGGGAAGTGATATAAAAATAATAATCTTTTTTTTACAAAGGTTTGCAATTAATAGAAATTTTCTAAAACAAACTTTTAAAAGGGATTTAAGTAAAATACCGCTAAAAATTTTGTCTTTTGGTTCGCCAGAAAACCAACTTTAAATTTTTTCATTTTATACTAGGGTTATACGAAACACAGGTCTTTAGATTTCACTGGGAACTTTAGTACCACTGGGGTTATTTAGTGAATTTGGAAGCAAATTTCAAAATTCATATTTGTTTGCGGGTTTTTCTGCTGGGAAAAAAAAAGAAAAACAAGTTTATATCAAAAACCGTGGGTTTATAAGAAAACCCATCGCGACTCCGACTTTTTCCGAGCGATGGGCGCCCCCCTGTTTGAAACGTCTGCCCAGGAAGGTCCCTGGGGGTTTGGGAAAGTTGAAACTACCCACCGCATAAATTCAAAACCGCAAAATTGTGAGGGGTTTTCCCGCATAGTACATATTACATTTTTGGGAAACAAATTACATTTTTTTGTCTTTTTTTTTTTTCCCGAGCGAAACGGTAAAAAAAATTAAAAAAACTTTTGAAAAACCCACACGTCACATATTTCACGGGGGGAAAAAACAAAAACTCAATGATATACTTGGGGGAAAAAAGTATTTCACGTTCACTGAAAAAACATAAAAGCTTTCCTCTTATAATGTGGCCCCAATGCGGCCATGGTGCTTGTAGAAAGGGTATACTTAAATTTGATACAAAAATTTTTCCCTTTGGGCGGATAATAAAAAATTTTTTTTTTACCAGGAAAAATTTTAAGAAACTTTTTTCCTTCCCCTGGGGGAAAACAAACTAAATTTTGTAGAGGGGGGAGTAAAACCCCCCTCCCACCCCAACTGAAAATAAATCGTTTGTTACACAAAAAGCTCCCCCATTTTTTTTTCCTCTATCTTTTTATTTTGTGAATTTAAATCAAAAAGGGTTAATTTAACTTAAATGGGGACTTGTTTTACGAGGGAATAGGACACATTAGGCAGTTGCCACAGTTGGACAGCCCTACAGTGGTAGATTTTCAATATTTTTTGTTTATCGTCCATCTGCGAGTGGTCAATTTAAGATTTTTAAGAAAATCCAAAATCCTGAAAATCAATTTTCATTTTTAAAATTATTTAAAAACAATTTCTTGAAGTGTTAAATGTGAGCCCTTATTTTTCCCGCTTCCCCTTTAAAAACTAACCAAAAATTTTAAAAAAACAGTGGGGGGTTTAGTCGGGCCCCAGTGAACAGGTATTTTCCCCAAAAAAGCAGTCCCATACCCTTTTTAAAAAACAAAAAGGGAAAAAATGGAATTAAAATAAAATAAAAAAGGGATAATTTTACAAATTTTTTAGTGAAAATTGTCAAAAAAAATTTTAAATACTTAAAAAATTTCTGAAGTGAATCAGGGTTTTTGGGGTTTTCCCTTTTTCGGGGGGGAGAGATTAGCGATACTATTTCAAAAGCCCGGATTTTTTTGTGAAAAAACGCCGGGTTTGGGGCGAGGACAATAAAAATCCATCTCTCCTTTGAATCTAGATCGAAACCGGGGGCCATGCTGTCTCAAAAGAAGGTGCCCCCCGGGTTCCAAAAAAACTCACCCAAACAGGGTCGAGTCTATCAGCGTCGGTTTGGATCTCGCGCGGCCCCCAATGACGGGGTGAATTTTTTCGGACGGAATCCGAGGAGGTGTTCCCCCCGTCCCCTCAGTCTGCAAAATTCCCCAGCAACCTTTGCTCGGTCAGAAAAAAGAAAAGCCCCAAGGGGAGAAGGGCTATTTTTTAACCTGTCATCTAGAATGCATTCATTTTAAACTACCAAAATTTGGGAATTTTTAAAAGAAAAAAAAATTTAAAGTTTAAAGAATTTTGGCAAAAAAAATAAACACCAAATTTTTTGCGAAAAACCCTTTAAAAATACAAATTTGGAAAGGGCCCTCCTCAGCTTCAGCACTACGTAACATCAACATCTTTGCTGGACCTATCTCTCCTTTAAAACTTATCCCAATTAATTGGATTATATTCATCCAAGTCACTAAAAAAAATTAGACAACTTTCCCAAAACCACAGATCATCAAAAATATGGCAAATGGCACTAAAGCTTTTTGGAGAAAAGATAGCAAACAAATGTATTTTAATTTCATTTTTTGGTGTCAATACGTTAATACCAAAAAATGAACCCAAAATTTAAATCCCCCACATTAGAGAGGGGGGCCTTTTCAAATTTTTTTTAAACCTCCCAAAACCCATTCTAACACTGACTTTTTCAAATATACCCCTAAAAACAGATGGCCCAAAAAAGTGACCCGTCACGTCAAATGAAAGTTAAAGTCCGGGATTAAACGAGCTTGGGATTAAACCCGGCCACGCCCTTTTTGGAGAATGATGTTCCCAGAGTGAAGATGCGTGCACGGAGGGAATCCCCGTTCCTTCAGGAAGTGCAGAGCTTCAAGAATCTGCCGCCCGAGGCGCTGGACCTGCGGGGATGGGGGAAATCCCCGTTCGCTGGCCTTAAATTTTTTAAATCCAGTCGTCCTGCCAGCGAAATCTGAGACAAGAACATTTAGTTGCAAAAGCACCAAAAGGGAAAAATTATACCTTTAACACCCTACAATATTTTCATGCAGGTCTTTTCTAACACAATCCCTTTTTTGAAATAAAAAAAAACCTTTTTTAAATTTATACTGGTACGAATTTAAAAGAACCCAAAGGAAAAGAACTGATTGGAAAGCTTAAAAAAGCTGACCTGCCAAAGCCCGCAAAACGATCTAAAGTTGGAGTGGCAATACTACATTTATGCAGTCCATAGATAACTTGTTAAAAATGTCAGGAAAGAACAAGAAAGAAACCCAAAGACAAAAAAGCTTAAACAAGTTAAGTTCTTCAAAGAAGAGTCAAACGTGTTGTCTATGGGATGGTGAATTGGCAGTAATTACTGAAGCATCCAAAGGTAAAAGTATTGATACCCTGGTGTCAATTTAACAGTTTTCTTCTAAGAAGATGGCCCATTCGATGATGAGAACTTCCCCTGGTACTGGTAGGAGTGGGCGTAGCTAACCTTGTAGATGAGATCCTTGAGGCTCCCCTTGTTGTTGAACGGAAGTACCAGGATGGCGTACGTCTGTCCAGCCGACTCCCGGAACTCCAGGTCCAGCACGGGATAGATGTAGGGATGCTGCAGCGCCAGGAAGAGATCCAGGATTGTGCTCCTGGTAGAGCTGTTACACTGGATCGGGCAGTTGGTGCTGCAGGGTGCAAGGGTGAGGAGGCGCTCGGTCTTGATGGAGCCGTCGCGGACTACAAACCAGTGCTTGTCCACGCGGGAGCCTGGGGATTTACAAAGTCTTGAGTTAGTTGACTACGATGATGGTTTAAAAAAGCAAGATCACCACCTCTCTTACCCATTTATACTTGCGCTTCTTTGATCGAATAGTGTGAAGCGCTCTAAACTCAGAAGTGATCATGGTCACGGAACATTGATTCGAATGGAGGTTTTTACACGTGCGTTTCTGCAGTGACGCATGCAGTGTGAAGGTAAAGATAAGTCATGTGGGGAAGATGGTTCAACCATATGGGAATTCGTCTGCGCGTTTTGAGAGTATTTTTTCTAAGTCCGAACACTAGTACAACGTCTCAGCGCGAGAGCGCTCTCTTCTCAAACTTCTGAAATGAGTTTCGGACAACCTCGGTACCGTTGCCGAGTCTGCACGAAGTGTCGGGCACCCCCACCACTCTCAGATGAGCTAGTGCGTCGAGGGGTAGAGCGTTGTTGCCAAGTCAGCTGCAACATTCCTTAGAAGGCCGATCGTGACCGACCACCACACTTAGGGTTGGCAGGCTGGCTTTTTTTTCCCCCTGCGAATATGCTTGGTTCAGAGTTTTGCTTCTCTTCGCGGTTTCTTTTGGGCGGTTTTGCAAAACCGTACAGGTCTGTTTAAAATTTTTTCAGCCGTTAGCGAAATTGTCGCCGAAAGAGGCAAATTTGTGGATTTAAAAACTTTAAAAAATGGCCTAATACTATTTTAAAAAGCAAAAAAGGTGCTAGAGTCAGAATTTTATTGGGGGGGGGGGGGGAACGCTCCACCCCCAACCGGGCCTTCCCGCCACTGCTCGGAATCGGAAGAAATACAAACATAATTGACCTACAGCAAAAAAAAACAGACAGCTTTAATTTCAAAAAACAAAAAAATAAAAAATTTAGAAATAATTCGTCATTTTAATTTAGTCCATTCGAACGACGAGACATATTATTCAAAAACGGGGGTCATTGCACAAGGGGTTTATAGAACTAATTCAGAGTATAGGATGCGTACGCCCGTACGTAAAAATAGTAAATAGCTAATTAGCATCTCATTTTTGATGCATTAACAAAAAAAATTAAGGTATTGGTTGTATAGTTATAGCACTTTTTTGTCGGCTAATTTATATCGAAAATTTTAAATGATTATTTTTTTGGGCGTTTTTGTGTATTTATGGTTTTGTACTCGTTTATTCTAGGGGCCCTACAACCGGTACAAAACCCTTTTCAAGTCACACAAAAAAATGGAGACTTTGGCCCCGACTTTGTGGGGGGCCTGGGGAGAAAAAAACCCCCCCCGGAATTGGTGTGAAAATCTTTTAATTCATTTTGAAAATTATTGAAAATAAGGGATTTTTGCAAGTGCCGAGAAAAACGGGGACATTTATAATTCATAATTTTCAGTAGGTATGAATTCAAAGATTTCCCAAAAATTTCCCGTATTTATGTTTTAAAAAAATTTTAATTTTCATATGAATGGCGAAGCCCCGCGGGGGGTGGGGGGGGCTAGCTGACCACGGCAAGCATTTTCATGTCCCCCCCCCCCCAACCCCCAAACCCTACTTCCTTTTCGCGGGGTCCTTATAATAAACCCGTATCGAAATTACAAATTTTAAAATTGGAAATATGATAGGGCCTAGAACATTTTTTAAAAGATTTCTAGCTGTTAAACCCCATTTCAATAAATAATTCTTTGAGGGAAAATGAGACGGATTTTTTTCCTGCTGCACAGAGAATGTTGTTATCTTCTACGGAAACCTGAAGCGACCCACTACAAAATCTACGTCCCGGGTATCGGACGTTCCGTATCAGACCCTACCAGAGTGGGCAGTGTAAAGGGAAAATTTTTCCTTTGCTACAGTGAAAAAGCTATAAACTGTTTCAATGCTACGCTAAACCCACAGTTTTTATTTATCCCCCTTTATTTTCTTCAATCTTTTTTTGGGACAGACAGAAAAGTGACGGTCCATAGGCGGCGCAGGGGGGGGGGGGGGGAAAGCCTAGGTTTTTAGAGGATATTTTTAGTCCGTACGACACACCAGTGGCGTCGGAATAGGGGGGGGGGCAAGGGGGCATTGCCCCTCTAAATTTTTCGGGGCCATGGGATGGGGCAGATTTTAGAGTGAAAAATCAGTTTTCTCTTTTTTTTTTAAAAGCAACGTCGGATGACCCTCACAACAATTCATTTTCAAGGAAGAAAAAACCCAATAGCGGGAATTTTTAGTGGCTGACGTTCCCGTGCTAAACCCGTCATCTACCGACTATAATATGCCCCGTATCCCGGGTCACTCACCGTGGACACGTGATCAGACTCACGTCTAATCCAAAAATCCCTTTGAATGATTTTTTAGGTTTTTGGCAGATGCAAATTGGGATTTGGGTTTGCTTTTATCGCATCGTTATGCGTTCTGTCATCTTTGGGGGGGGGTTTTTTATTGGGAAAGTGGCAAGTGGGAAATTATTCGAAGAAGATTATTTTATTTTATTATTTAAATTTTTATTTGCGTAGAAGATAATCACAAATGTAATTTTTATTCGTTTTTGAAAAAAGTACCCGGGAAACAATTTTACATTCATTGTATTTGCGTGCATTTGTACTTTTTGGAACGAAGGGATCTGTCTACTCTTACTCTCACTCCATTCGGGGTCAGGAATCAGGGTGCAAAATTTAAAAAATAACAAAAAAAACTCTTATGAATTATTATTTCATGACTTTTTTTGGGAAGCCTATCCCAATCAATACGAAGCATGATGTCATAAACAAGTTTTATCGGGAGATACGTTGCCCCTTTACCCATTTCCGTAATTAGTAAACGATGTTTAGTGTGGCGGCAAACAGAACGTTTTTCATAAACCATAAATTTCGCGGAGTAGTCTCCCAATTTTAACCCCCCCCTTCTTCACCACGGCGGGAGCATTTATACGCAAAACCTAGGCCTACGTCAAACGTAATTACGACCACCGTATAGCAGTGGTGGATCTAGGACATAATCAGGGGGGGGGGGGGATTTCGTGTGCATGTACAGTCGGGGGAAAAGGGTAAGCGCGACGCAGGGGGGTATGGGGGGCCGAGCCCCCCAATTTTTTGCGCCGCAGGCAAAATTTTGAAAATCGGTTTTTAGATGATTTTGGGGCGTTTTTTGAAAAAATGGTGGGCGGAATGCAATACGGAAAAAATGTAGTTTGGTGCCCAATTTGTTTTGTCGTCAGTCGAGCTTACAATTTTAAAAATTGGGCCGATTGCAACATTTTATATAAAGTTTACTTTTTTTCAATTTATCTTTTTTTTATTTTTAAAACCCATCCCATTAGTTAAAAAAAGATTCACTTTGGAGGACAACTTAATAAATCCCAAACACTGATGCAGACACATTTCAGAGCCCCAAATGATTTTTTCTGAAAATAAAGGGAAAGTTTTATTTTATTGGGAGTTTTTAAAAAAATAGCGCCGCAGGCGAAAATTTTTAAAAATCAGTTTTTTAGAGTGCTTTTGGGGCGTGCAAATAAAATAATAAAAACATTTTTTTTTAATTTTAAAGAATCATGGGGGGGGGGGGGGAAACCGATGCCCCACGCCCCCCCCCCCCCCCCTGTATCCGCCACTGTCGTAAGCCCTTATTTTATGTCTTGCGCCCCCTTACGAAATCGGCGCATCGTTTGTCTCATGTAAACCCATAGTTAAAAAAGTTCGCTGAAGGGCAAGCCAGTTTTGCCACTATCTATCTTTCCAACCCCGCTGAAAAAGAACGTTTAACAAAATTTAAGTGGATTGGTGTGTGCGTGAGTCTAACCTAGCACATTAAGCCTTCTTGTGATATCACTATGTCCGTAATAATAAATATCGGACACTACACTTGAAAGAAGGTGTAAACCCTCGGTAAAACCCGCAAAGAAGAGAAGCAATGAGTACAAAAACTTATGTCATTGGGTGAATGAAGGAACCAAAGACAATCCCGAAGAGAGAGAGTAGCACAAGGCATTGTTTAGCGACCCCCCATAATCACAAGGACCGCCCCGCCGGCCATGGGGGGGGGGGGGGGGGGGGTTAATCGCCGTGTATTGTCTTTTCCCCAAAATGGTAGTATCTATGCCTGTAGCCTAAAGTGAAATGATCGAGACGGAAAACCGTTTTAACATTTTTGTTGTAACATCGCCTTAGTGTAAAATACAAGCTTTCTGACATTGACATCCCTATGTTATACACATCAATTTAAATCCGTGTGTATAAAATATATATTTGATTACCATCGCAATCGTAAAATTATAAATAATAAGTAGAAATCAATGTAATAATGTATAATGTATGAAATAAATGTATTGTTTGTGTGTAGTATGAAATAGCTGATGAAGTAATAATGTAATATGTTATCACTTGCACCGACATTGCACAGATCTACCCAAAAATGTGAATGAATTTTTTGAATATTAATATAATGTACGGACTAGTTGTCAAGAGCAAACGTGCATTGTATTTTACTCCTAAATAGTGCGCGGAAACGTCATGCAAACAACTTGATTAATATTTCAGGTAACTTATTTGGACACCCCCCGACTTTAAAAAAAAGTGGGCGCCGACTACCGCAAACGTACCTACCTATTACAGTTATTTGAATGATCAATCAATAATAATTGGGCGTTTCTATGTTTGTTGTTTAATTGAACGAGTGAGCGTAGCGAACGTAGTGATTTCCATTCGACTTAAACGGCCCTTATTGTTTTTCTGCGTGCGTGCGTGTGTGTGTGTGTGTACGTTGAAAATCAGCCGAATCGCTGAACAGATTGCGCTGAAATTTTAAACAGACATCCGGTACGAGTTTATTGAGAACTGCTAACAAAATCAGCAAGATTCATGGCGATTTAAACCTACAAGAAATAATAAACTGAAAAATAGACTTCCAATGTTTAGAAATTATTTTTAACGACAATGTCTTAGATTTTGAAAAGAATTTTTTGTTTGTTATTCGCCTGGCCGTGAAATGCCGTGCCCCTGCAAGGTCTGTCGAATATTGCACGTCAAGGTACCCCAAATTTCGCTCGTAGATTGAGTAAACCTTGCAATATTTTCACGTATTTCGTACTGGCTATGTTTACCATAGTAGGCCCTATTGCCACATGATGGACTACACAGCGTTATATGCATTTCAAAACATGTTTAATTATTTTGAAATACAATCAAGAAATTACAAAATCTTTCCCGACCAGGGGATTGAACCCACTTCTTTCACATCTCGGCTACAAGGGCGCCTTAGCCAACTAGACTAGGAACGCCAAAGTCGTAGTTAGAACGAGTGAGCGAGTCATGTGGTGAGTACCCGGGAACATTTGCATTTAAGTTTGATTAATTCGTATAAATAATAGTTTTTTTAAAGTTTAGTTGGTATACGGGACGGGCGCGTCAACTGTAAGGTCCATAATGCGCCTCTCTAGCCTATGATAGGCTAGGTAGGCCTAAGGTAGGGGAAGAAAAGAAATATAATCGGGTACTCAACACATGGCTCACTCACTCGTTTAACAACGACTTTGGCGTTTCCCTAGTAATGGACATTTCTATCTGACGTTGTGACACATCTTTAGAATCGAACTCAGGTCTCCGGCCACTTGACCTTACATGACTTGACTTGACCTCTCTAGAGTAGACCACCCAGACTGATAATTTAAATTCTAGATGCTGTGTCCGGCGGAGACCTGGGTATACTGGGTTTGATTCACAGTCGGGGCTATATTTTTAATGTCTGAGTTTAAAATATTCGGGAATTGTTGTGCGGTATCGGCGGTGTTGTACTTGCACATCATATTTTTTATTGCGTTTTTTAATTATATTTTTAACATGAACACAACAATGTTAAAAAATGACCCTGCTCTGTATTACAGATTTTACATAGATTGTATCAACATGATTACCTAATCTTTGATTGTATGGCAGAGGACAGAGGGTAGGCAGAGGAACTGCACATAATCTACAATAAACGCTCAGGCGCATAGGCTATCAAAACCATCCCAGTGAACACATGTGTTCTCTACTTCATAGTTCATATCGTATCACATCTCGACTAGGAGCTATTTCCAAATGATGCTATTGGCCAAACAGGACAGGCACTTGGGTTTGTATTGGTCGTCTGTTCAAAACTATCGGCGGGTAGCAAGACAACCGTTCACAGTGTTGCCGTGGGTTGCCGACGGGCCATAAAAGAGAAAGAAAGGTTCTTACGGCGAGGGACACCAGTGCGAGTGAGATGGGCTACGGTCTGCCGCAGGCTGTTGCAGGCAGCAAAGTAGGGGAAGGAGCTGGAAAGCGTAGTGCACGGGATATCCGCTAGGTAGTGATGTGACTGGCGGTTCGCACTAGCGCATTCTTGCGTTGAGAAGTTGTACTTGACTTCAACTTCTGATTATTTTCCGCAGAAATTTTAACACGGCGATGAACCATCTTCCCCACATGACTAATCTTTGGTGAAGGTACACTTTGGTTGACAAATAGTATTCAAGTCAATGGTGAACATATATACAAGACGTCCAAGCTAGCCTACGCAGCCTGCATGCACACACACGCATGCTTACCGATATCGTTGAGGTGGTGTATGAGGGTGTATCTGGTGCAGCTCTTGAGGTAGTGTTGACATGCGCAGTGCGCTCTCTCTCGCGCCTGTCGCTCCAACTCGAGGCGCTCGTGAGAACACGCGTCCGCCTCCAGCGCGGTGTACTCGTAGCGGCCGCCATGCCTAAACACAGAACAACATACACCTTAAAGTGACGTCACTGCTATCATTTGACAGTTTCTGCTCACGGTAAACATCTGATTGACATGAAAGTTTGCATGAGTGTTAGTGAAGAATATGTCTACTCTTCTGTAAGCTAATGCTTATGATTGTACACAAAATTTTTGACAAAGTTCAAAGTTTACACAACAAGTGATATGTTGTTGTTTTAAACAATCTTAAAAATTCTGAAAACAGAATAATTCATTTAAAATATGTTCTTAGCATCTGTGCAATGTTTCGAACATTTGTGATTCAGTCACCGTATAAACAGAACCTGTGATCACGGCTGCAAGAATACACACAAAGATAACTCATCTGCGAGGTTCATAAAACATTGTCTCGTTCTATAATGTTGCCAAAAAATTACTCAAATCAATCTACAAACAAATATGCTACCACCTATCTACCTGTGTACTAAATACGTAACCAAATGTTGAGCTTACAATGGCTGTAAACTACCAAACCTTACCCAAGGATGACAGTTTCGAGGATTTACCTTAGATAGTTATGAAGTATACCTCCATACGACCACCGGATTTGACGCTGACATTGTGCTAATTCGTAATTTGTCGCCTGTTCACTGGAAAACACAGTTTGGTTGGGGTTAGCGGCGTGGACAGTCTCTCTTCACTAACTAAAGTAAAAGTTACTAAATAAAGATGTGTTGATGAATGAAATAGTCGTGTTTGATTGGTCGTGTGAAGTTCGGGGGAAGGGGTTTATTATCATTTCACCGTGTTAGTGAGTATTGTTATTCTTGCTGTGAACAATAACATCAATCTTCTATCTTGAGTGAGTCAAGTCTACAGAGAAAAACAAAAATAATTGTGCCTAGAAGATTGTTGAAGTTGACAAGACTTCATAAATGTTTTTTTAATGATCTTATAGCATGCTATGTACACCCGGCGTCAGAAGTAAATCAAGGGCTGGGTATTGTAGATACAACGAGACCCCTGATTTACTTCTAACGCCGGGTGCACACTGCAAATTTGCTAATTTCTTCAAAGCAATGACAACACGTCGTTCAGATATTCTACAAGTTTCTTTGGAGTTGGACAATTAGACTACACATTTTATCTAGACTTGTGTCCGTTACTATACAATGCTAGACGTTTCACTCTTTTAGTGTTAGAAACGTCGAGAATAAACTGTATTATCCCGATCTCCACCTCACACGTTCTTTTAATTATTATCCCCGTGCAGCCTCGCGATGCTAGGCGCAGTTCTTCAAAGTGTAGACTAGATACTATAGATGACACCTCTCGGTACCGTATGATGATTCTAACGGGTGCGATAATCAGCCAAGCTCACGCACATGTTGCTGTAGAACTGTTCGCGTCACGCACATGTAATGCTGTCACGACAAACGTTAATTATGTAGACCGTTTGTCGCGTTAATTCAATGGGTTTTATTTTTTGATGAGTCCCACTGTCAGGAAATAAATATTATTAACAAATCTCAGAAGCTTTTGATATTTTTATGTGTCCTCAGCCTCAGCAAGTGATACCTCTCATTCTTTCAATCTAGTATCTAGATATCATCTCGGTACGTTAGATTTTGATTAACGAGTGCGATAATGCCAAGCTCACACAATTAGCTTTAAACTGTTCGCGTCAGCAGCAATTTGCTGTCACGACAAACGTTAATTATGACTACGAGAAAACGCGTAAATAATTGTCGCATTAATTCGAATGGGTTTTGTATTTTTTGACATGTAGTACTCACTGCTTCATTCAAATTAATATTAATACGCAAAATTCACATGGTGATAATTTTGTATGATGTTGCTATCCGAAGCAAGTGTATCTCTACTCCTATAATTTCACAATATATCGATATCATACTCGGTAATTGATAGCTTTTTACGATGCGGAGTAATTTAAAATCTTCGACAGAATACAATTAAGTTTAAAACTGTGGATAGGATAACACGACAAAGTATTAATGCATTGATACACTCGATGATATATTGCAACAACTAGCAAAAGCTAAAAATTACCGGGTAAAATATATTTTTAAATGTTTTTCGCGGATTGTAACGTTTTATTATTTTAGTCACAGTAGTTATTGATAGCTGATACCTACTACATCTCACACATGTACGGCCGTGCTATAGTCTTATCACTACAAGAGCTGTATGTACACAAGAGAATGAACAGCTGTGTTCGATCCTGTAACTGTGATGTGGAAGTTAATAATTTGTAATTCGATATACACACCTTGTGTTTCTCGCTTTATCGCCCAACCCACACAAGGGTCCACGGCTGC
The DNA here is from genome assembly GCA_024449915.1 of Sweltsa coloradensis. Classification (NCBI taxonomy): domain Eukaryota; kingdom Metazoa; phylum Arthropoda; class Insecta; order Plecoptera; family Chloroperlidae; genus Sweltsa; species Sweltsa coloradensis. Next base: position 70,533 of record JAMZAV010001040.1, on the reverse strand, counting down.
TCTTGTTATCAAACCGATGGAGTAATCTATGTAACTCTTTCACGCGCGTTAAAAAGATTAACCCCTGATTACGCCAGGCGCTTTCGTTTAGATACTGGGAAACTAGCAGACGAATTATTGCTGTATTATCCAGAAATACACTTTTAACAGGCACGGCATTGAAGCAAATTATTGATCAAATTATAATTTATTAGTTATCAGTATTCGTCGAAATGCCGGATCGGAGTTTGTCGGATTTAGTACGGTACTCGACCGTATCTTGCAAGTGTTAAATAATACAGTTGAACCAGAATAAAGTTGATTGCGTGTTTTTTCACGCCTAACTTGTAATTCTACTTCTACCCACTGTTGGAAATAAATTATCCCAATATCGAGTTTTTCCCTAACCCCCCCCCCCTCATTCTCCAAACCGCTATTCAAAATTTATTTTGGTTTTGAAATAAGCACCCACTGTTGGAAATAAATTACCAATATCAAATTTTTCCCAAACACCCAGCTATTCAAAATTTATTTTGGTTTTGAAATAAGCACCTTTGATATGGAAACTTTCTACTGCAGCTTGTAAGTGGAAGAAAATGAGGTTTATGTGGCCCCCATGATAGCGACAAATCTACCGTAGCTTGTAAATAGAAGGACTTAGGACTAGAGGCTGATGTGGCCGACATACCATGCTAGTGGTGACAGACTCAACTCGGACCGAGAAGTCACCATCGACCTCCGTCGGTTGAATTTAATCTTCATCTGGGCCCATATAGTCGCGCGTTTTTCGGGAGGTGGGGTCAGAGCCCTCGGACGTTGAATCGGTAGAAGTCGGTGAAGATCGTATTTGGGCAAAATCTCAAAATGAGGGTCAGGGTCACGAGACACAGAGGGAAGTGGTTCCTCCATGTTAGGTATCAGGTACTCAGGAGCCACAAGTTGTTTAAATCACCAAGTAATGTGCCTCTGTGTAGGCGTGAGAAGATTAGGTATCAGGGACTTAGGAGCCACAAGTTGTTTTAATCACCAAGTAATGTGCCTCTATGTAGGTCTGTGAAGATTAGGTATCAAGGTCGTATCAAAACGTCAGTCAATAAATGTGACTTAGATTTTAAACACCGAGTTTCGCAAAGAAAGAGCTAGGTTCCTCCATATTCGGAGATCAGGAGATTATAGGAGGTCACAATTTGGACCTTCGATCTCGCGCACAGAGTTTCCTTGATGAAAATTTTTCGTTTTTCATATTAAGAGATCATAAAAATAGAAGTTCAGAGATAGTGGATGGCACTGCTTTTTCGCGCACTGTAATTTCCACATTCCACGTTCTACTAGGGCCGTAGAGTTCACGTGCACTTAGAAGGACACTTTGGTAAAAAATATCACACGCTCAAAATTCTTAGATCAGGATCGTAGAATGTCACAGAAGGTCCTCGCGCACTGACTTTACTTTGAAGAATGCCGCGTGTTCGTGGTTTTTCAGATAAGCTACTTGTTTTCCAACATATTATAATGAGGGTTATATTACGCGATCTACATATTTCGCGATCAGGAGCGCAGAATGTCACGGAATGTACCTGCGTTTTCGCGCACGTTGTTTGACGAGGACTGATTGAGCGTGCGGTCAAACGCACAATAAATTTGTCTGAACCGCTCCGTTACTGGCTTCCGTTTTATATATGTAGGAAATAACTTGAGCCAGCCTACATTTCAAAACACGCACTATAGAAATCGATAACGTACTAAAGTTTTTGTTGTTGAAGATCTTCCCTTATTCAATAGGTCGTGTATTGGGTAAATATGTGGTAGCCTCACGTGCAACGCACACCAATCCTTGTTAAGGTTTGAAAAATGAATATGAAAGTTATGTTAATATGCCCTTATCACTAAATTGTCGGTTCAAGCCAATGAATTAAACAACACTAATTTTAATTCGATTACGTTACCAATGAAATGCCTGGTTTAAGAATAATTTTTTATCGGATTTTGAATAAAAAGTTATTTATGTAATTGATTGTAAGTTCGAACACGAAACTTGGGCACGATCCTACACAAATCACTGTTCGAATGCGCACTCGCTACTGACCCATACGACACACGCTCGTTGCAGACTGTACGATGAATGAGTTCGCTACATTTTATAGTATTTTTCCACAGGGTTAGCCCTGACCCGAGCACACGACTTGGCCTAATCAATCTCCGGTATCACGTCTGGTCAACCGCAGGTTTGACCCTGAACAAGACATATGATTGAAATTAATATGCCATATCTTCCTGTAAACATTAGGTACACTTTAACATCGGAACGAACAGCTGTTTGCCGGCGATATCGAAGTCGTTTATTTCACCGTGTATGATATTTTTATTTTACGAGAAGCACTTTTTGTTGTCACAGATAATATTTAATATCACTTCGGCGTGCGTTTTAGATAGAGGAGTACACTTCACCACAATAGACCGCTAAACACAAACTAATGGTCCTGCTAAACGGATGTCTAATCTGCAACTGCCGCTTATCTTGACATCCACATGATGTAGACTCTATGAGGTCAGGTAGGTAGATCGTGTGTTTCACTTCCATCCGGTTCAACAGGAGATTAGCACATGTTCACTTCCCGCGGTAGACGGTCGAGTAATTCAATCCATATCTTTCAGCTGTTAAAATGATATCTTCACTAGTCACTAATTTCTTGGTAAACAGCAGAGTCCTTGATTTTTTTCTCACTTTTCCAAGACTTCTAGCACTGAAGTACTTTCGTGTCATGATTTCCAAGAACTTCGGTCGCGAGTATTCAAAACGAATAAAGTGTTACCAACGGTAAGACAAAAGTCGGCTCCGATCCCTATCTGTTCATACCCGCATCGAGACTGACGAAGCAAAAATATTTCGGAAATATTGCGTTCGCACTTGGCTTCCATTAGTGAGATTAAATGACGCAAGATTCAGCTTGCGTCCGCCAAGAAACAGACAAAACTGTGTTCGTTCAACTAATTTGCCTTCTCGATGTCAAATTATTTGTGAAATCAATACTCGAGTCGAGTCGAGTAGCCTGGTCATTAGGTTACAAATAGAATCTGTTTTCGTCATGTAAATAATGGATTACTTTGGCTACGTGATGTGTTTGTCGGAATTTACTTTGAACTTTCCCCATTTCCCATTCCCCCTTGCAATAAAACATATCACTCAGTATGAATATAGTTATCCTCATTCCCCATTTACCTGTCACTCAGTGTGAATATAGCAATAAATTATAATCCTCATTGTGAAAGTAGTTTTCCCCATTCCCCCTGCAATAAATTATAACCCTCATTGTGAATATAGCTTTCCCCATTCCCCTTGCAATATATTATGTCACTCAGTGTAAATATAGCTTTCCCCACTACCACTTGTAATAAATAAATATAGCTGTGAATATAGCTTTCCCCACTTAGGCCTACCCTTGCAATAAATTATGTCACTCGGTGTGAATATAGCTCCCCCACTCCCCCTTGCAATAAAGCCTGTATGTCAGTGAGTAAATGAAACCGAATGTAATGATTGAATGCTTGATAATCTACTGTCCTCCTCGGTCGGTGCCGGCTCTGTTGTATCGTGCACCCTCCACAGGACGCACCACGCGACTGACGGGGGGTCCCCGATGTCCTCGTTAGACTCCCCTAGATGGTATCTGCATTGACGTCATCGACCACCAACCAATCACGTTCAACACACGAGGGAGTTTTTTTTTCCACTCGTTATTGTTGTCATTGGGTTCGAGAGTATTTAGGCGGCTGTGCGTTAGAGGTGGTTACTGTGGTGGGACGCGGAGAAAACACGTGTGAGGTTTCATTACATTATAATATTTTATATAAATTCAATGTTCGCTTTTTAAATATTGTATGTATAGTGTAACAGCTTAAAACAAAACTCAAATTTCCAATAAACCACCGGTATGAGCATTAAGTGCAGAGGAGCTTTTATTATTGCGCCCGCTGAAAATCTGTTCTTGTACAAAATGTAAATGTATTTTATTTATTTGATTAGTGATCGTTTAAATCTTGGCCTACCTGTGTCAGTGTGTCCTCGACTTATTATATAGTTATTCCAACCCAACTATTTACTAGGGAAACGCCAAAGTCGTTGTTAAACGAGTGAGTGAGCCATGTGTTGAGTACCCGGTTACATTAATTTTCTTCCCCCTACATTAGGCCTACCTAACCTACCATAGCCTAGAGAGGCGCATTGCTCTTACAGTTGACGCGCCCGTATACCTACTAAACTTAAAAAAAAACATTATTTATACGAATATAAATATCAAACATAAATGCAAATGTTCCCGGGTACTCACCACATGACTCGCTCACTCGTCTAACAACGACTTTGGCGTTTCCCAAGTCTAGTTGGCTAAAGCGCCCTTAAGGCCGCATTACACGGAGAAGTTGAAAAAGTAAAAAGTAAAAAGTGAAAAGAACGAGTAGGAAGAGAAAAAGAAATCCCCTGGTCGGGAAAGATTTTGTAATTCCTAAATTGTACTTAAAAAATTATTAAAAACATGTTTTGAAATGCATATAACGCAGTGTAGTCTATCATCTGTGACAATACTATGGAAAACATAGCCAGTACGAAATACGTGAAAATATTGCAAGGTTTACTCAATCTACGAGCGGAATTTGGGGGTACCTTGACGTCCAACATTCGACAGACCTTGCATGGGCACGGCATTTCACGGCCAGGCGAAAAACAAACAAAACATATCTTTTCAAAATCTAAAACATTGTCGTTAAAATAAATTCTAAACATTGGAAGTCTATTTTTCAGTTTATCATTTTTTGTAGGTTTAAATCGCAATGAATCTTGCTGATTTTGTTAGCAGTTCTCAATAAACTCGTACCGGATGTCTGTTTAAAATTTCAGCGCAATCTGTTCAGCGATTCGGCTGATTTTCAACGTACACACACACACACACACACGCACGCACACAGAAAAACAATTAGGGCCGTTTAAGTCGAATGGAAATCACTACGTTCGCTACGCTCACTCGTTCAATTACTCCATTCTTAAAAAATGTAAACAAGTATCGTAACTTCGAAAGTGATCGTTTACTATAGGTTATACATTTTGCGCTTTGTAACATTTTATAATGTTTTTATCATTATGATTTACCATATATTTCCATTTCATAAAAATAAATGTTCAATATAACAGAAATATAATGTATTCTATTGTGGTTCTCAAAAGTTATCTACTATAACTTTCTCGGGAAGTATCATCGCACTCGCAGTATCAGTTACGGCTTCTCAGAATAGCTTGCTGCCCCCACCTCGTTTCTTTGATGTTTCTCTTAGAGATCGCCTCGCAATCTTCCAGAACGCAAACAGTCGAACAGCGGTTGTTGGGGGGGGGGGGGGACTGTACGTGGTTTCTCTGATGCTAATAACTTAGCATTCTGACGCAGAGGAAATTAAATGTGTGGGTAGGAATCATGGCTGATATCGAAGAGGGAAAATACGAGGTGTGATGCTAATGTTTGTTAAAAGATATCACAGTTCTAAACGTGCATGTGGAAGACATTTTGCTTAGATAAGAGAAGAAAGAAAAATGTAAACGAGTTGAATGTAAAAGGATTTGTATTGTTATATACATTTGAGGTAAAATTCACAAGGAATAATATTGGAGGAAATTAATTAAAATATCTGGCAGTTTTATTAAAAAATGAAAAGTTTCAAAATACAAAATATATTTGATGGATAGTCCAGTGGGACGTGTTGTAACAGCTACTAAATGTAAATTTTGTCGGTGATTCGGGAATGAGAAAAAGATTTGGGATTTAGAATACTATTGCAGGCTATTGTATCGTGTAAAATACGGAAATCCACCCCCGGCTGGAGGTTGCACAGGTCTAAGTGACCTTGTAATTAAGAAGTGTACCTAGCAAGGTGCAAGGGTTCAATCTCTGGTAACGGAATCGGTTTTGTAATAATTTGTCAATTTTACACCACTTGATAAACCTCACCCAGCGGAGCTTAATATTGACAGAGTAGACAGTTTTTCATAAGGTGTCTATTAGGTAAATTGTATGCATGAAGCTTTATATTTTAACCTATTTTATTTACATTATGCGTTTATGAGAACAGTTAACACACAATTTCGTTCAAACTGGGAACCATGTTATACATTGTTTTCTATTGAGTGTCTGTTATCCAGTTTGCTTTAACTTCCTGCAGCATAAAGTCACGAAGAATAGTTTTTCTCGATCAGCAAACTTTAAAGATGTCGACCTAACTTACTTCTAAAAGAGAATTCTTACCAACGGGAAATGGAAAATAGCATTTACATCACAAACTCGTTAATATCTGTCAGATAATACGCGTTGTTTTTCAGCTGACTCCTTCGCTAAAATTGGGTTTCTGTTGTATCCATTTCAAAACTTATGAAATATGGATCGCTGCTATGAAATGAAATGTTTAAATTTTTCGTAAGAAACCTGACCAGGGAAACCTTGCCCCCTCCCTTTTTAGGTGACTAAAGAGGTAGGCCTAAATGGTGTGAGGACATTGTTGTAAGTGCATATTTAGATCTAATTTTTAGGACTAGGCCAAGCAACGAAGGATTTTTTTCTGTAAACATTCCGAGCAAGCTGAGTTTTGCACAGACCTTCCAAAAAGCGTCCTTAACAAAGGAAAAAAGACCCCAAAAATCGGACTGGAGCGTTGGCCGCCATCTTGGAAAATGTGTTTACAAAAGTGGTTGTTATTATATATCTTCAAAATGCCAAATCCTGTCAAGACCCAATCCCCACTCTAGAGCCAGGAGAACTATAGGAACGCTGGTTTTAGGATTATATCCGGGTTGCAGTCCCTATTGCTCCAATAACTGCGTATAGTTCGCAGAGAGATGGTGGAGGAAGACCCTTGTCTTGAAGGGGTGCGCCGGTTTATCGAAAGAACAGAACAGCATTCTTTACATGGAACAGACTGTAGAACGAGAGCTCTATGGTATATCCTGCCCCTACCGTTAACTTTGCACTGGTTTCAACTCTGGCATTAAATACTTCATTTTCACTTATGAAATATGAGTAAACACATCATGATTAATTGTCCCATTAACTATACTTATCATTGGTAAAGTCACAGCGTAAATTGTTGGCGTTTGCAAAAGACCAGACGCTGTCGCTAAATCTCTGCGAGTGCAAACCTGAGGTACAGCGTACAGCGAGAGCCAGTACACTCAGGGGAGATGCTAAGCGCGTGAAACATGGATACGTCTCGAGGGGTTGACGGCGTCAACGCTGTGGGGACAAGTCAGCAATATGCAACGTCAGCACGCTTTAATGCAGACACGAGTGCGGAGATATTTATAAAACTAACCTGGAGAAAACACATCCTTGATCGAGTTACTTACAAACTAGTTTTAAATTAGGTTATGTTTTACGCGAAGTTGTTGAGAAATTATCTACAAGAGTTGAATATTTGATCAATATCTCTCTATAAGGGATACGTGAGAAATGCGAATTATGGTCTAACTCTTAACTTATACACAGTTCTTCTCCTTCACATTTTATGGGTTATAAACTCGTCTTATCTCAAACACTTTTATTTGTATCCACCTTGGCCTTGCCACAACCGTTTGGTACACATCTAATGTCGCAATTGAGCATATCCATCCATTTTTATTTGGGGTGGGAAAAATATAACCTATAACTCACCGTAATGCATTTCGCAATTCCCAATATCGCCAGCAGCTGAGTTGTTAAAACTTTATTCCATTTTATGGACACTTTGCAAAAGGACAAACAACCCACAAGTGCAATCTATCATCACTGACGTAAAATAGATATACGTCAAATAAGTATTACTGTGAACTATTGGTGAGCGGGTACCCGACATTTTGGATCGGGTCGGGTATTTGGGGGACAGCCCGATAGTCAAAATGTACTCGATTATCCGGGTACGAAAAAATATATTTTATGAGAATGGTGGAGGTGCCGGTCCAGACAAACAAAATTATACTGCATGACAATACAGACATGAGAAGATGAATTAGGAGAAAAATGTTAATGTTAGATTCTTCATGAATAAAATTTATAATCTTTTTTCACGTGCAGTATTTTTTCGGCCGCTTTTTTCAACCCGACCCGAAAACCCGAACCCAAACCCCAACCTACTGTCGATTTTTTTAATTTTTACTTTTAATTTTTACTTTATTTTTTATATTTTATATTAGGATTGTCTATGTAAAATGGTACTTGTGCTGTATTAGACTCTTATATATAAATAAATAAAAAAACTCTACCCGCTCAGTCCTACTATGAACGTACTAGGAAAACGCTAATGTCCCGTCGTGTTGATGGATGAGCGTTTTTGTATGTTTTTAGTTTGCGTGGGACCACTTTTTCTTTGCAAGTGCTTTGTGAATGCATTGTAGGCGATTGTTGTCGAGTTTTTAATGTTACTTCTTAATTTATAAACCTCAAAAAACTCGTATCAAAACCTTTATTCTATGGATTCCGACTAACTTTTTCAACTTTTTCTTTTAAAAGGCGCTTTAGCGCCATAACCTTGATGTCTATGTAAAATATGAAAGTTGTAGCCCCACCTGTTTGGGCAGAATCTGCCCAAATGTCAGGAAAATATCGCACTAAATTTCGAAAAAAATCGTAAAAGTACGATATTCATGAGAAATATTTCTTCGATTGTACCCAAAAACGTGGCACGTCTAAGTTCAGAGATTTCGAAGGTTCCCTTTAATTTTTCATCAAGATTGCTTATGCCGTTTGCCCGAAATCGTGCTAACAAACAGACAAAAAAACAAACAAAAAAACAAAAAAACATTGGAGCTAAATTTTTTGAGGGGTCAGTGAAATTGAAGTTTTCGCTTCGCTCGCTACGCTCATCCAATAAATGTGAATGAAAGTGTGTGCATTACGTGTGTTTTGTTTGTGTGAGTAAGGCGTCAATATTGTAATGTATGCACATACGAGGGTGACTAAAGACATGAGTGAAGTTAGTTCATCTGTTTTTTCTTTATCAAGAGTATAGAACATATGTGACGTTGTTCGTTGATTCCTTTCATTGAATCAATCAATAACGTATTCGATGCCCAGCTGTCACGGTCTGTGATCAATCTTGAACGAATCAAAATGGGCCGCTTAGAAATAAAAGACAGTGAAGAATATTAATCTTCATTCCTCAACTTCTCTGTACCACCGAGTACACGCTTACGTTCATAGAGGCTATGATTAGTGATAAGGCTGTCAAATTTAAGGTGTGAAAGTAGCATGTGGGGTTTTCTCCAAAATAGTATTCAATTTAGACACCAGTGACGGAGACGGTAATGTTTTATTAGGAGAAAAGAGGTGCCTACTACACCGATAGTGTTGACTCGAGCGCTAAACGCGTGACTCTTATTCAGGAGGCACCGGATTCAATTCCCGTAGGGACCGGCAATCCTGACTGAAGGTTTTCCGAGGTTTTCCTCAGTCGTTAATGCGAATGCAAGGGATTGAGTCCTCGGACATCCCTTGTGCTAATTCCAATACACCTATAGTTAGAAACCTGAAGAGGGGCATGCGTTGTACCCTGGGCAGGCTTCCTACAAAAAATGAAAGAATAAAGGCGCCAACTACAACATCAGTTATAAAAAAAGGGCCTAATGTAAACTGATTTCGTTGGATCTTGGGTAAGGCCTACGTATAGACGATCAATACATACATAAATAATCGCCTGGTAATATCAAACTTACGGACTTAAAGGAAACAAAAATGAAGATAACTCCGAGTAATGACGTCACATATTCGACCGAACGGCGAGAGCTACAAGACGAGTCATACGTGTACCATTCACACCCGGCGTCAGAAAGTAAATCAAGGGGTATCATTGTATCTACAATACCCAGCCCTTGATTTACTTCTGACGCTGGGTGTACCTGTCAACGCGAATAAAGAACTTATGGACTTAACCGGACGTGATAACATCACACGTTATAACTTTTAAGTTTAGCTTTCCGCAGATTTTATACGAGCTTTTATTGTGTTCAGCACAGTGATTAGAATGCAGATATGGATTGTAATTTTCACTCTGATCTCCTAAAGACATAAGTCCCCGTGTCCTTGCTCTGCGACTCCCTCTACAACTTGGACTCCTTTCTCACAAGGAGGAGCTTATTTCACATGACTTCCAAGCTGTTACATTCGACACGACTGCAAAATCAAATAAAGGGATAATATAGAGCAACACAGCAACATATTGGGAGAGACGCAAGCAATTTCGTATACAATATACGCCATGTAGACGGTGAAGCTTTTGATTAACATCATTCTCCGAGGTTGTGCTTACTAAACGGTTGTAGGTCCTTCTAGCAAATACTTATACAAGCTATTCTGTTAGTATATTGTTATTTGTTAGGTTGTAGTTCTGTTATTTAATTGGAGCGGGAATTACTTCTACTGGCTAGCAGGAGACATGGAGGCTTCAAACTTCACATTGCTGTTGACTTGACTGTTGACTACTGGCTAGCAAGAAGACAAGGGGACTTCAAACTTCATATTGCTGTTGACTTGACTGTTGACTACTGGCTAGCAAGAAGACAAGGGGACTCCAAACTTCACATTGCTGTTGACTTGACTGGTGACTACTGGCTAGCAAGAAGACAAGGGGACTTCAAACTTCACATTGCTGTTGACTTGACTGTTGACTTCTGGCTAGCAAGAAGACAAGGGGACTTCAAACTTCACATTGCTGTTGACTTGACTGTTGACTACTGGCTAGCAAGAAGACAAGGGGACTTCAAACTTTACATTGCTGTTTGTTGACGTTATTTATTTGTTGCTGTTTCGTTGAGTTGATTAATAGCGTCTACTGCAGGTAGAAGTAGATCAGAACTAAAGTTTGATCGTCAACAACCATAATTACAAGTTTTTTCTTCAACGTGTTGTTTCATGGTTACGTTTTTTTGTTGATGTTCAATTGTTGGTCCTGTATCATAGCGTTTCTACTGGGAAGCTGTGGTATGATGATAGCGATGATAGCGGTGTTTTCTTACCGGGAGTTCGTCCTCCCCTCCTGGCTCCTGACGCCGCCCTTAGCCCACACGTCCACACACCCAAACAGACGAACCACGGAGTTGATCTTATTGGTCACGACAGGCAGCGCGTCATCAGATTCGAGGCTGGCGCTGCGAGCGGAAGAATCCCGCAGCTTTAGGATGATAAGCAACGTGTAAGAACCTCAGTTGCATGACCACTATAGGTTCAAAAGTGCACTTAACATTGAATGATCGAAGAATGTATTGCAGATAACAAGGCTTTAATGGAAAAAGTATCTAGTATGTTAAAGCTCCTAGGCCTATAGCGCGTTAATTTAATTTCAGTTTCTAACGAAGCAGTACTACTCAAATAAGTATGTGTAGGCCTAAATAATTACACTTGGTCAGACAGCAAATCACAGTTGTTTTAAACTTGCGTCATACTGAACTTTCAGAAGTCACATATGTTTAGCAGTATAGGCCTCTATCTGCAGAGGTGTGACTACCAACATAATATCTTATTTTCGAGATCCGACCATCTACTCCAAACCGGAACTTATAAGCTCTTACGTTGACACCACCTAATGTTCAGGGTGTAATACTTAGCGTACCTCAGACTCCGTGCATATTACTAACGATCTACGTGGGCTGAAACGCGGGCTGGAACCTCAACCGTCGTTGAAAATCAGTTCTGTGACTGTGTGGGTAGACTAAATACGATTTTTTTTTTTTAAATTTAATTTTCGTCCTTTTACACAATGGAGTTTATCGGCGTACCACACCAACCCGCATAGAACGCTAGTAATATAAACGTGGTCTTATCAAGTGTCTTTGCCCATGGTAAAGTGGAAGGCAGCACAAACAAGAAAGGGCGGGAAATTAATGCGTTAACGTAGCATACATAAATTATTCCATAAGGAAGGGTGCTAGCATCTGTATGTGCAAGTACTGGGGTGTATCTGCTAGGAGCGGCAGGTCTTGTTTCAAACTGTGAGGGTCTGTCGGTCTGGTGCGAGGTTAAACTAGCCCTACAGCGAGGCTAAACTGGCCCTGACTCGAGGCTACACTTGCCGAATTCTCAGGCGTCCACGGCGTCGCAAAGTCCGACGATGACTTTGTCCTCCGCGTCATCCTCTTTCTACTGGGTCTGCGCGCGCTCCTCAGCGACGACCTCTCCGACATCCGGGAGAACCGTCGTGCCGGTGACTCCCGGCTCCTTGTCCTTGTCGTCGGCGTCCCTGGTCGCCATCGTCTGGTAGAGGTTGAACATGGTGGTCGCCGTGGAGGACCGCCGATTGTTGTTCAGGGGTATCATCTTCAGTGTCCGGTGAAACTCTTGTGAAGCTGACAGGTTCCTTTCTCTGGGTGCCCCGGCGCCACGGTTTGATGTTTCCTTGGGAAGTGAGGGGTAGCTTGAAAAACGCAAGATACTTTCTCAAACCAAAGGGACGCATCTGACCGTTAATTACTGAGGAAATTTCCAGTCAGCACTTTATGGCTGCTTCACTAAAAGTTTTGCAGATTGTGGAAGCATAGGCGGGTCAACGAGCTATCAGTATTTTGAATTAGGGCCCGCCGGTTACGTCAGCATCTGCACACTTCCGATGAAACCGCTATAGTTGTAGGAAATGTAACCTCATAGGATAGCACTTAAAAGTTGTGTGTGTTGAAGTTCAGAATCTTCTGCGGTTTGGGAGGAGGAGAAGTCCATAATCAAACCGTTGTCATTGTGTACGCAATGAGATGAGATACCAAAGCACCTTGTCCGTATAGAACTAACCACTAACACACTATGCGCCTTCCCTCTCTCGCAATGGTTCTGTACTAGACTACGAGCTGCAATGTGAATTTGTGTTTATTAAACTACCCCTCACTTTACATTGTATTTTATGTTATCGGTCCGCCTCGCACGCTACTTGAATCTCTTCGGTTGGATGTTGTGCTAATTGAATCTAAGAGGCGAGTACTGCGCGCCTTGGGGATCTTAAGTTATAAAGGCGACGTTTTATAGCAAGATTACTGAGCCCTAGAGACTAAACTCCTAACATTATGATACCCTGATCCCTAGTTCCCGAGTCACACCGTATATGAGAAATCATGTGCTACTTTTCCACGTGGAAACCCATCGCTGATAATACTCTACGTGTGATTACCGTTTAACTACATTTTATCGTTGGGATAATGTAGTTTTAATCCCCAATAAACGTGTTCATTTTATGCCCCGGTGCAATTTAAAACTCGGAAAAGCGTTGAAGTACATATTGATGGCCACTTCTTCGTGCAATATTAGTTAAAATCGCATTGCGCCAATCGCGAGACCTGTCAACGTATCTGAAGCTTAGCGTAATCGGCTTCAGCGCTGGCGCAGAAATAAAACTTGTAACGTTGTTTCATGTGTGTACAGGTACACCCTAGGACACCGGTAGTTCAAGCATGTGACGAAAACCTTGTCCACACGTCTTGTTATCCAATGAGGCTCGTTTACGAACGGATAGATTGGATTGACAGAAAATAACAAACAAACAGACCTATACCTTTGATTTACATCTGTCCCCAAGAGCACATATTGAACAGGTACTGGCATGATCAAAGTTTACACATCCTTTGTTCACATATTTAATTACTAATTAGACGATGCTTAACAATTCGGAATGCAATTAGTGTTTAAAAAGAAAACCTCTGCTATATAATGTTATGAAGTTTATAAACAATGCGAGTCAGTTGAAATGCGGGAAATGTGGGTCTGGGGACTGAAGAGTCAGCGCAAAGGGGAAACAGCCCAACAAACGCTTTAAGTTCAAAGCGCTTTGTTTCCCAACTTTTCCTTCGTCTGACTTATTTTTGAAACCTCTCTTACGGAGAAGTCTTGACGAGTGGGCGTCTTTTCTGTAAAGAGTTCCGACTGTTTTTGTTACGTGATATTTCAAACATGACACCAATTAGGTACGCGCCTTTCTACATCTACCCACAAACTCTCTTGCATGCCCTATATGTCCAGCTTCGATTGTTTTTTCCTACTTTTTTGGTGGAGGTGCCGGTCCTGGCTTAACATTACTCGTGTGCTCGGATACAAGATGACATGACTGCTTGGGCGGTAAAATTTTTTATACAACTAGATGAAATTAGTATTGTTATTCCATAGAATATCATTTAGCAATATATAATTTAAATCTTTTTTGTGGAAAATTAAATTTAACATTTTTTAAAATACTAACGACGATATTCAATCAACCTTTACAGATGTATGGGTCATTCAGACTTGCCCTTGTTTTGTTTTTCTACCGATAATATCAATTATGTTTGGTTCGAAATTGTATGGAAGTTCGAAGAAGTTTAATGGACAACTCCTCTGAAAGTTCGAGATCGGTTCGAAGTTAAAAAATCCGGGTTCACACAACCCTATACTCTGTATTTAACATTTATACAGAGTTTACGGTTTCTTATCTGCAATATCGAACACTTCACGGAATATTGTAAAGTTCCATCAGCTTCGTGTCAACTCCGTCAACCAAGAAAACATGCTCGGAACTCTAACATCGTCATAAAACTAAACGTACATGTAGAGAGTAATATGTTTTCGTCTACCTCAAGAAGTCTCGGTTAACAAGCCGTCAAACTTCCTCGCCTCTGCACGCTTATTATTGGAATTCCCCGAGGCGTCAGTTGACTAATTAGTCTTTAGAAAGGTGTTGATATTGGAAGCAAAGTGTTTCGTAGATCATTAACGGACATCCAACGCATAGCACAACAACCCGATAGAAGTGGCACAGTGCTAGCATACAAGACTCCCAGAGTTAACCATGGTTGGCACAGGTTTTCTTGCATAGGTTACTTAAAAGAGGATGGGATAGTCGCGAAATTGAAACCACGCGAAATTATAGTTTCTTCGTGTTATCTCGAGAACGATACAAAATATCTAAAAACTGATTCTTGACAGCTACAGGGTGCTGTGAGGACTATAGCATGTACGAAAAAATATTGAAATGTGATGGTAATTAAGTTTTTTATTAGAATTTTAATTAATAAAATGCAGATCTTAAATACAAACCGCACCGATTATTATATTTGAATATTTTTTCTTGCATTATATTGTTCTAACAAAACCATAGAGTTGTCTTGAAACACTTTTGCGAAAAATGCATCGTTCTCGAGATATCACGAAAAAACTGTAATTTCACGTGGTTTTAATTTCGCTACTCTCCCAACCTCTTAAAATAAATTTCAGTTTTGTGACCGAGTTTAGGTGGACTCTAAAAACATGAATTCGTTATTTATTTAATGACAAGTGAACTAACTAGACTTGCACTCTGACTTGCACTATACAAGAAGGCAAACGAAGACGTAAAAGTGTCGTTTAAAACCCTGGTGACGGACAATCATAAATCAGTTCGGACATAAATCTAATTGACGGGTTTTATGCGTCATAAGTCAGAGTAATGTGACTTATGACTGTGTGTCACATGAGTTAACGATGATACATTGACCGCTTGTGTTCACCAGACTGACTTTCAACTCCTCCCTTTACTTTGCAACATCGTCTCGATATTTCCTCCTTTGAATCACGTCAGATGGAAACTTTAGGGTTTTCTACATGAATCGCTTTGAAAAACTTTCTGGCACAAACAAACGGAAGTTTTCCCAAGACTTTATGTTTTCTCCCATTACTCTGCGTCCTTACCTTCAAAAGAGAAATCTTTCCCTACTTGGCACTTTTAGAAACTCAATTTCACGATCTTTGCCAAGTAAATGAAAACTTGGAATTGTAGGAAATCAAAAAAAAACACAAACACAAACACAGCCACGTTAAAAAAAACATTTACCTTATAAAGTTTTTTTCTGTTTCTGAAAGACTTGATAAAAAAGTTAGATTCCTCACGTGCGTGTTGTTTTCTCGTCGACTGTCGCTGTTGTGAGGTTAGACTACGCCAAGCTAAAGCCTACGTTCAACCGCCCCACAAAGGCCAATTAGATGGGATTTTTACGTTTTCCTCTGCATTTGTAGGACTTTATCTCCCATAGGTAGAGCACACCACACACATGCGAAAGTAGAACTCAGAGACATGCAATGCTACGGAGTGAATGAGACAAACAGAGAGAGAACTATATTGCACAAAGCCATGACAGTTTCGCAGATGCGGGCGAACAACATAAATACATAAAAAATCACTTTTATGTATTTAGGTTTTATCAGTGTTGTGACTTATCTAGATACAATTATCTAGGTAACCTAACTAGATAAAATCCGTTATCTATTATCTTATCTAGAAAAGATTTTGTTGTTATCTTTTTCTATTATCTAGATAAAATAAAGTTTATCTTATCCTTACTTTTTATGCTTTTAGATAACATTTTTTAGATAAAATAACAAACAATAATGTAGTCAAAAATAGAATAACTAATCACTTTTTTAAATGAAAAATGTTCCTACTAGTTTTAATGTGCGTACCCGGGTAAAGTCAACTTGTTAAGTCTGACAATTATAACGATTGACAAGAAAACTGTTGTTGAGGAAAAATTAATTAATAAAAAAACACGTCAATCTCTACAATAATTATCTTTTATCTAAACAAATTTATCTAGTTAATTATTTTAATCTATAATCTTTTATCTAGATAATTTCCTACACTTTATCTTTTATCTTATCTAGATACCTTTTTGGAGAATTATCTTTATTTTTATCTAGTTAAAAAGTAAATTATCTTGTCACAACACTGGTTTTTATATACTAATAACAAATGTATTACAAATTTACTTCATGGCTACAAAAGTACAAGTTGCAAGGGCAAACGTTGCACCAGAGATTCTGGGATTGAACTCCAAACGAGGTCCTTTTTACGATTAGTTGTCACGCGGTCGTTAAGTCTTTAGAGCGGGCTTACTCTCTAAAACCCTTGTGTCTATTATGTTTTTCGTTAATCGATTATAAATACAATTTTCCGCAGATTACACTTGGTTTAAACTGATTCAAACGAATGTAAAGATTGGATTACAAAGTTTAAAAAAGTCTCATTCCACGCCGATCGTTCGATCGCACGAATGTAGCTTTCTGATAAAAAGTCGAGAACTCAGAAAATACACTGTGTTACTAAATGTGCCATCTAGTACTGGGTCATTTTATATTATTAGTTCGCAAATATAGCTCAAATTATAGAATAACCAAAATGTTTCGTGTCTGTCAAAATCCCAAGTAAATTAGAATACTGAACCCATTTTTATTTTCGTCGATTACTTTTATCCTTGCCTTGTGCGGGTTTTAAGCCCGCTTTGCTTGGTTATCATCACGTACACGTTTTGACTTGAGGAGCGTACGTAACAATGTTCGTAAAGCAGGGCTTTCTAAAATACAAGAGTTATAGCTCGGAGCGTGTTCTGGGTATATCGATTCTTACATTCAAAATCGCACATAAATATTCTTGTTTTATGGTAGTATTCTACGCCACATGTTTATATTGGACGTGAGGCTGCTATTAACATAGACTCCACCCTTTGTCAGCTGCGTGTCCGGTGTCTTTGCTTCGAAATGTCACTACCAGAGTTCGCGAGCTGTCAAATCAGCTTTGAGCTTTGGGCACTATCAACCCGAAGGCGGGAGTAGTAAATCATAAGCTCCACGTTTAATGGTTCTACTTCAAAATGCCGCTGCTAGATACCGTTGACGTCGCGCTTCGGCATCGAGCACGTACACTTCATTCACAGAGGAGAGGGTGCTCACTGATGAGATCTCTGAGCCCACCTCCTACGTGGCCTAAACCGCCCTCATTTTCTACGTGCATAATACATAGTTTCTGCGTTTTTAATATTGTGCTCATCTACGTTCCTAATACCAACTGACCTCCCTTATCTTCTACGCGCCAATACATAGTTTCTGCTTTCTTATATTGTGCTCATCTTCTACGTTCCTAATAGCCAACTGACCTCCCTTATTTTTTCCGCGCCTAATACATAGTTTCTGCTATCTTAATATTGTGCTCGTCTTCTACGCTCCTAATAGCCAACTGACCTCCCTCATCTTCTGCTCTCCTAATACCGCGCTTAGCGCTTATCTTCTGCGTGCCTGTTATCGCTCACAACCTTCGGTGTGTTGACGGCTAAGATAGCATCGCTCGGTCACGCACCGTACCTCGCGCTCGCTCGTGTTCTTAGAAACTCTCATCACATCACATCGTAGAGGTCACATCTTAGTTTTCTTTCTAAGACGTTCTTCGCTTTGTTGCGTGTTCGCCTGCTGTGAAGGCGATGCCTTGAGTTGCGTTGTGCTACCCATATTGGAGTAATATGTTAAATTTATCAGGAGAAAAAACATAATATCGTTAAAATTGCATATCACCTAGGCATATTAGAGTGAGTATAATGAAACCTATAAAATAAAAATGCGTTCCACGTCATAAAACCTTTTTGTATTTTTTCTTAAAATTTAATACTCTAATAATTTAATAATTTAGATATCCACATACTAATTTGTTTAAACAACATTCTATTCGATATTCTAGGAGATCAATGTATGCCGTGCTCTGCTCCCCAAGCTTACTGAAACATCCATACACAGGAATATGCATGTTAAGTGTTTGCTTCAACACAGCGTTCAGTTCTTTGCCATGATATTGCAATCCCTTCGCTACCACTTAACTTTCCACGAATTGAGAGTTTCAGAATAATTGATGACTGTTATCTTTGAATTTATTCCAAAGGAGATTAATCGAATTTGGATATTTTTCTGCAATCCTGTTAGTTCTACGCCATTATATTCTTAGGTTGTGGACTTAAAATCAATGCTAATGACTAAAGTTAGTCGTGACAAAACGTGTTCAGTGCGATCTATTAAAACAACTACCGAACTGTGATTATAACTCGTCTAAACTAAACCTACGCCGACGCGGAGAACAGTCATCTCTAGTAATTCAATTTATCTCGCTATGAAACCTCATTTACTCAACTCTCTGGCAATAGTCACAAGCGAACTATTGTCAATTTGTAAGAACCATTTATCCCTAGAATACAATAATTTAGTGGCGACCACAGTTGCATGGCAGGCATCGCCACAACACAGATTCACATGTTGTCAAGCATCTTCTTTGGCGCGCAATCCCCGGAGTACACAACATGTAAAAAACGAAGAAGAGATGTTATTTTTAACAGAAAAATACATGACGGTTGCACTGAATATATATTATGTTATTTCATTCGGCTATGGACCCAAACTTTTCTGAACTTGTTTTTTTAAAGTTTGATCTATATCTACTGAATAGATTTGGTGATACTTTCTAAGCTGTTTTTTTTTTAAGTTAAATTGGTGCATTTATAAAAATACGAACTTTTCTCTTCATCATGAAACATTTTTGCAGGTTCAAACACGACCACATTATTTCTAAAGAACGACGATGATAGCTTCAATGGGGGACCGTATGACGTTTCACCACCAGGAGCGCTGCGAGCGGTGACGTTCACCTGATTGTGAAAGATGGCGGCTAACTATGGTAGTTTAACCTTACCGCGGCTGAAAATGTTTTTAAAGGTGGACCCACACAAAAATATAAGACGTAAGCATAAGGTTTTAACGCGTTGACGTAATGTTGGAACATAGGGAACACGTACTGGCGTTCACACAAATGAGCTAGTTGTAATACATACTTTTAATGCATAAGACACTGTTTTAATGTGTAAGAAAGTTGAACAATTTTTAACTTTACGACAGTACGAAAAAGTTAAGTCAAACTAACATCTACTTTGAAAGGCTTGATTACTACAGTCAACCAGGCGCGTATAGGAACGTTTTGAAAGTTTTTTTTTGGGGGGGGGGGGGAATTTATGAGCAGACCTTGTGGGCGGCAGCCGGGACGTATTAGTATTAGTGGTTTTAGGCGCTTAAACAGCTAAGATTATTCGGGTCTGGGCCTGAACCCCAAACAAATTTTCACCATACCAAAGTTATTTCGTACTTATGTTTTAACTGCACTCGGACTCTGTAAAATAATGTTTTATAGCAACTATTTGCGATCTAAAACCTCAAAAAAATTAACTTGGAAGAGTACCATTTTAGTAAATTTCAACCTAATTTTTATATGTAATGACGAAGCATACAGGCAATTATATTCGTTTTACCAAGGTGCTTGTCGAATTGTATAAGTGTATGTGCATATTTAGTACGGAAATTCTGGGATTACCTAGCACACGTTAGTTTTGCTCTCGTGCCCCCCCCCCCCCCGGTTCCTACGCCACTGCAGTCGACTACGCTTCCGTAATAAATATATAAAGTTGGCAGGACTTGGAGCATTATTTGCATAATTATTAACATCGATTGGAAAAATTATAAAATTAATAATAATCTTTATTATAACCTTCGAATCCTTCTTTAATCAAAGTTCTCTCTGTTCACTCTGCATTCTGCAAAGAACTTATAGAAGACAAGTGACACTATCTTAGCCTAAATTCTTTGAGCTTACTTTTCTATGTGTACCGGCGCGCTTAAATTTAAGCTTATAGATAATGTTTCAGGCCTGAAATAGATTTTTTGACACATATTCTTTAGCATAATATTACACTAAAATGACCGTTTAAAAAATTATATCTTTTAACTGTGATTTTACACTAATTTTTAATTTATTTTGATTTTTTTGAAATTGGCTTTTTGGGAAATTCCTAAATAGGCTTTAATATGCTTTGCTTTTGATCCACACTAAAGCATCGTACCAATCTAAAATGGCCCTTTATAACATCGTGTTTTGAAGCTGTACACAAATATACACTCAAACACGTAAAAATATGCATTCCAAAATCACACCCCTCCTTGGTAATCAGCATATTTTGACCAAACCACATGCCCAAATTACAAAACAAAATATAGAGGACTTACAGAAAAGACTGTCGAGTATTTCATTAATGACCATTATTTTTTTGGATCAAAATCCTCCAAGGTTACGGGACATAAAAATCGTCCCAATGTTATTTCTTATTGCAGATTTTTACAGATAAGACCTAACTCGAAAATTATTAACTGACATTTTTTGAGGGGTCATGGTGGACGCAATAATTTTTCTGTCAATTTCTAAATTCATAACTAGTTAGCCTGAATGAAATATTTTTTTGAGTTTAGCGGGTGAATACCCCTTTAAAAGTTGTGATGCAGGCATACGCCTACTGGACTGACAGCCAAGTCTCCATACTTACAATAAATAAATAAATAAATTCGTATTTAGAGTCTACCCACTCAGTCATATACCTAACTGATTTTCAGTGGGGGACAGTAAACCAAAGCGACCAAGCCAAGCCAACCCTGTAGGCCCTGACGCAATCGACGGGTGAGCGATAACCAACCAAAGATCGATATTTTTAATAGGAAATGTAGTCATAATATTATAAATACCATAATAATTGGACAGTTTGTAATCGTCTTCTTTGAAGTGGAGGTGGCAAACAACACTGTGCCTATAGTGGGTAACTATTTGCCACGACGTGCGTATAACCACTTAAATGTTTACTTTTATCTTTTGGAAACTTATGGCCTCCTTTACGGTTGTTGCATTTAGGCACACAACACTTGACTCATCTTGAATAACTTTTCATATGTGCGTAAACATACATCCATACTAAAAAACACTCAATATATGTGAATGTTCGGAGCAATGAGATTCCTGTTGACAGATTGCGCGTGTATTTAGATGGCGAGTGCGCACGCCCACTACACTAGAGTGAACGTCACCGCTCGCAGCGCACTCTATGACGGCCGGATTTTCATACGGTCTCCCATATAAACATTTCTTTCAAAAAAGTTACGTTCACCAACCACAAAATCTACTATTCTAAAACTAAACGTGGGCAAGTTTGAACGCTGCCCTCTCAATCTAATTCACAAAGATCAGAGGGCTGTGGTATTGATTCCAGAGTTCAGAAGGCCCATGCTGTGAACTTTCAAATAAGGTAATGCCTGTGTATAATCGATCCCTCCGCCTGCATATGTATGGTGTGTGGGCGAAGCGAACCCCTCCCCTTGGGCCCAACCTACCACTATCAGTCATGACGTCATCATTAACATGTGCGCCAAACTAATTACACGAGCACTCAGGTTCCAAGATCAAAGCAGAGAGCTTCATACCAATTAGACGTGTTACAAGGGTGTTAGTATCACGCCTCCGGGTAGACAAACAATATAAGCAACTCATTAAACTGATGGGGGTGCTCTTTACAATCTTAGTCGTAAAAGTGATTAGTTCCTCATGTTTACTGTGAATCGAGCGATAAGTTACTACACATAAACAGTCAGGGCGTTCTAACACAATGAGGCAGTAGCCCTATATACAAGGAAACTAATTAGTAATGACAGAAATGGAAAACTTTGAGGAAGTTTTAGATTCTACAAATACGCATTTGATGAATGAATATTAGAAAAAAACTATTATTATACAAATTGAAAGAATGTTATTTATTTTGTTTTATTATTTATATAAAAACTTTCCTACAAAGTAATCGAGCCATAGGATGCAAAAATTGGGCCTTTATAAGGACCATTCAATAAATTGATTTGCATCCTTGTATAATAAATTAACTTAAGCTACTGCATTATTAGTGGTATTTTCCTACATGTGTGGTATAATCGGGTTAGTTGCGATTTAGAATACGTGTTATAATAGGGAATCATGTAATCTGCGATGGATGGAGAAGTGGAGAAACGAATGAAAAATGGGATTATAAAGGGAATTTCTTATTAAAACATTCCATTCGCGAACGAAATGCTCATCTTATAAAAAAGTAAAGCTAGATGGTAACTGTTGAGATTAATGTATTAGGTATTTTCCCCTGCAAAGAAATTAGCAGAAGATGTGCGAGCAGAGAAAGTGTTTGATGTCGCGGTGGGGGGTGGGGGGAGAGGGGTTGAGTTAACCCGGGATGACGGGAAGAAGCGGGAAGAGATTGAACTGGAAACAATTAGCGTTGCGCCTGACGGTTCCTTATCCTTCTTCCTCAAATAATGAGCTCCAGAAACTCGAGAGCAGTGTTTTCTTTTCCAATTTTAAACAATGTTCGTAACACAAGCGAACGTCAAGAGAAATAAATTGCTAAATTATGAGGAGATTCTCTTCCATGAGATGCCGGAGGAAGGGGGGGGGGGGAGCTTCTCGTTCGGTGTGTGTCTACGAGAGTTATTTTATTAGCACCATTTATTTCCTACCTGTCTGATATAATCGGGTTAGTTGCGTCTCTATCGCTGCACTGACGTCACACAGCATGACGTCATAGCATGCAGCTCCACAAACATCGGCTCTTAGAGATTCACGTATTACTGTGATTCGATACCCGTGTTACATGGCTGAAAAGTAACTAAGAGGACTTGTAGTCAGGCTGTTATATTATGAGCGACTGCGGTTTCGTGACCTTTTCAATCAACTTCAGATAAGCTACACTAAAAACTATGCAAATTGAAAAATTGGTTAGAATTCAATTCAATTTTCGCATCATTAGAAGATCGTTAAACAACGAAGCAAGGGAAAATTGCTTAAACGCAAATTTAAATGAGTCCTAGTTGTTTTAATCATTGATGATATTGAAACATACTACTGTTATTTAAAAAGTTGCAACTCAATAGAATGGGAAGGATATAACAAATTAAAACTGCCAAGAAAGTGAAATCTATTAGATATATTAGGAGGTTTCAAATTTGCACTTCATTAATTATACTTTATGATTAAAACTTTGTCACATCTTATTACTTAGAACGTTTCTAAAATCTAGCAACTCTTTTTCTAAAACCACACAAAGTTGCCTATAACAAATATTAACGAAGTTACTACCTGTACGTAAGAAGTAGCACACTTCCCACAATCGAATATATTAAATACTTGGATGATTAATTCTGATTCATTATTCACGACAACAAATACATCATTGCACTTGAATATTATAATATAATATTATGACAAAATCTGTTTAAAATGCTTCGACCCGGCACCTCCACCAAAACGCTATTCGCATTTTTAAACACTTTCTATGACCGAATACTTAGTTTTATTCACAACAACAAAATAAATCATTGCACTTGAATATTACATCATGAAAAAATCTGTTAAAATGATTCGACCCGGCACCTCCACCAAAACGTTATTCGCATTTTTAAACACTTTCTATAAATAAATAAATAAATAAATTTTATTTAGAGTCTGCCCACTCAGTTATATAACTGATTTTCAGTGGGGGACTTTAAATCAAAGCGACCAAGCCAACCCTGCAGCCCTGACGCAATCGACGAGTGAGCGATAACCAACCAAAGATCGATATTTTTAATAGGAAATATAGCAATCAGTGGTATGGACAGTGCGAACACCCGCGAATCAACGCCAGAATCAACAAGGCCGATTCAGAACAACTCTGAAATTTATTATGTGCTTCGTTGCTAGGACGGCTCCAAAGTCACCGTTTACAAACTCCTAAGACAAGAACTGATGGACTCAAGTCCAAATCAGAAGTTAAAAAACTTCTGACCGAATACTTAAGTTTTATTCACAACAAAATAAATCATTGCACTTGAATATTACATTATGACAAAATCTGTTAAAATGATTCGAACCCGGCACCTCCACCAAAACGTTATTCGCATTTTTAAACACTTTCTATGACCGAATACTTAGTTTTTCGTGTCACATTGTGACACTATCAGAGTAAAATTAAACGCTAATGACGTCAAACGGCGCAAAGCGTGTCTAAGCCCTTTATTCAATGAAGACTAAGTCTTAATGAAAGAGAAGAGAGGTATTTCAACTGGAATGAGCACGTCATTTATCGGAATGTGAACTCAAAGTGAATGGGATTAGGTATAGGGCGACAGAAAGAGGCGGATGACCGCGTTGCACTTGAGGGGGTAGCTGTCAACTTTGTGTGGCCACTCTAGAGTTTCTTTGCTGATCTCTGATCGAGCTGTCATGTTCTCGTCATTGATTGGCCACGCACTACCACCCACGCTAAAAACATTATGCTCGTACCAGGGCAAACCAATTATATGAGATCGATCCATTGGTGGAGAGTTTCAATTATGAAATATTCCATTGGTGCCAGTTCGAGCCAAATACGCGATATTAATACAAACACACAGGTTGTAATACTAATTCAAACAAAAGATAAATCGCTCCAACAAGTTGTGAGTACTCTCAAGTCAGGGGCGTAGCAACCCCCCCGAAATCAGAACAAGGGTTATAATAATACTAACCAGCCTTAGGTATAGAGGAGGAAAGGGGATGTTCCCGGGTACTCAACACATGGCTCACTCACTCGTCTATCAACGACTTTGGCGTTTCTCTAGTAATACTAAATAACACTGTGTGGCACACATATGTAGGGCCTACATGTGGCAAGATTTTGTAAACTGACAGTATGTGGATCTTCACAATTTTATAAATTATCGACAAAAGCACTCTAAAAACTAGTAAAATGTCACTAATTTGCAATGTAAGAAATCAAATGTTCTGGGGCTATGTGCGCCCCTCACCCGCACTAGTTGGGGGGCATCCCCCAAATGATAATTTTGTGACCAGTTCTACAAATGTCTTAATATAAACTCCGAAATTCATCCCCCCCGAATCAAAATCCTGACTACGCCCCTGCCTCAAGTTCAGACTTATGCAAATAGTAGTAAGACGTATTAATTTTCAGTCGCTATTTGACCCGGATATATATTAGTAGACGAGAGAGTTAAATAACTAATCGAGGTCTATATTTTTAGCACTAGTGTGAATTTTCCGAGTGAAGTAAACGTATAAATAATATATGTGTATCAGTTTTGAAGTGTACTCTCTGTTTGCATGTTTATTTATTCAGCAGGACAATACATGCAAGGCTTGTGCATGTGACATGATAGTTGAGAAGGAGTAAACAAGAGCTATTTGCACAGCAAGTTCAGCGCTATTTACACTAGACAACTTACACAACACGACCCTTGACTCGCAACTGTAATACCTCAAGATATAAACTCGATATTAGTTTAACTTGACTCGGGCATTTCAAGGGTCTGTCTCTGTGCTATCATCTTACGTTTACACGAGCATATAAATATATGTAAAGCACGAGTCACATTAAATAACTACGTGATATTGACCACGACATGAAATACGTTCAAAGATGAATGAGCCGACAATATCGTGAGGGTAAAAACCCGAGTGAAAAGATGAACCGTTTAAAATATGTCAACTCAAGCCGTGAAATTATATACAATTTATTTGTATTCAATTGTTATGACATTTGATCTGTTGTTATTCCATGTTAATTGGATGAGCGAAGCGAAGACTTCAAATTCACGGATCCCCCAAAAAATTTAGCTCGGGTGTTTTTTTTTGTTTTTTGTTTTGTATTTTTGTCTGTTTGTTCGCTCTCTACCGGGCAAACGGCATATGCGATCTTGATGAAAATTATAGGGGACCTTCAAAATCTCAGAACTTAGACTTGCAACGTTTTTGGGTACAATCGAAGTTATATTTCTCATGAATATCGTACTTTTACGATTTTTTTCGATTTTTAATGCGATATTTCGGTGATATTTGGCTAGCGACCGGGCAAACGGCTACTCCGATCTTGATGAAACTTTATGGGAACGTTTGAAATCATTAAAATTAGATATGTTATGATTTTAGGGACATTTGAAGAAATATTTCTCATAGAAATCGTACTTTTACGATTTTTTCCCGATATTTTCGTGATGTTTGGGCCAATTATGACCAAACGGGTGGGGCTACAACGTTCATATTTTACATGGACATTAAGGTAATGGTGATGTATTGCTTTTTGAAAGAAAAAGTTGGAAAAGTTAGCCAGAATCCATAGAATAAAGGTTTTAATGTGAGTTTTTTTAGGTTTATAATAACAATTATTATTAACAAGTAACAATAGAAAGTTGACAACAATCACCTACAATGCATTCAAAAAGCACTTGCAAAGGAAAAGTGGTCCTACGCAAACTAAAAACTTACAAAAAAGCTCATCCATCAACGCGGCGGGACTTAAGCGTTTTCCTAGTTTGAAATAATTTCGATAATGTCGCCTAATTAGTACCACTGTTATGCGACTGCGGGCCATTTTACCCTTCCGGTCAACTAACTAAAAAATTGTATGCTCTCTTGGTGTGCTTATGAATGTTTACGATATGAATATTCACATGTAACTGAATCTGTAACTCTGTGACCCTGTAATTGGCTACAGCGGAACACACGTGCCCTGCATTAGCCTTCCTGCCCTATATGGGCATGCAAGTAAAATACATTAAATTATTAGCGGCTAAAGAGCTGCACTGGCCGACCTGTCCCGTCATGGAACCAGTTAAATACAATAAAACTAACTAACTATATACTATATATTTATAACTTTTCTAAAGTAATGCGACACTTGAAAGCCGTTGAACCCTTGAAATGAGGTAGTCAAGATATAGTGGCATCAGTTTCGAAGTTGTAACGTCTTGTTGAATCTGTCCCCTGGCCTACATGAAGACGGGGTAAATCGAGTTTAGTGTGCAAAGTGTTCTCCAAGGCCTCAGAGGGGAGTGGAGATGTCTTTGGTCCGAGAATAGCAGAGAAGATTAAATCCGCATAGTGGACTCGTCGCTTGACTGCAACATCTCTATCCTATAGCCTTGCCTTGCTCTCAAGCACTGTCAGCTCTAAGTGCAAGCATTCGAGCAAGATTTTAATGATTCGCCAGAATTCGTACGGACATTGAACTATGTTGTAAATGCGAATAGTATTCAATTTAAGGTTAAAAACTACGTGTACACTCACAACACTTAATTATTTTTTTTCGTAGGTAAACTTTCCAGTTACAAATTATGTCCATGTTCATGTAACTTATAAAGCGTGTTCGCTAGTTGTGAAGAAAATGTCCAAACACTGTTTCCGGCCCAACGGTACCACTTGGACCCATAACGATTTTAAAAATCTAATCTGGGTAAATATAGTATTTTTTTCAATTTGAACCCATTTTCTTTTGTAAATAATAAATAAATACATCTGTTCCCCATTCCAATGAGACAAAAAGTGATTTTTTCGGGAAGATTGAAAATACACATCTGCAAAAATGGCTAAAAATGAAAAAAAATCGGTTTGTCCCGGAAATATAACAAATCTCTAGTATTGACCTATTATTTGAGGTACAAAAATTCTAAGTATGTAAAAAGATCCACGAAAAATCCAGTTTAGAAATGTAATTCAAATTAGAATTTTTACTTAAAATGAAGCTTTTATTCAAATTCCCACGATTCCTTAAAAATCAGTATAAAAAATATTAAAAAGTATTATAATTCTTAGAAAAAAATGCAAAAATCGAATTGTTTGCTTAAAATTACCTAATTTTTACGGATTTAATTCGGGTCTGAAAGGGTTTTAAGAAGACTCTATCGATAGCATTAAAATGAACGACTGATAAGAACATAGGGCAAATATTTCATTCCGGATTGCCGGTGGCGCGAATAGAACCAGCGGCATCTCCAATCCGAGGTTCATTATCTTACTCTGTCAACGATTCGTAATCTCCTCGTTTCCTTCTCGTTGTGTGTTAATGTTTAGTGTTGCTTTCTATCGTACATCGAACGTAACGATCACGTATTTTCATTTAAATTTTTTCATTCATTTCTTGTTCGTTAGCGGATTCTTACTCATCAGTCACTTTTAAAAAAAATCATAAAGAGAACGTTTATTCAGTTATTCGCAAAGCAAAACAACTGAAACAAAACGAGCTTGCCAACTTGATGCAACTTGGGACGCTTTAATAAATAAACAAAGCCAACTTCGTATTTTGTTTCATATTTCAGTATTGTACCAACGAAATAATTAATGCTCATAAAAATGCTCATTAAAAAGGAAAGAATAAGCTCTTTCATGAAGTCACAAGTTGTATTTCTAAGTTTTGAGGTAAAATGTTAAAATATAAAAAGTTAATGGAAAATTTATGTTTAATGAGAATGTAAATAAATAAACCATCATAAGTTTTTTGTAAGAAACATCAACGAGTAACCGCACCACACGCAAAGTGAGTTGAAGGGAATGAGGATGTACTTTTCGTGAAAAATCTTTATCGTCATCGTTGGGGTGGTTCCAACCGTTGAACTAACCAATCCATTACGTTCAAGTCCGTTCTTCTCCGCCACATCTAACCCACAGGCATGTTAGGTCCTCGATCACAACCTACACACACTCAGAGCAAGTTTCACACCTTCCTTATTCTTCTTGAAATCCTCTGGGGCACATTGTGCGGAATTGTTTCATCAGAGAAGTTGCGTCGAAAGTTCAGAAAGTATCGACCGCAGGGTTCGACTGACTTCGAGGGGGTGAGGGGGGTGGGGGTGTCTAAACTTAACTCCCGGGCCTACCAGATATATGTATATGACGACTTCCTTGAGCGACTGATGTGTCGTGAGGGGTCAAAGGGATGAAGTCCACCCTTCATCCCCTCACTTGCCTTCGTCAGGGGTAAGAGGTAGCACGCAGAACACCGGTGGTCGTACATAAGTTGTCATCTATACCTACCTCTGTCAAACTGACTTTAAGACGTAATTCTAAATTACAGATATAAACATCACTATTTTCACCGTAAAGAAACTTGGAATTTAAACAAAGTTTTTAAAATAATAACTTCTTAAACTATCAATATTATGATTATGAACAATAGGTAAAGAACTGTATAACGTTTACTACGTATGACGTAAACAAATTTGGCAACATTATTGAACAAACCAAAAGTTGAACGTTTATTTCTACACGCCAACTCGTCCAGTGCTGATGCCACAACTTGAGTGCTGGAATTGATCAAATTCAAACTTCAATTTCTATTCGATTGGCTTAGTTCCAAACGTCTTCCTGCAACTGTCATTGCTGAGCTTTGAGTGGTACTTTTAAACTTTCACAATTTCTGTTAGTCTGTCACAAATGTTCACAATCAAGAACCAACATGGCGAGGCTTCCCTGGCATAGGCCTAGGAGTATCTCACGCACCGGATCATGTCATCAGCAAGGGAGTAAATTATTGTTAGTGTTGTTGTAGTGGCCTACCTGCACCGCTTCAGCCAACAGGCCAACACAGCCAAGAGTCCGATCCCCGTGACGATCACTAACACCAACACCTGAAACAAAAATAACACAACTCATGTTAGATATTTATAGTCGATCAATACACACAACGTTATTAATAAAACGGTTCGTTAGTAATTGAGTCTGGTTTGTTGTTTTCTATTAATAAACCGACCACTTTCGTGTTCCATACACGCACGTTGTACTAAAATAATTATATACTAGTAGAACACGTTTTATATATTATTGTGATGTTGAACAAACATCAACAGTCGATATGTTCGAAGAAATTATGGATTAGTTTCGCGGTTAAAATTCGAATTTTTCTCCGGTATGGAATAACAAAATGAATCAAATTGGGCTGCTATTATCAATGATGATGACGAAAGGAACAATCGAAACTCAGTAAGGCCGGGCACGAAGCCCACTCGTTTCTTAACAAAAAAATACTACCACGTAGGGGACCAATCGCTGTCCTCCTTGTGAGGATAATGTGGAGAAGAATATAATTTCCTTCTACTTGCTCACTCATGTGAGCTTGCGTGACGTCACGCACCAAACATGAAGTGCACGGTATCTCCTTTAATTCTAGCAGAATTTAAGCTCAGCTTTTAGCCGTGGCGTTTATATTCTATTATTTACTTTTTAAAATAAAATAAAAATAATGTTATCTTACTTCAGTGGTCCTTTAGTCCCGTTGATCGCATAGTGTAACGGTCATTGCGCATTCGATAAATCGAATTGTAAAGTGAACTACGAAACTAATTTGAAATAGATCGAGTGTGCTCAGCCTCTTCACATTAACTGTGGCACTATCTCTTCGACACATCGAAACCAAGAGCAAGGCAAAGCCTTATTCGACCTATATGTAGCCCTAACTTTATTCGAATAGAAATACTCTGACCTATATATCGAGTGTGTCGCAGCCAGCCCCCTGGTATAACCTGTAGCTCTAGGCTATAGAGGGTCGTGCCTATCTCAAATGACGAATGGGCTTCTAGCGTGCGTCAGGAACTGTCAACCCTTATGTAAATGCCTTGTCTGAATGAATTACTTTGCGTGATATTCTTATCAAAGAAATATAGCAGCGGAATTTTATCGTACTCTTGCATACAATGTTATACTCCCCATATTTAAAACTTAATTTAATTAATTATAAATTTCAAGGTGTACTCTAATTTAGGATTTTACGTCAGTTTGAATAATTTAAATTTGTTTCTACTTTGTTTGTTGAGCCGTTATTTTCCCAGTTAAACACACGAACCCGTTTTGGGATAGGGATTATCAAATAAACATTATTGTAGGTTCGTTCAGTCAAGACAATTTAACCGAAATTAATCTAATTTTGTTATTTGAAAACAAACTTTCACGAATATTGATCAATACTACCCAGCTATTTTTAGCTTTGTTATTTATGGTTGCTTTACAGTCCGGTTTATAAAGTTCTTTTGAACTCTGCCATCAGATGTCATTGATATTAATGCCACAATCATAAACTGCAAACTGTTGTTATATCCAAATGGGGTAATTGTCCCATTGTAAATCAGATCTAATTACACGAAGTAATTGCACCCTTCAAGTAAAGGTAATTAGCGCTTTGTTTGTGAAGTGGGTATTGTGCAGACAGACAGGGTAGAAGTTATCGACTATTCAAAACAGTTACCACTCTGTACTTCAGTGCGGCCAACACGATTGTTCTAACGACTTCACTCGAGGCAAATCATCCACGAGTCAGAGTTTGCATTTAAATTACTTCCAAGGGGTTTACTCCCTGTCTGTCTGTCTGTCTGTATGTCTGTCTGTCTGTCTGTCTGTCTGTCTGTCTGTCTGTCTGTATGTCTGTCTGTCTGTCTGACTTCCCGTGACAAACTACGTTGCATTTGTTTGTGACTACCTGTTGAATCCATTCAAGCTTGTTGTAACTTTATGCAGTTAGCCTGCTAGAGTGAGTAATATAAAATTTTACGTTGTTGTCATTTAATGGTATTTAGTATGTGCTTTACTGAGAAGATAACATATTTATCACATTGTGTTATCGTGTGTTGCTCTCATCAATATCATGGCCAAGGCCGATAGTTAACTTCAAGCTCAATGATTAATTAGTAATCGCTTGGTGGTTATACCCCCTTCACAGACACAAAAATGAGAATATGCAGATTTTGTTGGTAGACCCGGCGCCTCCACCAAATATTTAAAAATCTCTGAATAAATAGATATTAGTGGGATCCACGCAATCTTTTCAAGTTTAACAAAGGTGAAAATGTGGCAATACTTTAAATTAACAGATCACATGAAATTTTAATTGATATTATTTATATCATGAGCACTAATTGGACATATTGCAACCATCAAGTCAATTAATCAACAACCCACGCAGAAATGAAACTAACTAAAGTACTTAATCTTTGAGTTTAGACGGGGCG
The DNA here is from genome assembly GCA_024449915.1 of Sweltsa coloradensis. Classification (NCBI taxonomy): domain Eukaryota; kingdom Metazoa; phylum Arthropoda; class Insecta; order Plecoptera; family Chloroperlidae; genus Sweltsa; species Sweltsa coloradensis. Next base: position 38,104 of record JAMZAV010001040.1, on the reverse strand, counting down.
TGTTAGGGTTTTTGTTTGAAGGTTTGCAGCGCCGAGCTAATAAAGGATAGGGTATAATTGCTATGCACGGGCACGAACAGCCAGACCCTTTGCAGGAGCTACGTGACTATTGGCCGCTACCTGCCTCTTCTCTTCTATTTGCATACTCGGAATTTCGGCAGAGTTTCGAGCTACAAAAGAGGCGTACAACGTCTGCATTGCCCTCTCATTACTGTGTTGCTTAATTTAAATATCCGTACGACTAATGATTGTGACGCCATCACGTGCATTTCTAATTCGAAGTACATTTCTAATAAAATGTACAAAACTGCAATTATAAGTTAAAGGAATTCAACTCAAAATCTCTGGCCATTGGACGCCATGACACCCTACCTTAGCCAATCACAGCGCGGAAGAGACGTTACGGCCTCGAGCGCCATGACAGTCTTCTCCGGACGCCGTGACACCTCGCCTCAACCAAAACACAGCGCGGAAAAGACGTTTCTGCCTCGGGCACCATGGCAGTCTTTCTCGGACGCCATGACACCTCGCCTCAGCCAATCACAGCGCGAAGAGACGTTTCTGCCTCGGGCACCATGGCAGTCTTACTCGGACGCGTGACACCTCGCCTCAGCAATCACAGCGCGGAAGAGACGTTTCTGCCTCGGCACCATGACAGTCTACTCGGCCTGACACCTCGCCTCAGCCAATCACAGCGGAAGAGACGTTTGGCCTCGGGCGCCATGATAGCTTTTAACTCGGGCGCCAGACAGTCTTACTCAGGCCATGACAATCGCTCAGCAATCACAGCGCGGAAGAGACGTTTCTGCCTCGGGCACCATGACAGTCTTACTCGACGCCGTGACACCTTGCTCAGCAATCACAGCGCGGAGGACGTTTTATGCCTCGGGCACCATGGCAGTCTTACTCGGACCCATGACACATCGCCTCAGCCAATCATAGCGCGGAAGAGACGTTTCTGCCTCGGGCACCATGCAGTCTTACTCGGACGCCATGACACCTCGCCTCAGCCAATCACAGCGTGGAAGAGACGTTTCTGCCTCGGGCACCATGGCAGTCTTACTCGGACGCCGTGACACCTCGCCTCAGCAATCAGCAGCGCGGAAGAGACGTTTCGGCCTCGGGCGCCATGATAGTCTTACATCGGGCGCCATGACACCCTGCCTCAGCCAAACACAGCGCGGAAGAGACGTTTCTGCCTCGGGCGCCATGACAGTCTTCTCCGGACGCCATGACACCCCACCTCAACCAATCACAGCGCGGAAACGTTTTCTGCCTCGGGCGCCAGGACAGTCTTACTCGGACGCCGTGACACCCGCTCAGCCTATCACAGCGCGGAAGAGACGTTTCTGCCTCGGGCGCCCATGGTAGTCTTACTCGGACGCCGTGACACCTCGCCTCAGCCAATCACAGCGCGGAAGAGACGTTTCTGCTCGGGCGCCATGATAGTCTTACTCGGGCGCCATGACACTTGCCTCAACCAATCACAGCGCGGAAGAGACGTTTCTGTCCTCGGGCGCCATGAGAGTCTTACTCGGACGCCATGACACTCGCCTCAGCCAATCACAGCGCGGAAGAGACGTTTCCTGCTCGGGCGCCAGATAGTCTTACTCGGGCGCCATGACACCTCGCCTCAGCCAAACACAGCGCGGAAGAGACGTTACTGCCTCGGGCGCCATGACAGTCTTCTCCGGACGCCATGACACACGCCTCAGCCAATCACAGCGCGGAAGAGTCTTCCTCCTCGCCATGCGATCCTCGCGGGTTCGTGACGTCGTCCCGGAAACAGATTGGATGTTTTTGTTCGGTCTTTGGGATCCGACATGAGAATCTACTTAGCACGAAGGACTAGCGGTGAATTATTACGTCGCGAGGAAGGTCCGTCATGTCTGGGTCTTGTATCGACGAGGGAGTTGTGTGACTTGTTTGCGAGAGCCGTTTCAAGTGTTAGTATTTTCTGTAGTAAAAAATATTTCAATCGTACGATTGGTTTGTTTCCTTTATCAAATATTCACGTCCAGAACACTTAACAATCCCTTTCCAAGCTCTTACTCCGGCGTAGGCGTTACGTTGACGCTCGTTGTTACTATAAATAAATTAATACTTCGTGTATAGAGTCTACCCATTCAGTCACGAACTGATTTTCAGTAGGGGACATTAAAGTTAAAGCCTGACCTAGCCAACCCTGTAGGCCCCGACTTTCCCAAAGACGAGCTACGTAATAAACACATGGGATTTAGACACGCTCGACACTGATTTAAAGGGGCTGTGTCAAAATTTATCTTAAAGCATCATTCACAAATTTGTTTTTAAGGCGTAAATTTGCAAGGTCGTAATACTTTGTATTGCTGAGTGTGTTTCAATAAGAACGTTCACATCACGTCCTAAATCGCAAGGCGTAAAGGGTTTTTGTCGTAGCGAATTGCCCAAAATCCCATTTTTACGACAGGTTTTTTACGACGAGCCAATCACGAACAAGGAAGTTTCCCACTCCTTCTACTTAATTCCACTGCCAGTTCAAAACGAAATAAATACGCATGTGCAAGGAAATTTTTCATTGTTGTTTCTGTTGTGGGAAAACGCCTAGCATTTTACACCATGCGACTTTTTACCGTGCGCTTACGCCTTAGAACTATTGTGAATTATACTTTTTTATGACTTGCAGCATAACTACTATTAAGTTGGCACCAAACCTCTGGCCGAAACCCAATATACTGAATACAAAACATATATACATGTAACTGCAGATTATATGAGTTTTGTTCGGAGGCCCGAGGGAAACTGTTAAGTTAATGGTGACGTCAGGGCAGCCCCGGGGTTCCCCGTGGGTTGCTTTTGAACTCTGCCATATCATTATAAGCCAAATCAAAACTGCAACTGTTTATTCCAGGGGTATTGTCATTGTAAATCAGACTAATTACCGAAGTAATTGCACCCTTCAAGAAGTATAGGCTTGTTTGTGAAGTGGGTATTGTGCAGACAGACAGGGTAGAAGTTATCGACTATTCAAAACAGTTACCACTCTGTACTTCAGTGCGGCCAACACGATTGTTCTAACGACTTCACTCGAGGCAAATCATCCACGAGTCAGAGTTTGCATTTAAATTACTTCCAAGGGGTTTACTCCCTGTCTGTCTGTCTATCTGTCTGTTTGTCTGTCTGTCTGTCTGTCTGTCTGTCTGTCTGTCTGTCTGTCTGTCTGTATGTCTGTCTGTCTGTCTGACTTCCCGTGACAAACTACGTTGCATTTGTTTGTGACTACCTGTTGAATCCATTCAAGCTTGTAACTTTATGCAGTTAGCCTGCTAGAGTGAGTAATATAAAATTTTACGTTGTTGTCATTTAATGGTATTTAGTATGCCCTTTACTGAGAAGATAACATATTTATCACATTGTGTTATCGTGTGTTGCTCTCATCAATATCATGGCCAAGGCCGATAGTTTGCTTCAAGCTCAATGATTAATTAGTAATCGCTTGGTGGTTATACCCCCTTCACAGACACAAAAATGAGAAAATGCAGATTTTGTTGGTAGACCCGGCGCCTCCACCAAATATTTAAAAATCTCTGAATAAATAGATATTAGTGGGATCCACGCAATCTTTTCAAGTTTAACAAAGGTGAAAATGTGGCAATACTTTAAATTAACAGATCACATGAAATTTTAATTGATATTATTTATATCATGAGCACTAATTGGACATATTGCAACCATCAAGTCAATTAATCAACAACCCACGAAGAAATGAAACTAACTAAAGTACTTAATCTTTTGAGTTTAGACGGGGCGTGTTAGGGTTTTTGTTTGAAGGTTTGCAGCGCCGAGCTAATAAAGGATAGGATATATGCTATGCACGGTCACGAACAGCCAGATCCTTTGCAGGAGCTACGTGACTATTGGCCGCTACCTGCCTCTTCTCTTCTATTTGCATACTCGGAATTCCGGCAGAGTTCGAGCTACAAAAGAGGCGTACAACGTCTGCATGGCCCTCTCATTATGGTGTTGCTTCATTTAAATATCCGTACGACTAATGATTGCTACGCCATCACGTGCATTTCTAATTCGAAGTACATTTCTAATAAAATGTACAAAACTGCAATTATAGTTAAAGGAATTCAACTCAAAATCTCTGGCCATTGGACGCCATGACTTCTTGCCTCAGCCAATCACAGAGCAGATGAGCCACGCCTGCCTCGGGCGCCATGACAGTATTGTCCGGACGCCATGACACCCTACCTCAACCAATCACAGCGCGGAAGAGACGTTTTCGTCCTCGGGCGCCAGGACAGTCTTACTCGGACGCCGTGACACCTCGCCTCAACCAATCACAGCGCGGAAACGTTTTCTGCCTCGGGCGCCATGACAGTCTTACTCGGACGCCATGACACCTCGCCTCAGCCAATCACAGCGCGGAAGAGACGTTTCTGCCTCGGCCACCATGGCAGTCTTACTCGGACGCCGTGACACCTCGCCTCAGCCAATCACAGCGCGGAAGAGACGTTACGGCCTCGGGCGCCATGGCAGTCTTACTCGGACGCCATGACACCTCGCCTCAGCCAATCACAGCGCGGAAGAGACGTTTCTGCCTCGGGCGCCATGACAGTCTTACTCGGACGCCATGACACCTCGCCTCAGCCAATCACAGCGCGGAAGAGACGTTTCTGCCTCGGGCACCATGGCAGTCTTACTCGGACGCCATGACACATCGCCTAGCCAATCACAGCGCGGAAGAGACGTTTCTGCCTCGGGCACCATGGCAGTCTTACTCGGACGCCATGACACCTCGCCTCAGCCAATCACAGCGCGGAAGAGACGTTTCTGCCTCGGGCGCCATGGCAGTCTTACTCGGACGCCATGACACCTCGCCTCAGCCAATCACAGCGCGGAAGAGACGTTTCTGCCTCGGGCGCCATGGCAGTCTTACTCGGACGCCATGACACCTCGCCTCAGCCAATCACAGCGCGGAAGAGACGTTTCTGCCTCGGGCGCCATGGCAGTCTTCTCCGGACGCCATGACACCCTACCTCAACCAATCACAGCGCGGTAGAGACGTTTCTGCCTCGGGCGCCATGACAGTCTTACTCGGACGCCATGACACCTCGCCTCAGCCAATCACAGCGCGGAAGAGACGTTTCTGCCTCGGGCGCCATGGCAGTCTTACTCGGACGCCATGACACCTTGCCTCAACCAATCACAGCACAGTAGAGACGTTTCTGCCTCGGGCGCCATGACAGTCTTACTCGGACGCCATGACACCTCGCCTCAGCCAATCACAGCGCGGAAGAGACGTTTCTTACTCGGGCGCCATGGCAGTCTTACTCGGACGCCGTGACACCTCGCCTCAGCCAATCACAGCGCGGAAGAGACGTTACGGCCTCGGGCGCCATGACAGTCTTCTCCGGACGCCATGACACATCGCCTCAGCCAATCACAGCGCGGAAGAGTCTTCCCTACTCGCCATGCGATCCTCGCGGGTTCGTGACGTCGTCCACGGAAACAGATTGGATGTTTTTGTTCGGTCTGGTATCCGACATGAGAATCTACTTAGCACGAAGGACTAGCAGTGAATTATTAACGTCGCGAGGAAGGTCCGTCCTGTCTGGGTCATGTATCGACGAGGGAGTTGTGTGACTTGTTAGCGAGAGCCGTTTCAAGTGTTAGTATTATCTGTAGTAAAAACTATTTCAATCGTACGATTGGTTTGTTCCTCATCAAATATTCACGTCCAGAACACTTAACAATCCGTTTCCAAGCTCTTACTCCGGCGTAGGCGTTACGTTGACGCTCGTTGTTACTATATAAATAAATTAATACATTCGTGTTTAGAGTCTACCCATTCAGTCACAAAACTGATTTTCAGTAGGGGACATTAAATTTAAAGCCGACCAAGCCAACCCTGTAGGCCCCGACTCCAACGACGAGCTACGTAATAAACACATGGGATTTAGACACGCTCGACACTGATTTAAAGGGGCTGTGTCAACTTTATCTTAAAGCATCATTCACAACTAGTTCTAAGGCTTAACTCGCAAGGTCGTAATACTTTGTATTGCTGAGTGTGTTTCAATAAGAACGTTCACATCACGTCCTAAATCGCAAGGCGTAAGGTTTATGTCGTAGCGAATTGCCCAAAATCCCATTTTTTACGACAGGTTTCTTACGACGAGCCAATCACGAACAAGGAAGTTTCCCCACTCCTTCTACTTAATTCCACTGCCAGTTAAAAACGAAATAAATAAGCATGCGCAAGGAAATTTGCATTGTTGTTGTTCTGTTGTGTAAACGCCTAGCATTTTACACCATGCGACTTATACCGTGCGCCTTACGCCTTAGAACTAGTTGTGAATGATACTTTGTTATGACTTGCAGCATAACTACTATTAATGGTTGGCACCAAACCTCTGGCCGTAAACCAAATATACAGAATATAACACTTTATATACACATTATATACATGTTATACTGCAGTATTATATGAGTTTCGTTCTCAGGAGGCTCCTGAGGGAATCCTGATTAATGTTAATGGTGACGTCAGACAGACTCGGCTTCCCCGTGGGTTGTTTTACAACTCGTGTGACAGAAACGAATGTAGATCCTCGCTCAACATGAATAGTGGAAGCCGAGACGGGCTAGGAAGCTGAAGCCAATTACCGTCCGCTCTGCCTGGACTTATAAAGATCTGTGTGGCGCGCTTGCTGCAAGGCTTATGCAGGAGTGTTTATGTATCAAACTTTTATCCAGTGCACGCACTTAAACGATGTATTATTATTATTAATAAACACGTTGGGTAATTTAGTGTAAGAAACGAAATTAAAGTTGTTGGATGAGCGAAGCGTAGACTTAAATTTCACTTACCTTGAGAAAAATAGCTTGAGTGTTTTGTTTTTATTTTCTGTTTGATATTTTGTTTGTTTTTTGACTGTTTGTACGCTCTCAACAATCTCCTACAATGCGTACAAAAAACAAGTCTTCGGGTCTCCAGATATTTTACATTCAATATATTGGTATTACCATAGCAATTAGTACCACATCATAAAAAATATCCTACTTTAAAAACAATTATTTTGCTATGGGACTTGAAAAAGGAAAGAGATCCCACGTATACTAAAAACTTACAAAAAAGCTCATCCATCAACGCGACTAAAAAAAGCGTTCGCAAAGCGGCCTAAAGTTAAACACAAAAACAAGATCACATATTATGCCGTTTGCCCGGTAGAGCGCGAACAGACAAAAAAACACCCGTGCTAATTTATTTAGGGGGACAATGAAATTGAAGTCTTCGCTTCTCTCATCCAACAAGCGTATCAACAATATTGATTGTTAGTCAGAAACAATTATAAAAATAAAACTTTTAACTGTCTCGCTACCCGTTGATGACATTTTTATTGATCGGGTTGTTTTGTAGCGGTGGTATTCAACGATTGATGATAGTTTTCTGTCGACGTTTCAAAGACCATCATCACATCATATTTCAAGTCCTGAAGAAGAAGACAACTTAGTCTTATAAACGTCGGCAGAAAAATATCATCAATCGTTGAATGCCACTGCTTCAAAACAACCCGATGAATAAAAATGTAATTAAGAAAATGTACTTTCTTCGAGTATTTAAACAAAGCCAAAACTTGTTTTACCATACATTTCGTAGAGTAGTATAACCTTTGGGTTTAGAATTATAGCTCAAGTTATTACTATCTGACGGTGGGTACGGGTGTGTTGTACTAATTCTTATTTCGTATGCAGATATACACCCTAATAGATCATGCAATCATCGTCAACTTTTTCAGATATAATACTTTTAAGTCTCATTGTCGAGAAATGTTCTATTTTATAATTTAATACTGTTTTCCCTTTAATCTCTCTTTATTCCTATAGTGTGACGTCACATACATAAGTCTAACGATAAATGCTGTCACTTCTGAAAACAATTGTTTACTTTCAACTCTGTCTCTGTCCCCGTATAACGCGTCAATACGGGGGGATCGTTTGCAATAGCCGTACCCGGCACCTCCACCAATGGCACCTAATTCTTATACCAAAGAGAATATTCTCTGATAATTACTAACAATAATTAATAAAAGGTATTTATTTATTTTACTTGTAAATAAATAAATTAGTTAGCCACTAACCGAGGGAAATTGAAAAATTCGGATCTTGAGCAAGTTTCAACGTGAGCTAATTAATTGAAATTAAATGACTATGTTTTCCTACCTAGGTCCACCTAAGAGAAGTTTGTCAGATTTATTAAATGCACAGTTACAAGTAAGAATATGTGTTTTCTTCGGATTGTTGCTATGCTTTATTTAGTACCTATCTTTATATTTAGAAGGTTATAACTCATTAGGCAATTATAACTCAACTTATGAGGCGAAAACGTCAAATTATGAACAATCACAATTTAAAGTTATATTTTCAGGGAAGTTAAAGCCTAAAATTACGCGTAACAATATAATAATAGTTTAAACTTACTTGGTGGGTATATCACCTTCAAAGACATAAAGAGTATGAAAACATACAGAGATTTTGTTGGTAGACCTAAACCCGGCGCCTCCACCAAATCTCTTGTATGTTTCATTTAAAACTGATTGCAAGTTTGTAATAAGGTTTTGTGAATAGGATAGACGTAAAATAAATATTTAAAAAAAAACGTCCGTCATATACCCACACATCTAAGTCCGAGCCACTACTCTAATGTGCGGAACCGTGGCGAGCTTAAGCGACCACCGCCACGCTGTAATTCTTCCCTCCCGTCAAGAGACAAATGCCTGGATTGCACCCGCACGAGTCCCGTCCTCCAGAGTTCACCCCCTCCCCCTCCCGCGGGACTCTAAAGGGGATTACCCGACCGCTCGGCTGAAAACAACGGAATCCCGTAGAGAGAGAGGCGACTTTATCCCGAACATTCCCGGCGCCCGGGTTTCATTGTACGAACCAGGGACCACTTTATAAACACCCTGCAAATGTTTTATGTTGAAACTATATTTTTAGTTTTAGTTGGATGGAGGTTTTAAAAGAACAACAGGGCATTATTAAAAATATATCTCAATGGACTTTACAATCTAATAAAGAAATATTTTTCTTTGAATATTTCTTTAACAGTGAAAAGTCCAATGATTTGTATTTTCAACGATAAAACCTGTTATATAGTTTCATCTTTTATCAGGGCATTATTTGAAATATTAACAATCGTTAATTTATCTAATATTATTATTCCATCTTTATTTTGTCTTTTTCCGTCATCCAATTTTCTTTTCGTTAATTTACAAAATGGTTCCCACTATATTTAAACGTTCCAGCATTATCTTTACTACAATCTTCATACTTTTGTTGAAATTATTGTCATTTTATAAAATATATAAACAGACTTGTTTTGTACTGATTAGTACTCTAAACCCCTATCCAGCCATTCAGTCTGATTGGCTCTACGTCAATCAATAAAAATGTAATTTACTGAACAAAATGCAACGAATCTCTCTCATAGTCGTGAGGGAATGGATTTTGATACGAAACCATACATTTATTGAATGACTGAGTACGTGTAAATATTCGAACGAAATTTTGACAATGATAAGGAAATAGAAAATAAAACATTCCACTGTTAAGTGTTGGTACTTTAATTGAAATGAACCACACCCTTTTAAATAATGTACATTTTAATTTTGTTCCTCGGGCTAGTAGATGTTTAACATGGACCCTACAAATAGCAGCGCTCGCGTCATTAGGTGCGGCATGTTGTGTTCATGTTTGTACCGGGAGCTGCAGCGCCGAGGTGTTAAACATTAGATCTAATCGTCAGTTAGTTTTGTTCCGAGGATGACAAGGGTTATTGGAAATCGATCAGGAGTTCAGACAACAAGAGGAGCAACTTAGTTGCCGCATGATGCGTGTTAAGTCTCGTGTTGCCTGTAGTTGCAAGGGTGTTCTTGAATCTTGAGCGAGAGGGGATGAAACAGATTGTAGAGATGATGGGATGTGGTTAATAGAGAGGGGCAGAGAGAGAGAGAGAGAGGGGGGAGGGGAGGGGGGGAGAGAGGTAGTGAAAGAAATTGAAGAAATGATGGAATTTTGTAATACAGGAGAAGGAGAGGGATGAGAGAGAGAGAGAGAGAGATCATGGGGTTAAGAGGAAAGCTGAAGATGTGAAAAGAGAGGTGGAAGACATGGTGGCAATAAGAGAGACGAGAGAGATTCGTTGTAATAACGTATATCCAATGGCTGACAGCAAAAACCCCTAAAGAATATCCTTGCTCAGTGGCATAAAACCTATTAGTTGGTGGAAAAACTTTGTCGCTGGACAAGTTAGTTTTATGTCAGTTAGTTTCATTACTCTAGACGGGGTTAAAGTATTTGAGACCTTGTCACTCATCGTATCCTTCTCTTGTAGACCCGCGGACACTTTATGAGGCTTTGCCCTGTTTTGACGCTACATTTGAAAATAAATCATTACAAGTAAAATAATGGTTGAAGATAAAAATCATGTACACTAAGAATTCTCACTTCCTCGAATGTTACTAAGCCTAGTCGTAGTTAGGGGTCGTTTTATTTTGTACTCTCAGTACAATCTGCGAATCAAAATTACTATACATTCTCGTGCACATGATCGGTCACCAAATATATCGAATAAGAAGATGTGTGGAGATAAGTTGCTAGGGGTAAAGCAATTCTAGTATAATACTTTAATTAACTTTTGCGCGTGAGTGTATATTATAACACCAACACTTTTATTAGGGTCATTTTTAGATCACACTCGTAAAACTCCTTCAGAGCCCGGTATTATAGTGTGCATTTTAAATGTTAAGATTGAAAATTTGTTAGCTACAAAGAGGGAATGTTATTTTATAGCGCGAAGAAACGACGTTTTTAGTGAAGATAAGCAGGCGATTTTTGTATGACGCGACCATTATTACGAAAAGTAAGTACCTCCCCTGCCTATCATTATCTTCCATTTTATAGGATGGCTTTACTTCTAAGAGCTATGATATTGCCGATAGCGAGGTGCCTAGTGTAGACGGTTGTTCTCAAATAAGGTCATTTTCAGACACGTGGAAGAAAACTGTTTGAGAACGATAAACTTTTACTGGAAAACTGAAACAATTTTTTTATTGTGAATAAAGACAATTTATTTTTCTCCGTAAATCTAAATAAAAAATATTGAAATTAAACTCAGTTTAAAATCCACGTTTAGAATACTGTTTTATTAAACTAACTGAAGGCATTTTAAACCCAAGGATGGAATACCTAAGATCAGTTTTGCGACTGTTCTCGGTTATAATTACGATCGTCTCCTCCAGGTGTTACATTTATCCACATCCCTTCGTTCTATTCTATAGGCAATTACACTCTAAACCTGAGGCACCAACTGAACTAGGTTTCCATCTTCTTTCTCTTTGATCATATAAATTCATTCCCATTATAATATTTTTACAAGTCTCGTATCCTAATCTAGTGCGCGATTTCGTTAAACTTTTCTCAACTACTTTTATTTTATTTTTTGCCTTTGGGGTGTGTAATATAAACTTTGACTTAACCATGCAAAGGGTTTCTAGTCAGCGAAAAAGTCTCAGTCTGCTCGTGGTGAGTAGAATATTCATGGCCGCCTGAAGAAGAGTGAGTGAGAAACATCAAACATTAAGCACGTTCTCTGCAGAGCGGAGAGTTTCAGAGCGGAATCAGGTCAACTCTCTGAGAGTATAGAGAGTCGAGGCTGGACGCGTCCCTTCATGTTTGTGAAGAAGAGGAGACGTCGTTAGCTGGAGGGGGGGGGGGGGGTTCAAGGGTTCATGGTTGGTGGCGACGCTGCGATGTAGGGGTTTCAGAACTACAAGTGCAGACATTCTCAAGTTGGCATTACATTCTAAAAGGTTTCGCGATAAAAGCTTTTAAATTATAGTATCACGTTGTGTTCCTAAATCATATTTTGCTCACTGCACACACAACTTTTCCGGTGTTAACTCTGTTTCCCTCATAGAGAGTTTACTATACTTTGGTGACAATAAGCTACCGTTCTCTTGCAATGTATCACAAACGTAGCGCGGGTCTGTACAAATTTATTGGTTAACTTTTAAACGTTTTATTTTCATGGATTTTATTCACACTATAAATACACTAAATAGCTATATACAACATGTAATCGTTTTTTGGTCATACTATAATAGTTATGTGCAGAGTGTTCCCTATCGTCGTATTTAAAGAATATAAAATAGGGTAATGTGGATAAATCCTCTTCCTGAGATTCATCCCTTATCCCCGGTTGACGTAGACCGGAGAAGACTTAGAAAACAAGACAGATTCGAGTTTGTGTTGCACGATGCCACTTCTTGTTCACATAGAATACTAAATTAAAGTTGACATTCAGTGCTCGAATTGTAAATAAGGCAGTAACTGTGTGACAGTGGCAGATTCGAATAGAACGTGATTTTTTTTTCGAGTTAGACCTGTACATAAACTAGTCCCCAATTAATATTATGATTATGTTCGTAAATTTTAACAATGGTAGAAAATTAATATATATGTATGAATATTAGGTTTTTAAGCATAAGCCCGCTTTCAGGACATAGTTATTGATTCATAGCAGTTGTCGAAAAAGTTTGCCCCGACTGGGGTTTCGAACCCAGAACGGGCAAACTTTTTCGACAACTGCTATGAATCAATAAATAATATAATATATATATATATTTCTCTGTGTTCGTTTTATTTAAAACTCCTTACATTTCAATGTGACAATGCGTATTTTCATCTGAGGCAGAATAAATTCTTCAAATTTTAAACTATTTGCTTCTTCTCAGTCTTATGTTGCAATGTCCATGGTATTATGAAAAATTAAAGTATTATGTTAGAAATATTGGCGGACAAGTGAGAATTCTCTCGATGGACGTCAAAATGATATAAACGGGAGCATTTTGTAATCACGCTGTTGATGTGCTTATAAAGCGTCGTTCTCACATTTGCATCGCTCAACAAAAAGAACGAAAAGTACGCTTTTCAAACGGTAGACAAAAGAACTCGTCGTACAACAGGCGGTGAGAGGATGCATGACAAGGCATCTAGATGGCAGTGGGGCGAGAACACAAGTGCTCTTCGTTATCCTATTATCTGATCAGACACTCTTCTCTCTCTCGTGCGCGCAGTAGCGTGGCATGTCACGTGAGACACTCTGTACAAGTGGCTTCGGGATACTAGCTCCAAACATATCAGCCACGTTGCAGTTTACAATCTGCACTTGCTAGAGCTGTACTTCGCAAGATTAAAACAAATGTGTGGGTTTGTACTATTTTTTTTATATATATGTACTCAATTAACCTTATTTCCAGTAGAGAATTTAATACACTGATCGTTGAAGACAAAAATCACAAAGTTCTGCATGCTTCGATATTTTGGTGGAGGTGCCGGGTCAGAAGGAAGTAATAGATCACATTATGCATTCGCTCGGCCAGGAAGAATCCGACGTAATTATATGAAAGTTTTCATATCTGAGAATAAAGCATAAAGCATAAATAAAGCACAGTAGTACATTTACAATATTCTATGCTTGTTCAGCCGGGATTAATTCACGAATAATATTGTCACTTCTGGACTTTTTAACCAAATCCAAAATCCTGAAATCCAATTTAATTTTTTGTAAATATATATTTTTTAAATTAAGTTTTGCTTTAAAGCCCTTTATTTTCCACTTCTGTGACAACTACCCAATATTCCAAACATCTGTGGTGTTAGTCGGTCGAGCAAACAGAAATTTGCTTAGAACGCATTCCTATAATATTACGTGTTCCTCGCTTGTGCTTGTATTAATTATTAGAAGTTGTACCGAGAACGAACATTATCAAAACATTCTGGGGGTATGGTCACCCCCCACCCCTCATCTCCGACTTGACCCTCAGGTCACCAAAACATTCGGCATCATCCTTGTTTAAGGGCAATGGCAACAAACAACCGCGTGTCAATCGAACATCATGTTTGGGTTTAATTTGGGACGTACAAGACGGACAGACCTTAAAGTGAAGCTTTATGCTTATATGGTATATACGTCATTTACTCCATAATTGTTTACTTACATTCTTAAAAATTAATATAAAATTTATTTGTCATGTTAAAACTAAATATGGTTAAATTGAAGTGTGTGTAATGTGCGCATTCGTATGCTGTGTATGTGTGTCTAATAAATACATTTCTTCCGTAGGTAACCAGACCAGGGACACATGACCGACTCCAGGTAACTAACCAGGTGAGCATGGGATAGTTGATAGGAAATATCCGCGGACTATTTTATTAATAAGAATCAGTACCTGTATAGTAGCATTTGAATTTTGATTGAAGAAAAATTTATGGGAAAACGTCGGAATTCCTAATGTTCGGACGAACCGATGGCATCTCGCGCTCTACGCATGAGCTACTTCTATCGGTGAATGTGGTAATGATCCGTTACTTTGTTTAATGCCTATGTTTAATGTTCATAAGAGTTAGTTGTGTACATGTCATGCTGTGCACGTGTAGTTAAAATGTGTGTCTCTCTACCTTGGTCGAAATACATCCAGCCTACATCCGTCTGCCTGTGCGTGTGTCACGTCTCAAGACAAAAACTTATCATGACCTCCAATTTGCGTTTTTTTAAAACTATATAGTCTACCAGAAAGGATGATACAGAATGTTTTGGTGACCTTTTGGGTCAAGGGGGAGTGGCTAGCATTTTTAAAATTTGTGTGTGTGTGTAATTCTTTTATGTATGTGTTCAATCTGTTCATTACGTAGCTTCACTTCATACTATGAGTACTCTACTCCCATATACCCGTACTTGTGTGTAACTATGTACAATGTGTATGTGCGTGTACAGTATGTACCCCGCCCGCCCTGATTCACTTACTACAGCCGTGCTGCACGCCACAGCAATAAACCACCCCGGCGTCTGTGTTTAGACGTGTTGATGCCCACCCGACACGCACGAGCGCTAGCCACGAGTGTCTAATCCTCTTAATGTTTCTCTCTGTGGCCTTGCACTAAATGCGGTTCCAGCTGCACTTCTCGTAATGTCCCGGCAGTTTAGCCGGGAAGCGCAGCGGGTCGGAAGAGCGCGCTCGTTACATAACCCCCTCCCCCAACTCATTCCGTGTCTCCCGGCGTCGTTTTCATCTCTTTGCCCTATGTTAATGTGGGTCATAGATTGCCTTGTGTCGTTATTGCAGATGTGAAGTCCTCTCTGACAGGGCCGACCTAGTTAGGCAATCGCTTTGTTTGATATCCTCTACCAGTTAGACCAGCAGGTGGTGCAATTTAGCTCTTTGATGTCTTTGAACCAATTCCTTGAACTTCAATTTTATATTAATTACTAAATATAGAATGAGGAATTTGGTAAACAGCTTTGTTGTAACAAACTCTGCATCTTATATTATAGTTTTGCTTCCATGGTGCTTACTTTAAAAAAATATAAACTTGTCAGCTGTGTATATTGCCCTGAGTGAATAGCTGTGAATGTGATACAAAATCATGTACTGTGTGCAGCGTTTAATATGCCCCACTGTGCGCGTCCTCTAATTAATGAGTGCTTAATTAATTAAATTATGTTGTCATTCCTACGGGCATACAGAGGGGTGCCTTTGCTGGAGTCGATGTTTATTTTAATATCTTGCGGAATGTTTAATACAACAAATGTGATACTAAACCTTAATGATAAATACTAACTTTTAGTTCATTGTTGTGTCTGCATTTACTTAATAAGATTTATTTAATTTTCCTCCTTTATAAATCAGTTTTTAACTGAATAGGATAGACGTTAAAGAAATAAATAATTTAAATAAATAAATTAAATAAATAAATCAACGAACGAATTAATAAATAAAACATTCTGTGCACATTGAATACATTCAAAGTTAATTGATTATACAGAAGAAATTATTATGATGAAAGTTTGAACAGTTGTTGTCGTGACGGCTGTCTCTTTTATTTTGTGCAGCGAAGGATCCGTAGAAATGAAACTGAAGTTGTGCTTCCATTTGTCTCGTGATCAAACCCCCCCGAGGATTAGGGTTGAGTCGATATCCAAGATATAATATCCAACTAGCAACATTGTGGCGTGAGGTGCTTCTATTCCCAGGGTTCAAGAGGTTGGGGTTGGGGTTGGGATTAAAGTTATTCGTTGAGCTACTTAACTCGGGAATCCTCCTACAACGTGACAGTCCCAGCGGGCGGCACAAAATGGCGCAGGACTAAGATGGCGCCGGCGAACCAAGCTTTCTTTCGTGCGTGGCTGCCTAGTTTACTGAACGGTCGGCACGATTCGATTAAAGAATAATAACATTAAGGGTTTAGGTCTGCCTTATCAAAAATCTAAAACAATATTTAAGAAATTTGCAATATTTTTAACAAGTTCTGGCGCCTACCTCATGTTAAAGTTTTATAACTCCAAATTTTAACTAAATTTATATTTGAGAAATCATATATTTTACGAGTCATTTCGCTGTGTTCGTTTTATTAGAATTAATCAGCATCAAGGAAATCAAGCTGTCTCAAGTTCTTTGGTCAATACAACGGAAGGCCGAGAAGAAGCAAAATAATTAAACCACAAGAATTTCAGTCTGCCTCTGATGATGATACGCACAGTCTTATTGAAATGTCAGTAGTGAAATGACTCGTAAAATATAGGGTTTCTTAAATATTTCGGGCAGTGAAAGCATGAAATTTTAAATTTATATTTTTAAAATATGGTTTGACAACGCCATCGTTAACTAAGAAAATCACCTTTCCTTGTACCAACTTGACCCTGTCCGTGGGTGTACAACAACTAAAAAATGAAAAGAGTATTTACGTCCCAGTCTTTAGAGGTTTGAATCGAACCAATCACCCAAAATCCTCAAACCCAGCTTTTCAACTCGACGTAAGCCGGACAATGGAAGTGAACTTAATATCGTCGAACGCATTGAAGTGAACCTACCACTAACGACCTGCGGGAACGCCGATTCCCAATGGTCGGCTCGGTTCGAAAGGATTTCATTATATTATATTTTATTATCCTTGCAA
Organism: Sweltsa coloradensis; assembly: GCA_024449915.1. Lineage (NCBI taxonomy): Eukaryota > Metazoa > Arthropoda > Insecta > Plecoptera > Chloroperlidae > Sweltsa > Sweltsa coloradensis. Next base: position 21,100 of record JAMZAV010001040.1, on the reverse strand, counting down.
ATATGTGGTTACATGGTGGCAAGTTCCTAAAATTAACATTTTAAAATTGTACAAAAATATAACATTCACATTCATTTTTCTTCATATCTTATAGGTATTACATCTAAGACACCATCATCAAAGCAACATCAAACATCAATGAAATCAAATCTACATCAGATCCAAATCAATATCCTCCAAACACCTTCTAAACATTTTTACCGAGGATTCCTCAACAGCTGCTGCTGGCAATTGATTCCATTCTACAATTGTTCTATTTAAAAAAGACCACTTCCCAACATCCTTCTTTTTTAGTTTACATTTCAATTTCAGGTCATGGTCTTTCCTCCCTTTGTATAATCCTTTTTCAATTTTATTGCTTATCTCATTCCATCCCTGTATTCCATTCATAGCACGAAACAGGTTGCACAGCCTGTTTCTCCCTCTCCGTAATTTTAAAGAATCCCATCCTAAACCTTCTATCATTTCATTTACACTGTCATACGTTCTTATCCTCCTTCCCTTGGAATCAGTTACCCATCTCCACCTTTTGACCTTCCCAGTTACTCTCCTTGCTGCTAATCTCTGTACTTTGTTTAGGGCTTTGATATGACCGTCCTTATAAGGGTCCCATATAGCACTTGCATATTCCAATATTGGTCTTATAAGAGATTTATATGCTTTATCCTTAATTTTTGTGTGAACCCCTTGTAGCTGCCTCATTACAAAATTTAGAGCTTGTATTGACTTTTTACTTACATATTCCACATGATGCCCCCAATCCAAATTGTTATCTATGAACACTCCCAAGTATTTGTAATTGATGACAACATCTAGTGTTTTACCACACAACTTATAGTTTATTTCCGCTTTTTTCTTTGCTCTATTAAATGAAATAACCTTACATTTACTCACATTTAAACCCAATTTATTTATATCTACCCATTTTTCAATTACTGTTAAATCTTCTTTAATTATAAGAACATCTTCATCTTCCTTTATTTCCCTATATAACACCCCATCATCCGCAAAAAGTCGAATTTTGGATTTTATTCCTACTTGTATGTCATCTATAAATATAATAAACAAATTTGGTCCATCATAATCATCATAATCATCATAATCAACTTAGCCCCACTGGGCACTGAATGAGTAACAGAGTTTGCATTGTTTTAGTTCATAAAGTGAACATCGACACTGCGATTTTAATTGTCAACATATCAATGCGTTATCTTCGCACAACAGGCACGTTGTAATGGGTTGTTGTTTCTACAGGCTCATCCCAAACCGAACACCGTGTTCATTTCTAGATTATATCGGTTTTAAAATCGTTACAAAATACCATCATATTTAACTTACTCGTTGTATACCATTATTTCACATTTTTGTACCGTTAATATTTAACTACTTTCCATTAAACAGATTAACATCCATGGCAACATAATAGACAATGACATTATGACACGATATAAGCTTCCTCTTTTTATGAGGTGTCAACCAATAGGGCTATGATTTATTTAACATTCTTAACGGGGTAAATTTATTTTCATGTAATTCCTGATATCATGATTTAATTTTCGTGTATCAATCTGGTTAAAAAGCATATTTAATAGTTTTTATACTATCATCATAATACAAATGTAAGCACATTTAGAAGAAACCGTGTCTTTGTTAATGTAATATAATAATGAGGTTACGGCTGTTTTTTTGTTGTTTTTTTTGTGGGGAGGATAGTTTGTTTGTAGTTTGTAAATGAAAAGTAGTGGTTTTTCAATGTTACATTCTGGCCTTGATGCTCAGTACATATTTGTACTTTTATACAACATATTTGCATGCATTGCGAGATGTCAACGTCATGGCAATACTATTATACTAATCAGGATGCATCTTGAACACAGACCGTGAATACTGACCCAGTAATAATGTGCAAACGACCCCGGTGTTTCCGGTTGTGTGTCACTCGCCTTCATCCCTGACTGACTCTGGTGACGTCATCACCTGGAACAAGGACACGTAATATCAAGCTCTCGATCATTCAGTAGAGTGGCGCTTTGCTTCTTGCTACTTTGTGCTACTTTATGTCTGCCAGGATGAAATGTGTTTTTAGGGAGTAAGCTCCCCTATGCATCACTTTTCTGTCCGTCCGTCTTGCGTGTGCCACGCTTCACTCTTAAAACCGAGCACACAAACTCTGATCAAGAATCGTTTTTACGTCACATTGTTTATCAACATGGATAAGACAAATATGTCAGGGGGTAAATGTAGCCTAACACATAGTAAACTAGGAAAACGCTCAGTTGGACGCGTTGTTGAGCGAGCACCGGTACGTGCAACACGACCCGAGTACGACATGCCCATAATGTAACATACCAATAAGTCTTTAAGGTCTTGACCAATTTAGCTGAAAATTTGTAAAATAGGAGAGAATGGATAAAATCCACCGCCATCTAGAGGACCTTGACATCATTTCTTTGGGAAAACTATTTTACTCTTGATTTCTTCTAGGTGGCAGTACATAGTGACCAGAATTCTTGTGCGACTTTTCGTTGCCATGTTAACGTTACTTTTGTTACTACACTATACTTATCGGATCAAAGTAAAATAAACATATTCGTGACCGGACGGACATTCTAAATGATTTGGCTACCTCAGATTTTGTCGCCGTTTAGTTTTTTAAAAAACTTTAGATTAACTTTAATGTAACTTTATAACTTTTTAAAACGATTTTGCCACAAACTAATGGCATTCAATCGGGAACGAAACTTGCGGATGGTCAAAATTTCAACTCGATCCGAGCCTCCGTTTGACCGCTATCATGAGCCAAAAAAGCTGTGCGACTTTCCGTTGCCATGGTAACGGGACTTTGTTATAATGCAATTTCCATCTACACTACTTATCGGATCAAAATAAAAATAACATATTCGTGATCGGACGGACATTCTAAATGATTTGGCCACCTCAGATTTGTCGCCGTTTAGTTTTTAAAAAAAACTTTCGATTAACTTTAATGTAACTTTTTAACTTTTTGAACGATTTTGCCACAAAACTATACAGCAACCCGCCTAGGTGGTATGTACATGTGTGCAAAATTTCAGGTCGATCAGAGAAACGGTGCGACCTGTATCGAAGCAGTAACAGAAAAAAAAACAAAAAAAAAACAGACATTCGAGCCATAAGAGTCAAGTGGAGACGCTCGCTTCGCTCGCTCAATAAATACTCGGCACTTCACCAAATATGATTAATTGCTATAACAAAACGTTTTATTTAATGTTGGTATTGTTCATCTGCGATCTATTGATAAGGCATAGTTTTACTTATGGCGTTTTCCATTGGCCGCACTCAGGTCGCACTAGTGCGCCCTAGTGCGCACTGGATTGCCACTTGTCTTTTCATTTGTTCAGTTTTGTAATGTTATTCAAGTGGAGGTTGCCAACAATGACATCTATGCACTCGCCGAGTGCATGCCAATGGAAAACGCCATTAGTATTTTGGGTCCTAAATGTCACTTGTTTAAAGAGACTCGTGTAACGTGTGTTGTGGCCACTTCAACGGCTTTTTTTCCTGAAGACAGACCGTGTAGTCTCTCTGAAACGTCTGCCTGGAGAGGATTGAACTAAAATGGCATTGATAAACCATTGACAACCATTGATTCACCATCATTCATCTACCGAAACAGTGTTGGCTCGAGCGCTAAGCGCTCGACGCTAATTCGGGAGGTCCCGGGTTCAAAACCCGTCGTGACCGGCAATCCTGACTGAAGGTTTTTCCGAGGTTTTCCTCAGTCATTAATGCGAATGCAAGGGATTGAGTCCTCTTAAACAGCATTTGGACATCCCTTCACAATTGTCCTATCCGCAATATACGTCACACTGGTTAAATTTGATGTGTATACCCTACAGCGAGCATCCTACAAAAAAATATATATCTACTGAAACAGGTTCCTCCACCTATGAATGTAGCACGCACTAGTTCGGAACAGCAGAGAAGACGGGTTGAGACAATGACGCAACTAGACCAAATCGGGTTTCTAGCTATTATTTCTTTCTTTCTTTCCTTTTTCTTTTTCTTTCTCTTTCTTTTTACACTTATCGTTGAGATGAGCTTGCGACAAAACTTTCGGGAAACTCCGTAGAACTTAATTACGACTTCAATTTGTTTGGTTCCAGCAAGCGCTTGGGCGGTAATGCAAAAGACAGCGAACAAGCTACCGTAATCTAGCTGAGACTAACGTTAATATATCTTTGTTAAACAAAACTAGAAGATTTGAGAAGGGAAAATCCCCTTGCAAAGATTTATTGACTGGAACGTTCTAATGTATATTTTATCCAGCAAATGTTTCAATGCTGGGAATTGATTCTCCTGGCAACTATTGACACTTCTTGAGCTGTCATACATGCAGCATAATTCTAACTTACATTCTTCATTAATTTAAACAAAATATAGTTTTTGAGTTTTGAGTTTTGACTTATTATTTCAATACTAAAATCCCCCCCCCCCCCAAAATGTTACTAATAATTAATATAATATAAATGTGTAGCACGTGTAGCAGTATTTTGAGTACATAAATATGTAAGGATGTAAGGATGTATTTTAATTTGTCGCATTTTTTAACCACTGTTTCATGCAAATCGAAAAAAGTGTTCTAAATCGCTAAAAAAATAATCAAGAGTGTTCCAGTACAAAACTTCAGTTAGCTGTTGTTGGTTATATTAGAGTACTTCCCTAACAGAGTAATTTCATAGTTGTCTATTTCCTAATTTAAGCCAGCCTAGCTGAAACCCGACACTTCTGTCGCGCATCTCCTGACTGTACCGTCACCCACCTCCCTCGTCATTGTCGCGTCGTTGATTCTCTCCCGGTCCCGCCCAAGTAAAACAAATAGGCTCGGTTTTCTATTCACAGTTTCGATTGCTTTGCAAGTGGATGTGACAGGAGGCGAGACGCGTGAAATAAGCTGCGAAGTGTAGGTCTGACTCGCGTGAAGTAGGCACCGGAGTGTGCGAATCAGAGATGCTTGTCTACGTGATCCTGTATATGTCCTGTATACACAACGGGTGATATAGAGCCTGTTGTTTGCTATTAGCACATCCACCCCCTACCTATCCATAATTAATTTAGTAACTTTGAAGTAAATTGTACATTGTTGGATAAACTTACAACATACATTACTTCCAAATTAAACATCACTTGAAAATTAAATAAATAGGCTACATATTATAGAAATAATGTTTCCTCACACACTCGACTCACCTAGGTAGTATGTTCTATACTTACGTTGTTATATTTTAAATGGATTTCACCGATAACAAAATGAAAATATAATTTCAGCTTCCGGCTGAGAGGCAAATTGGCAACTGCGTTTTCTAAAGAAATCTGGCATTGAATACTATGTACTTTTACATAACAAAATGATTGACAGCTCTAATCGTTTCCTTTCAACAATACATCACTCAGTGAAGTAATGGACTTGACCTCCCTCGGGGCTGGAGAGCGTCGCGACGTGACGTGACGTGACATGACGTGACGTGACGTGACGTGACGTCATGGTGATCGACAACAGTGTACTGCATTTTCTTTTCACTCTCGGATATATAATCAACCACGTTTGCTGGAATACTCGAAACAATAACATTGTTGGTGGAGGTGCCGGGTTCCGTGTGGAGTCCCCCGGACCTGACAGATATTCCCTAAAACGTAATGTAGAGGTATCATCATTGATGAGCGGCGATGTCAACAATAAAACGCATGTCATCGTAGATCATGTTCGGTATTTTATCGTGAGACGTGACACTCATGCAGACGGAGAAACCGAGAAGTTCAGAAAAGCTTCGTTTCCTAAATAAGTATATTCAAAAACCTGTGTTTATTTTCCACACATCCAGCATGATTGTTTATTTTAAAATGTATTGTAAATTAATTACTTCGAAGTAGTTTATGTAAGTTATGATTAATAGCTGACTTCACTAAACTCGAACCGGGAATCGAACTTATGACCTCGTTTGCAGTAACGGTGACATATATATAGTGTATTTCACACGTGGGGGCGGTATTTCCCTAGTGTCACGCCAGGAGAGGGGGGGGGGGGTGAAATATGTACATGCCAGTAACACAAAATCCAATTAGTTCGAACAAAACAGAGTAAACCAACAGTAGCAACAAAGAGCTCCCGTCACTCTGCAGGTTTCTCGGTAGTAATGCACCGGTGTGCATACGATATACGATGTCAGTTATTTGCTGGATTGATTCTCGTAGATTAGACTGTGACTGTGCATGTCTTCAATCAAGTAATGAGCATTTCTCATTTATTTTTATGGTACCGTTGAGAACTAATTATATTACAATTCGTTATGTGCTGTTAAATAATTAATTAGTTTTGCTTCTAAAAGGGTGTTTCCCGCATTCCTAATGGTTTTTTTAGGGAAAGACTTTGTAGGCTTTTTACGAGTAGGCCCGCGGCTGCTGTAAAATAATTTCATCGCTCTGGTATTGCGACACTGACGTCATGTTATCCGGGGTTTTAACTGTTTCTTTACTACCGTTGGTATGGGTAGAAACTTCGGGCTGATCGGTGTGTGTTGGAAAGATATGGGGTCCTCGAAGAATCGAGCACAGTTCGCATAATATTGGATCCGCTTCGTTTAGTCTCTCACAATCTGATCGCTGCGAGACGAATAGGATTTATACAGATGATTTGGACTTGACGTTTTACATTTTGATAGAAAACGTCAGATAAATTTTATGTCCAAACCCTGTTTTGAACCTCTATCGTAGGAACCAGGATCTAGAAGAGAAACAGTTACACGACCACGGCCACTAGGCCGAGTACAAGGGGCCTCGCTTCGAACCTCGTCCCATGGTTCCAGTGTAGCCAGGTCTAGCAATCATAGCGTCATAATATTCGTGTGAAAGCTTGCAAGATTGACAAGCAAGAAAATGTTAACTTTTCGAAAAGTTATTGTGGATTAGTTAGAAATAAACCCTAATTGACAATTAGTCAGAAAAAAGTAATTTACGATTTTTGATAACTTAACAAAATCCAATTTAAAAAAAAACATTTATTTTACTATGAACCGTGACTTGAAACAAATGTTTATATAGATTACTTCATAAACTGGTACATATGAACGGCATCGGTGCCAAGTTTATCTTTTTATTACTAGCTGGAAGAAATTGTCCAGAGAAAAGTCACTAGTATTTTATATTGTGGGAAGAGTAGGTTTCCAGATCATCTGTAGCCTATCACATAAAACAAACATAAAACAAATTAACCCAAAACAACACACTATAAAGATACAATTTAAACATTTTAATTTTAAACTGCAGATATTGATATTTAAAAAAGGGATTGTTGGGTAACAAATTCTAAAATTGCGTTATACTGAAGTTTAACTTAATTTATAATAGGGCTAAGCAATTTTAAATGAATGCCCAGACCTGGAGGTAGGCAAACAAACAAACAGAATAAACTTCCTAAGAGAATGAGAGATTGCGAGTGGTTGTTTTTCTGCGCCCTCTGCAAGAAACGAAGAGAGGGTTGGGGGGTGGGTGGGTGGTGGGGGGGGGAAGATGAGTTGCTGGAACAAGACGAGCCTGCAGAACGAGGCTGTAAGTTCTCAAGTCAGGCCCGGCTGCATGGGTGATGTATGCGACCACTTCGTTGTACAGAGATAAGGGCAAGTGGTTATTGCGCTGTAGCTGTGGCTGTAGACACACCCAGAGTTGGAATTCTATTTCAACCAACACGAGTTACGTTCATTTTAACCGCCCTTGGGTTATATGAAATAGGCCAAATAAATCAGAATAAACACAATGAAGGGAAATTGTTTTTGAGCAATTGTGAACTGAACTAAAAATGTCATAGAATTGAAAAAATAATAATATGTCATTGTTATTAAAATATTTATTCAGTGAGTGTGTTACAGTTTCGTTCGGAAACAAAAAAGTGACCGGCAAAGTTTTCCTGACATGTTTTAATAGGAAATAATAGACAGCCATTTAAAATTTACCATGAACATGACGATAATACACGGGGAAAAGTACACGTTTTTGTGGATATGTACACATTATTTTCTGACATGCAATGCGATTATATCAGGACAGAGATAAATTAAAATTTTATTTTTTATCTACACTGATAGCAGACACCAACCAGCTTGTTTGTTGGGCAATGCACACAATACAAACAAGGTTTTAGTAAATTAATATATATTACACAAAATCACACGGTTAAACACAACAAACATAACATTCTCTTTTTAATAACATCAATTAATTCACAGAGGGTGACTTACACACTAAATTGTGCACAGCTAACCTTCTCCTCTCCTCCCCCCACAAGACAAACTTTGTACACTCATCTTTAAATTAATTACGTCACAAAATCTACAATATTGCCTTCACCCTTCCCCACCCCTCTCATCCAACAACTTGAAGAGTTACGTTTACACTAAATCTCATATTATTGTCTGTTGAATGCATAAAATATAACTTACCATTACACTTATTCACCTCATTAGAATAGTGCCTGTACTTCGTTTATGTCACATAAATATTCCCCCCTCACCTAATTCAGGCCCGTTGAAATAATTATGTTGCAATTACTTACAGTTAAACAGAATATTATCGAGCTCGTGTTATTATTGTTACCCCTGTATGGCTCTACTGAAGCTAAGTAATCAATTTCATTTTAATTGTAATTATCGTACTTTAACTTTATTATTAGCTTCGAGCATGAAGTACATTAACCAGAAGTAAGTTGTAAAATATAATAGGTAATTACATTATATGAGCAGTTTTCTGTGAGCTAACTAAACAAGATTGCTCCTCTGCAAACTTAATTGCGAATCATCTCCCCAGGCAAATGTAGCAGAAGAGGTCCCGCCGAGCGCAGTGTACACAGAGCGAACGAAAGTAATTGAGGGGGGGGGGATAGGGTATAACCAGAGATATGTTTTTTAAGCATTTATATTTAGAATATTTAGCATTAATTTTGACAAATTTAGAATTTTATAGCATCAATTGTTTTCCTTTCCACCAAACCCCTAAATGTAGGCTGTTTCTTGCACTTCTAAATCTAATGGTAAATGATGAATTATAGGAATATTTCAATTCAATATAGTCACATACAACAGTAGAATACAGTCACATACAACAGTAGAATACACACACAGTAACAACAGAAACACAACAACAGTAACACAACACAACAACAGAAGTAACAGTAGAAATTAGTTCTCAATAGGCATTAAAAACATTGTACTAAAATTAGCATTTTGAATCGTCAAAATTAGCATTTTGTACATCAAAAACCTAAAATGCTAAAAAACCGTATCTCTAGGTATAACACAAACCGAACATATGGAGCTATGTTTGTTTATCCATACAATACATGTATTTTCATACACAATCACATATGATAATCTCTTGCGGACAACCGCATTGAAAATATCCCGAGGGTCGATTGGGTGTGAGTGTATGTTACGAAACACTATACGAAACGTGATATTAACCTGTAATGATTTTAAAGTTGACGTGATGTGATGTGATGAAAAGTTTTAGCTTCCGCAGCCCGATATTATATAACTACGCCGCTTCGCGAACGCTTTTTCCAGTCGCGTTGATGGATGAGTTTTTTTGAATATTTCTGTCTAATGATTACCTACTACGTTTTTAGTATATAAGCGGGATCTCATTACTTTTTCAAGTTCCGTTATAAATTATTTTTGTTAAATAATGATAATTTTTATAAAGCAGTATTAATTTCTATGGTATTACCAATTAACAATAGAATGTAAAATATCTCGAAGCCCACACAAGACATACTTTTTGTACGCATTATAAAGGTGATTCGAAGGTCCCTTCCAATTTTCATCAAGATCGCATATGCCGTTTGCCCGGTAGAGCGCGAACAAACAAACAGTTTGGGGGGGGGGGCAGTGAAATTGAAGTCTTCGCTTCGCTCGTCCAATAATATACCAACTACCAATTGACCAACATTCATGTTGAAGTATATGCTACTATCTCACGGCCTTCACACACACCAGCACAAGTCCAGCCGTTATGCTTGAAGGACGTCTGTACGGACGCGATGTAGGAACCAAGTGAAAGTCTTGTTGACAAGACTGACTCGCAAGATATTTGGCAGTCTCGGTGTGACCTAGAAAGCCGGGCTCTATGTGAAGGGGCTTTCTCTGCTTCGCACTCATATTCCATCTCCTCTGGTAGCTCAGTTGGTAGAGCGGTGGACTGTAGAAGGCAAACCAATAGTAATCCATAGGTCGCTGGTTCAAATCCGGCCCGGAGGATATTTTTTATCTCGCGAGGATGCAAAAAAATAAATGTACATAATTCGCTGATTACATGCATACCAAATGTTATCGTTTAAGTTTTTGTTAACACATTGTATATTTTGTCCGTTGTTGATTTTAAATACAAATACTGTAAATAGCATAATACTCGAAGTATGTCAACATTAATGTGTGAGCGTTACTACCTGTTATATAGTTTCATTTTTAATGATTAATGTGTATCCCAAGCTCATGGTGGTTATTCTTATTTTAAGTTGGGTGCAATGTCGATTTTTAATCCATACAAGTAAATCTGTTAATTTTAATTTCTCGAGTCCACCTAATTTATTTTAGAACATTGCCGCATTGTTCGCTCGTTACAAGCTGGCATACGAAGGAGATGGTCGTTAGACAAAAACAGAAACAATCAGATTTCAGATATATTTATTCGCAAACATACATAATAATATGGTTTACACTAACAGTGGTTTGTACATATAATACCATCTATTTCATATAAAGTTGGAGAAGCCAGCAAAGTCATAAAGACTTGAGTGCGGGCCATTTGCTACATTAAAGTAACATAATTATCAGATGGCGACAAAAGTGTGGGAAACGGAATTTCTTATATTATAAAATTGTATTATAGTAAATATAAAATTGAAGTGTAGTACAAATAATGTTTAAATATATAATAATACGTTTATTGGTAGACGATCTCGAAGTATTTTGTTATGTGCCCTAGATATTATCATTATGCAATGGTGAGGCTATATATTATCAGGTTTGGGTGTGAAGGCATTAAATGAATGTGTCGTTGACGATTGGAACATAATGTATTCTATACATCAGGGTGAGTACTGGTGAGCAGTTCGATCCCCGTCACCGTCAATCAACCGTAGGGTCGTCCTCGTAAGGATTAGTTCAGACGTTGCCGCCATTTGGTCATTACTACCAGGCAGTACCCACGGAGATGGGCACAGTGTTCCCAACAATCACAGATTTACTGTCCTATAGTAATGAACACATAGGTACTGTACATGTGGAGGTGTGCCTTGTGAATAATACATTATATGGTAATCTAAAGTGACATTCGCGACTATGTCGTCGTAATGTAATTATAATATGCATGTGCATTGTGCTTAATTGATGTACCGGCCCTCACACGCGGACACTAATAATAATAATGTAGCTCCCTAGATATTTGAGATTTTCCGCAAACAGACGGCAAAGGCTGCAGTAGTAGGCCGAGTGTGTGGACAGGTACGGGTCAACCCAAGGTAGGGAGCGAACCTACTTAGTCACAGATTGACAAAAAAGATTACACAAATAAAATGAAATCGTACATTGAAATCCTTGGTGTAGGTGCCGAGTATTGAAAATTCTTCTTAAAAAATGCTAGTCCGGCCCCAAAAACTTGTGTCATTTTTGTTGTGAAGGGCATTGTCTACAACAAAAACGTATGTCAATCGGATTTCGTGTTCGGTTTTTATCTTAAAAGGGATATTACCCCAAATGAAAAAATGGAAAAAATGAAACGACCATTTAAAAAATTGGCAAATTGTCAATAGTTAACATTTTGGGGAATTTTTTAAATCGGCTTTAACTTGCTTATTTTTTGTTCCACATAGATAGTGGAGCATCCTACCAATCTAAAATAACCATTTATATAATTGTGTCTTGAAACTGTGCCCAAATATACACTCAAGCACACAAAAATATGCAATCCAAAATCACACCCTTTCGTGGTCATAAACATATTTTGACCGAATCACTGCCCAAATTACAAAACAAAATAATATAGCGGATTTACAGAAAACGCTGCCGAGTACGTCAATAATGGCCAATATTTTGGGATCAATATCCTAAAAGGTCACGAAGACATAAATACCTCATGTTATTTTTTATGGGAGATTTTTGCCGATCGTGCCGTGCTCGAACATTACAGAGTATGACAATTTTTTCGGGTCATGGTGGACCCAATAATATTTCTGTAACTTCCTTAATTCATAATGTGTAAATAATTGTAGTTGGTCCTAATAATATTTCTGTATCTTTCTTCATTCATAAGAATTGATTTTTTTTTAAGTTTAGCGGGTGAATACCAAAGACGGAAAGACGAACAGTTAATTGATGTGAAAAGGGGAGCTTCGCTCCTTTATAAGTCTGTAAGGAAACTTTTTATTATACAGTACTCAGTCAAGTATTACACACACACACTCTGACAAGTGTAATCAAAATCCAGAAGATTACTGTTACCAGAAGAAAATACGAAAATAAGAGGTCTTGAACTTGTTTATACCTGCCATATTTAAAAAAAAACATTAAAATTTGTTTACAGAGTAATAAAAGTTGTCCTGCATGTTCCATGTGTTACATGTATTTTCTAGTGCAAACTTTCTGATATATGTGATGTAAGGCATTTAAAACCGCCGCTCCTGCTTTAAATTGTAATGGAATACACAACATAAACTATAAACTGCAACCAGCTCTTTGCTAATTAATACGCCTCACCAGAGCACCGCACAATAACGTAACTTCGTCGGAATATATTGATATGCCTAATGCACGAGACATCCTGGCAACTGCATCTTCTACGCTTCGCTTGTTCCTCGAGGAAGACGGACAGGAGTGGTTCCCTGAGGTTAGAAACTACAACTGATGCATTCATAAGCATTTCCCCGGAGCACTTGGGAACAACAATATAGAACAGACTTTGACCCACATATTTCGTTATTCGTGCCGGTAATTATGTTGATTTTTATATATGATTATACCGTAACATATTTTAGTTTGTAACACATTTAATATTAAAATAATACATATGTTATATTATTATTGTATTTACATTCTATCCACTCAGTTTCCAAAAGATTGAATAGGAACGCAGAACGCTTGTCTGGCAGAGAATTTGCAAGAGTCTAATGGCATTGTCAAATACCTCCCATATTTCTGTATGTCCGTCCGTCCGCCCGTCACGGTAAAACCGGAAACGACGTTCGATTGGCATTCGTTTTTTTTTTTACATTACAAACATAGCATTACATAATATTTTAGGGGCCCTGGGCCCGAGGGTAGAGAGTGGGCCTAGCTCCCCACAAGATTTTATTAGTCAGGCTCAACTCAGGCTGGAACAAGCGAGAAACAACAACGGCAAGCTAAGCTTCCTAGTTTGGATATTTCCGTAAGCCTACCCGTGCTTGTAAATGTAATGGCTCTAGATATTTTGTATGACGTGGTAATTTGACAGTGTCACATTAGTATGCTACACCCGTCAGCGAGAAACATGGGTCGCATGACGACATGTCACCCCCGCGTGGCATGACTGTCATGTCACCGCCGTATGGCATGCTGGTCACACTACACTAGTTGGTTGACATACGACAGAAGTTCTCACTCTAGCCTACATGTTCGGATCGGAGTGGCTTCAAAATACCCCGTCCCCGTACGATCTTGACGAAGATTATAATGATATGTCCTCATTTAAATTTGCACTGACATCAAATGCCCCTATAGGTTACGATTTACGAAGTAAATACTTTAATTTCATACGTACGTCCTACAAGGAATGTAGTGACCAGGAAAATCCAGGAGTCAAACAGACCGTTTTTCAAAATTCTATTATAAACTAAACAAAATACATTTTGGAACACTGTTTTGTCCCGGAAATGCAAAAAAATTAACATGTTTTTTTAATTTTAAGACGTCAATGAAAGAAAGGTAATACACAATCATAATCCTGCATCAAAAGTCGTTTTTAACTGAACTTGCTGTATATAGCCTTTTACTTTGACATTTAAAAAAAATACAATAAAAGACCGACATATGTAATGTAGCTGACGCGCAAAGCGAGACATTGATTCGGGAGGGGTCGGGTACGAGTCCCACAGTCGGCAATCCTGACTGAAAGTTTTTCCTAGGTTTTATTAAGTTGTTAAATTATGTGAATGCAACAGAGTGAGTCCTCTGAAACAGCCCTCGGACATCCCTTCACAATTGTTGGAACTCAAAAAAAAATCTATAGTAATACACCTGGGCCCTTCAAGCCTTTCACTCGTAATAAATAGCAGAGGTTAAATTTTGGAGTTAAATAACTCTGACAAATGCGTAACTCCCTTTTGTGGGTATCTAAATGGGAGTTAAGTACGGCCCTGGGGCCCTTCAGAGGCGCATACATTGCACCCTGGGTTTTACACCAGCTATTTAGAAATATTAATTTAATGTTTTCAAAATGTGTTGAATTGCGAAATAACAAATGTGTCAACTAGAAACGGATGGAAACCAGAGGGTTCGAGCTGTGGGTCACGTGGGGTTAGAAGGAATTAACCCGGGGTAGAATCTGATGATGGGACTGCGCGTGCATGAGGGGTGGTTCTCTCGACGCAGCGAGGCTAATCGAAACCTAATTGATAGCCTAAACCTACAACACACTATATCACACAAGGCAAGGCTCGGGCGCTTGGAGCTCACATTTATTATCACAATTATTATATATTTTATCGACGCCATAACTATGAGGTTATGATCTGTCATTCTCCATGAGTTATGTCATAAAACCGCGTTACAATTAAAATACATGGAATTTATTTAAAAAAAAGTAGAACACTGTAATAATACAACTGCAACAATCGAAAGAGTATCGCAATGTAAATACCCATCCTTGGGGGGGGGGGGGGGGGGGGAGAATTCGCGTTGCGTTATACCGTATCTTTGGGTTTATAACTAGGGAAACGCCAAAGTCGTTGTTAGACGAGTGAGTGAGCCATGTGTTGAGTACTCGGTAACATTCCTTTTCTTCCCCCTACATTAGGCCTCCCTAGCCTATATCATAGGCTACAGTGGAGCATTATGGCCAAAACTATGACCTAAACTTAAATACCCTATTATTTATACGAATATTATAATCAAACTTAAATGCAAATGTTCCCGCGTACTCAACACCATGACTCTCTCTCTCGTCTAACAACGACTTTGGCGTTTCCCTAGTCGAGTTGGCTAAAGCGCCCTTATAGCCGAAATGTGGGAGACGGGGGTTCAATGGTCGGGAAAGATTTTGTAATTTCTGGATGGTATTTTTTAAATTTTTTAAACATGTTTTGAAATGCATATATAACGCAATGTAGTCCATCATCTGTGACAATACTATGGAAAACATAGCCAGTACAAAATCGTGAAAAATTGCAATTTTTACTCAATCTACGAGCGGAATTTGGGGTACCTTGACGTCCAACATTCGTTTAACCTTGGACACGGCATTTCACAGCCAGGAAAATAACAAAAAAAAAAATTATTTCAAATGAAAACCATTGTCGTTAAATAATTCCTATACTTTAAACGTATTTTTCAGTTTTTTATTTCTTGCAGGTTTAAATCGCAAACAGATTGTGCTCATTTTGTTAGCAGTTCTCAGTTACCTTGTCACGGATGTTTGTTTAAAATTTCAGCTCAGTCTATTTGGCCGTTCGGCCGTATGGGACCGGACAGACAGACAGACATTTAACATTTAACATTTAACATTTAACAGAATTAATCACGACCCAAGGCCCGATCGAGTAGCGTTGTAGACTACGTTTGCTGCGCTTCACTCGTCTTATTACTAGGGGAAACGCCAAAGTCGTTGTTAGACGAGTGGAGTGAGCCATGTGTTGAGTACCCGGTAACATTCCTTTTCTTCCCCATAACTTAGGCCTCCCTAGCCTATCATAAGCTAGAGTGGAGCATTATGGCCTTACAGTTGACGAGCCCTTATACCAACTAAACTTTAAAAAAATATTATTTATACCAATATAATTATCTATTTTAAATGCAAATGTTCCCGCGTACTCAACACATGACTCTCTCACTCGTCTAACAACGACCCGGTAACATTCCTTTTCTTCCCCCTACCTTAGGCCTCCCTATAGCCTATCATAGGCTACAGTGGAGCATTATGGCCTAAACTATGACCTAAACTTAAATATCCTATTATTTTCAAATATTTAAATAAAATTTAAAATGAAAAATGTTCCCGCGTACTAAAACCATACTCTCTCACTCTTTAAAACAAGACTTTGGCTTTTCCCCTATTCGGTTTGGCTAAAGCCCCTTTTAAGCCAAAATGGGGGAGACGTGGGTTCAAAAATGGGGGAAAGATTTGTATTTTGGATTGTTTTTTTAATTTTTAACAGTTTTGAAATGTAATAACATCCATCATTTTGGGGAATACTAGGGAAAAAACTAGCCAGTACGAAATACGTAAAAATTTTGCAAGGTTTACCAATCTACGAGGGGAAATTTTGGGGGTCCCTTGACGTCCAACTTCATAACCTTGGACACGGCATTTCACCCCGGTAATAACAAACAAAAAATATTTTTTGAGCGAGCGAAGCGAGCGTCCCATTTGCCCTTTTATGGCTCGAATGTCTTTTTTTTTTATTTTTTTTTTTTTTTTTCTGTTACTGCTTCGATACGGTCGCACCGTTTCTCTGATCGACCTGAAATTTTTGCACACATTACATACCCCCTAGGCGGGTTGCTGTATATTTTTTAAAACAAAATCCGATCGTTGGATATAAAAAAAATAAAAAAAAAATAAAAATAAAAAAAAAAAATGTACGATGTTTGAAATTTTGCGGGTAAATAATCACCTTTCTCTCATTTTCCAAATTTTCAGCTAAATCGGTCAAAGACCTTAAGTATGTGATAAAATAAAAAAAGAAACGTTACCAGGGCAACGAAAAGTTCACTAGCACTGCCACCTAAATTAATCAAATACTATCGAGGAAGCAACGATATTTTTTGTTTTCAAAAGAGTTTAATATTAACCCCAAAGAAATTTTGTCAAGGTCCTCTAGAGGCGGTGGTTTTTTTTTCATTTTCTTTTATTTTACCAATTTTCAGCTAAATTTGGAAGACCTTAAAAAACTTATTGGTATTAACATCAGGAATGTCGTAATCGGGTCTGTTGCACGACCCCGGGCTCGCCAACAACGCGTCCAACTGGGGTTTTTCCCGTTTTAAAAAGAAAACCATTGTCGTTAAAATAATTTCTATACATTTCAAAGTATTTTTCAGTTTTTTTTTTTCTTTCAGGTTTAAATCGCAAAAGACGTGCTCATTTTGTTAGCAGTTTCAGTTACCTGTCAGGATGTCTGTTTAAAATTTCAGCTCATCTATTTTGGGCCGTTCGGCCGTAGGGGCCCCGGACAGACCCGACAGACATTTAAAATTTTTAACATTTTAACATACAGAATTAATCACGACCAAGGACCGATCGAGTAGCGTTGTAGGCCTAGACTACGTTCGCTGCGCTCACTCGTCTAATAAACCCAAAGACCGTATACCTTTCTTTTAACATTAGGACAATGATTTTTGTTGCGTATAACATCTCACATAAATTCGCTTCGATCGAATTCGCGCGATCGCTATTCGAGAAAATGTAATAGATACGATAAAGGACGGTTACAAAAAGCCATGCCTTGTGCAGGATTCGAGCCCACGTCCTCGTAGTAGAGCCACACGTTACGGACCTTATCTTATGTGCCACCGCGGACCGCTTATCATTAGAATTTCAGAATTATTTTGTAACTTGAAAAGTGACTGTTTTCAATCTTGTGAAAACTTGATTTCGAACGTCCCTCTAAAAAGTACTTAACGCTAACGTAACCTAGCAAGTTCATGAGGACATTAAAAATTACAAACCCAATCTGCGTTTTACATTGTTTGCAGGAAATATGCAAGTTTATTAAGTTTGGTTCTTGAGACCTCCCGTAATTCTGAGAATAAATGTGTATTTTTATTACTTTTTAGACGATTAATTTTAAGATTATTTAAAAAGGTTGTTAACTTTTAAACCAAGATCGTTTAAGGAAATTGCATGTGCACTGTGCATGTGCATATTTTAAAAAGCATGTGAACTTGATTTAGTTGGAAAAGTTTCCCAATAATGATAATACCCTTCTTCTCAACGTTACAATAATACAATAATATGTATTTTATGCCCAGTAATGATTACAGTTTTGCATTATTTCATTATATATTGCAGAAATGTATTCAATATTGTTCAAGATAATACATTATACCTTGCTGTTTTACTTTTAGCGCCTTTGTAGAGATTTAGAACATAATAATTGGTAGCGCACCCATGCTAAGAAAATAATTTGTTATAGTGCGCTAACAATATAAAATGTCATTGCACAACAACAATAATAATAATAATAATAATAATAATAATAATAATAATTTTTTTTTTTTTTTATTAATAATAAAGCATAGTATTACACATCATACATAATATATCATAATATAATATAATAAATATAATAATAATATAATAATATAATAATAATATAATAAATAATAATAATAATAATAATAATAATTTTTTTTTTTTTTTTTTTTTTTATATTTATTGAAGCAAGAAACTAATTTGGAACAATATTCACATACATTTCCTCCCACTAAGCCGAATGGCTCATCAGTGGGTGCACATAATTATTAATGTTAACACATCTCATTCGTAGCGTAAGGCTTAATACAATAAAATCAAAATCAAAAACATTCAAGCTATTTAATGAATTATGGGTGCTTTCATAGGTAATCAATTACAAAACATAAATACTACAACCCTTTACAAAACAAACAACAATAGATTATACAGGAATTACTAATTATAAATTAAATATATCTTTACCTACCACACAGATTCGTTTTCACAACAACATATAATATCTAGAAAATAGGACTGAAAATGACTTAAATTGAGCATGAAGGAAGGTTGTTCAGGTAGTGCAATTTTTACTCTATTCTTTATTAATGAAATTTTGTCCAATGATAATATTTCAGCCGGCAATGAATTAAAAACTTTAGGTATAAGAATAATGTAAACAACGCTCACCATGTTTGTTTTCGGCATTGGAACAACGAATTTTCCTTTACTAACAAGTCCTCGTTCCCTTATTATGTAAATATGGTTTATGTAAATATGGTTTTTTTATGTTCATTATTAAAATATACTTTAAATAATAATAATAATAATAATAATAATATAATAATAATAATAATAATAATAATAATAATACTAATAATAATAATAAGAGCAAATGCTAGGATGGCGACGAGAAATCGGCCACGACCGTACACAGCAGAAAGAAAACATCATCTACAAACTATATTATGAATGACTTATTTTAGTTAGAGTTAAGACAAAGTAATAATGTAGGTATGTAATATAGATACACATGGAAGTACTTGACGTAAGTCCGTACAACATGTTAGCTCCGGTTTTGACCGAGTTTGTATGAAATACATCCAATAAAATAATAATAATAATAATAATAATAATAATAATAATAATAATAATAATAATAATAATAAAATATAAATTTAGAACAAAGATGTAAAATATAAAGTGCGATTAGACATGCCAAGGTGAAGAAAGCAAGGTTGTCAAGAGGTGTCAACAAAGCTGTGGCGTACCTGTGGTGACATGAGCGTGGCTATCGCGACGAGGTCCCGTCATCCCAGGTGAGAGCGCGCGCCGCGTAGCCGCGTGTCGTGTGGACTGTGGCCCCCACTGTGCGTACGGCCTGGGCGCCAGGGTTCGAACAGAGGGGCGACGCGTGCGCACAACCCTGTGATCGTACACCCTGGAGTATCGACCCCGCGGACGAGGGAGGGGAAATACTACGACGCATCCCTTCATCTGGTCACCTACCCCTTCCCTGTACCTGCTCCGGGGAGGGGGTGCCAATCATTTATTCACACGAATTTGTCATAAACATTCGTCAAACTGATAACATTTGCACCATGCGCCGAGACAGTATCAGAAATTGGCTATTTTATGCAAGGTACGTCAACGTCCGTAAGAAGTACGATGTTGACGTTAACTTGTGGCAATACTTGTGGAATGTGCTGTCCCCCCCCCCCCCTTCCCGCGGACGCACTCTTTCAAATCAACTCTACAACTTGGCGCCCGACATTCGACAACTTTCCCCGATATCTGCTCTGTAGGGTGCACACCAACTGAGTTGTCAAACATGACGAGATCATTAATTTCTCAATTGAATTGATCGGGAAGCGTAAGCGTAATTAATTAATAATTATTTGTAAATCAATTCAGAAATTAAAAAATCCATCTCAATGGGGTATCGAACCCCAGTCTCCCGATTCCTGGTCGGGTTCTTTAACCCTAAACTACCGTGTCTACTCAGATCTAGGTGCCCGTTAGGGCAGCGCAGCTAAGCCGTGGCGCGTTATAACACTCAAGGCACCTTATACAGCAAGCAGAGTTGGGGTGTTTCCGAAGTGTCACCCAGTCTCCATAAAACGTGTATTGAACTTGAAAACTGTAATTATCGGGGGGGGGGGATTTAGGTACATGACAACACATGACAAATTTTATTGAGTACAATCATTTCTTCTGGGTGAATAAAGGATTGAAACATGCTCAAAATCACTTTTAAGGATGTTATATTGTTAGCTACTGGCTAATTACTAATTCGTCAGTTTCAATTGCCCAGCGATTCTGACCAAACGGGTGGGGCTACACGTTCATATTTTACTTGGACATTAAGGTAATGGTGATGTATGGTTTCTTTTTAAAGAAAAAGTTGAAAAAGATAGCTGGAAGGCATCCAAAAAAAGGATTAAATAAAAGACTTTTACAGACATAATATAATCAACAAGTAACTTGACAATAAGTCAATAATCACCTACAATGATTACCAAAAATCAATTCTTTGGGGCACGAGATATTTAACATCCTATTCTAAATTGGTATTACCATAGCAATTAATAGTACCTACTTTATTAAAATTATTCTCATTCTATTTTAACAAAACAATTTTGTAGTATTT